>OY977947.1:13185577-13785577 GCA_963854355.1 Epinotia brunnichana
TTTTGTACCGGGAACATTTACTATCGTCTGAAGTCGGATGTCAGCAGGGTGATCCACTCGGGCCAGCAATATTTAGTTTGGCGATAAACCCAATTATAAAAAATCTCAAATCTAAATTTAACGTCTGGTATCTGGACGATGGAACCTTAGGAGGCGATGTGGATACCGTTGTTTCCGATCTAGCAACGATAAAGTCGAAATTTAAAAATATTGGCTTGGAATTGAATTTCACCAAATGCGAACTATATGTTCAAAATTCCAGCTTAAATGTTTTAGATATCCAGCAGAAATTTAATACTCTGACGCCTAACATAAATATTGTAGATACAAAAACACTTTGCCTCCTAGGGTCCCCTATTTTCGAGGACTCTTTTCAAGATTATATACAAAATTCAATTTCCAAATTCCAAATCTGTTCCAACCGTCTTTTAGAAATAAGCCCCCATTACGCCTTAACCTTGCTAAAATTCTGCCTTTTCGTGCCCAAATTAACGTATGTACTTCGCTGCAGCCCATTTTATAAATTTCAAAGTATATTGGCACCACTAGACGACCTTATAAAATCAAATTTAGAATCAATTTTGAATATACAGCTCAGCGACCAGTCTTGGACCCAAGCATCCCTCCCCATTAGACATGGTGGGCTAGGGATAAGAAAAATTTCTAGTGTTTCTCTGCCAGCTTTTTTGTCTTCCATCCACAGTTCAGCTAGTCTCATAGGCAAAATCCTTGGGGGTGCCCCCTCAAACTTTGAAACTGCTGGCTTGATGGAGGCAAAAAACGCTTGGTCATCCGCTTGCCCGGGAAAAGATTTCCCAGACCATCCTCGTTGCCAAAGGAGCTGGGACGATGTATGCTGCAAAATTTATGTTGATTCTCTCCTGAGCCGCAGTACAGGTGCGGAGCGGGCCAGACTTTTGGCGTCAGGTACCAAGGAATCCGGTGAATGGCTCCACGCTTACCCGTCGCCAAACACTGGCACTTTCTTGGAGCCTGAAACGCTCCGTATCTCAACATGTCTGCGACTCGGGATTCCTATATGCACTCCACACAGATGTCCCTGCGGCAGTTCTGTAGACTCACTGGGACATCATGGGCTTTCTTGCCAGAAAAGCGCTGGCCGGTTTTCCAGGCACGCCGCTCTGAATGACATTCTACGCCGCTCTCTTGCCAGCGTCAATGTGCCGGCCTTGTTAGAGCCGCCCGGCATTTTCAGGGACGATGGCAAGAGACCGGATGGAATGTCATTAATTCCGTGGAAGATGGGTCGGGTGCTCGTGTGGGACGCCACCTGTGTCGACACATTGGCCCCATCCCATCTCCACGGAACATCCTCCAGAGCCGGTGCGGCTGCAGAGGCTGCGGAAAAGGCCAAAGTTAATAAATATAGGGGTCTCGGCGCTGAATACTGCTTTGTTCCATTCGGCGTCGAGACCCTTGGTCCATGGGGTCCCAGCGCACTCAACCTAATCAAAGAGCTCGCCAAAAAATTAGCCGACACCACCGGGGACCGAAGAGCTGGCAGCTTCCTCGCTCAACGCATTAGTATTGCGATACAGCGGGGAAATGCTGCCAGCATCTTCGGCACCATGCCGCGGGGAGACCCCTTAGTTTAGTCATAAGTAGTTTTATTTAGTTTTATTTATTCTTTTTTTTTCTGGTTTTTAAGTTGAATTTGATACTACTTATAATATAATGTACATATACCGACTTGTAAAACATTGACTTTTATGAATAAAGTAACTTCTTACTTCCTGTGTCAAATATATTTCTTAAAGAATTGATATAAAGACATCATAATAAATAAAAAAACTTAACACTAGGCACTTAAATCTACTTAACTACTAGTATATATACCTTCTCCAAGGTCACAGCCCTAGGGAAGGGTGCCCATAAGGCTGGCTACATTTCCTCGTTGAATTGCAATTCCAATCCGTTGGCCGAGGAAGTAGCCAGCCCTATGGTCAGCCGTATTTTGTAAAAATTTTTTCTTTATATCTTTATAAAGCCTATGGGCGTCAGGACTCCACGGCCCGAGAGTTTCAACCGCGAAGGCCGCAAATAAGTAGGAGTTTGTCAGGCCCGCATATTTGCGGCGAAAAAATTAACTTTCATGTTCGAGATTTCGTAATTTTCAACGACAAACTATGTTTTTTTTTTACAAAAAGGATATCTTTTTTATTGTTCTAACACAATAACCGGATAGAGTCTTAATAAATTATCCAGTATTCCAAAAATCAATTAGTATGTACTAAAAAGTGATGTTACACCCTTCCGAACACGCACTTCCATCTCGCTCACGCTTAGGTTTACTAATCCTGACTAATGGGGAGTTGGCCTTGGAAAGGGTGGAGAGGAAATTGTTTTGACTTATATTGGTCGGGTATGAGGTCATGAAAAAAAAATTAAGTTTCCGACCTCGGGCCATGTGCGCGTTTGCAACCATCCTCATTTGAATGGACCATTTTTTGGTGATTTTGAAATAGCACTTTAATTGTTGCTTCTATGACAAAAGTGTCTATAGCAAGTTTTAAGATGATTAAATTCAAAACATTTATCTGTAAGTCTTACAGAAAAAAAATTGCGAGTGACGGAAAAAGTAGTATTTTTCCAGAATCTCTCAAACTAGCAATTCTCGCGCCAAAATTGTACACTTCGGATTAAAAGTATCAAATTTATAGAGTGGTAATAGTGATCTAAAATGAGTATTTTTATGTGCTGAAACAAGTCGGATTCACCCCATGAGCCCGGGAAAATAGGGGTGAATGTGGTATAATTAGGCGTCGCCTGCGTTATGGCCTCCCCGATAAACTATTGTTGCTAGAGCTTGTAGGGTATCGGTACCGACTAACACAGACACGAGGAATTCATTTTTGACAAAAAAAAGTACAGTTTCATACTAAAAAAAGAGAAAATGGCGAAAGTTTGAAAAAAATTCTGCATGTCGAAGACAAGTCGAGGTATTTTGTCAATATTTTTTGATTATGTGTATATTTAAAAACTGTATTTGGATTTTTTTTTTTTATATATACCAACTCATATATTTATATAGACTTACAGATAAATGTTATATACCAAACATGTAATAAATTTAATTATCTTTAAACTTGCCATAGACATTTTTGTCATAGAAGCAATAATTAAAGTGCTATTTCAAAAACATCAAAAATGGTTGCAAACGCACACATGGCCCGAGGTCGGAAACTTACATTTTTTTTCATGACCTCATACCCGACCAATATTTTCCTCTCCACCTTTTGCATGGCAATGTATGGAAGCCGTTCCCCACGAACTGGATTATACCTCTGTGAGAGTGAGAGAAGATCGTAAACCGGCCTCGCCTTAACGCAATGGAGGTTTACCACCAGCTAGGCAAGGCGGTGCGGGAAATTTCATACAATCGACTGTAAATTAATCATTTGTTCTAAATTATCGATTTGATTGCCAATTTCAATTCAATCCTCTCCTATAGCCCCGCCGCTGGGAAAGCAGCATACCGTTTGTTTTTGTGTCCGTTGGTCGAGCTCTATCGTAATTTCATTTATATTAAAGTTATTGTGAGGGAACGCAAATAGGAAAGAGCTAAGTATTCAAATACAGCTAAACCACAAATAGAGTTGGAGCAATTTACAATGGTCGCGTGTTCGTGGCGTTATTCTATTCTATGCTAATGTAACTAGCCCAGCCTAGCAAGATCCCGTTTATGACGGACATAAAGACCAGAGCTATCATGGCACTGAGGAATGCGATACTAAAATACCTGAGTAAGTGTGTATCTAATTAATGTGCTTTGATTGGCCGCTGACTTTCATTACACGATACTACGATGTTCCATATAAAGGGTGAAGTTTTCAGGGTATTTTTTTTTATCTCCTGTTTAAATTCACGGGACAAAGCCCGGTCCTTTGGAAGGCGTGCGTGGGGATATAGATCCAACACGTAGAGGCCCTTTGGAGACGAAGTTTAATGTGATGTAATACACCTGCTAGAACCCATTCACGGGTACATCGGTAGATACCCGTGAACCGGTTCCAACAGGCGTTGGGGCTATTGTGGGTTATATGGATAAGTAGAGAACGGGTTCTATGGTGATGAGCTGATGAGATTTGGGTGGACTATGAAACTGGGCTATTGCAAAAAGGTCCGGACACCTGCCATAACATTGTTGTACACAACACATCATCATTATTGTTGTTATCGAGGCAGGCGGTGACTAGACGCTCATTAGATGGGCCCCTGAAAGCGTCGTCGTAAAGACGGCCATGAGCAACACCGGGTGAGCGGCTCAGGGGTGTCGAGAGGTGGTGCTGCGCTTTTTCCGAAGTTACTTATTTTTATTATTATTAATAATCTATTTCGGACATCAACTGTCCATAGAGTGTTAGTTACAAATTCCTTATCACTATGTTAGTTAACTTTATTTAGGACATTTAAATAAAGGCACGTGAGTTGATACCCAGTGCAGGTAAAAGGGACTACCAAGCCTCTCCCCTATCTCGGCAAGAAAACTGTTGGAGCTGTCTCTCACTCGGCACATCTGGGAAAAGATACGTTTTTGCATTATTGCATGGATATCATCCATGCGAGCCTCCGCAAACATCCCAGATGCACTGCGAAACCGAGGTAGCCCCATCAGCATTCTGTACCCGTTAATAACCTGGACGCGCAAGGCACTGTAAGCTTGTTTCGTATATTTGATCCACAGGCTGCACGTATAAAGTGTTTGGCAATATGACCTGGCCCCGTAGCATGGATGACCTTATCACGTGATAAGTGACTCCGTCCCTGGCTGACACCGTTCGATAGAATGAGACGACGCGCTTATCCTATCACTTATCGCATGATAACGATCCATGCTACGGGGCCTGAACAGCGGTCGTTTCACCTCAGCCGTACCGCGTGCAAACCTGCGGACCAACATATTCGTCCTTACTGCCAGTGCCCTACGTTCCCTCTCAATATCGGCATTTACTGTGAGATCCTCGTTTAATACGAGGTCCAGATATTTAAAATGAGTTACCCTTATCAAGGCAAGCCCTCCAAGAGTCACGTGGTGGCACTACCGAAGGACTCTTGCGTCCGGTCCGAAATATGAGTAACTCACTCTTCTTGGCGTTATAGCAGTAGTATTTTTATGCAGAATCGTCTGCTAACGAAATTATAGTTTTAAATTACAGTAATAAACTGAAAAAATAATAATAGCGTTTGAGCCATCGTGGCAGACACTAGTATCGAATTGTTAAATCACATCACTGCATTAACCCTTTACCTACTTTGCAAAAAAAAAGTGAGTTGAATCCTCTTTTGCAAAATTTAGACCAAAAAAAGTCCACAAATAAAAATATGGCAAAATAGAGTCTAAAATTGTGTGCCTAGTTATACTCTACATATTTTATGTATACCTAATTTACATTGCGAATTAAAGGGTTAAAAACTTCAGTTAAATTTTTGAAATTTAATAAAATTATATACTGCAGCCTGGCCAACCCATTGTTGCTACGCAAACGTAGCTTAGAGCATCCAATCTTATTTTTCTTACGCTAGCTATATCATACCAAAGAACAGAACGAGTTGTTCAGCTCTCTATTGACACGCCTGGGTGGTCAGACCATATCATATTTAATTGAATTCTAAAAGTAGCAAAACAAGTTGTCTATGTATAATAATAATAACCGCTGCAGACGCAAAATTGAGGACTGATTACAGATTTTTCAAAATATTGTTAGAGATTTTTCAAAATATTTTAGGTCTGAGAGATGCGATTTGTTTCATGTCTTTGACAATCCATTCACATTTCACTTGAATCGTGCACTCGTCATGAGACGTGAGCTGGAAACGGATTGAATATTAATTGGAATTGAAAGACCTCCTGTATTTTTGTCCGTCGCCGTACGGAAAGTAGGTACGCGGCTACTTGACATATCCAGTTCATTCTTACCATATCACATTTGTTCAACCCTGTATAGTAGTATATAACCTAGGATGCCAGGCAACTCAATGACTCTACTGGAATTTGAATGTTTTTCGTTTGTTTAGTTTTCAACTATCTGAGTATGTCGACACGGTCAATGTAACATTGCTCGGCGGTTATTTACGAAATTCGCTCCGTACTAATCGACTTAATTTAACTGCCAATTTATTGCGGACTGTATAAAGAAGATTAAGAGTTGAGATAGAGCACGTCAAGGATGAATTTAATGTTGTTTTATATGCGAGATTAATAGTCCACTTTTTGTAACGTTTTTTGAACCCCCTACAGTGGCCTAGGCCCCGTAGCATGGATGGCCTTATCACGCGACAAGTGACAGGATAGAGCATCCGTCCGTGGCTGACACCGTTCGATAGAACGAGCCGACGCGCTTATCCTATCACTTATCGCGTGATACAGTATTTGCATTGCAGGAGGCCTAGCATAGTCGCTATTACTTGTCACGAGATTGTGGATATAGTCTAGGCAATGAACTGACAGCTTGTATGGAAAAAATTACAAATTTGGAAATAATTTATAATAGCAGATTTTTTCTATGTAATGGATATATTATCAATTAAATAGTTACCTTGCGACAAAATCCAACAAAATTTCAGACATCAAAAAAATGATAACTTAACTTACTTCTGAAAAGTCAGCAAAAATATAAATAAATAGTTTTATCTTTATTTTGGTTCATTTACATTTGCTCTATAATATTCAATATAAATAATTAAAAAACAACAATTCATGCTTTATTTAAATCTATACTTCGATTTTTTTAGCATTAGAAAGACCTTTACAGAAGTAAGTGTAAGGTTTTTTATAGAACACGTTTTACGATACCTGCCGTAAATGAGGCGGAATAAGTGGAAAACTATGAAAACATTTTTTAAAGCATATTAGACGATAGCAAAATGTGTAATTTGCATTTACTTAAAAGGATTATTTAATAATACAGCATTAATATTTTATTTGTGTTATTTTTAATGTATCGCAAAAAAATTGCATGATAAAAAACCCAGAGAAGCAGAGGTTTCAAACAAACGGAACGTTTTAAACGCATAAATTGCGACTAAATTGAAGAGATCGTGTCCCACATCAATAAGAGTTTAGCGTTTTGACATTTGCAATCGGTCGCATAAAATGTCCGCCATTACATTGTTCATGTTTGTTTTTAAACGTCACTCTCATCTCGTATGTCATGCGAAAGCAAGTGCGATACTTTGTCATTATCCCAGAATCTTGTTGTTTTGAGTTTTTAAGTTTCATTGTTTTCCGTTAAAGTTATTTCTTATTGTTGTTGTTATTGTTATTATCTTTCGTTGATAGTGCGGTTCAGTTCAGGTGCCTGAGTGCGGCCCTTACTCTGATACTACTTAATAATAACTCCTAATAACTACAAGGTTACATCGCACTAGTGTGTGGTGGACGAGGTCGGCAAAGCTTCAAATTAAGCTCAAATAGGTTCTACTTACTTATTTCAGAGAGACCACTTGATGTGCATGCATTTTAAGGTTAAAACCACCCAATTCAGTGTAGTGAAAGGTTAGGTTAGGTTAGGAATAGTTAATAATAATATATATATATATAATATTTACAAACCTAAGTGATAGGAAATGTGAAATCATTGATAAATACCTATGATGTAACAAAGAAAAATACATAATTTAATAATTTATTAATAACTTCTGAAGAATCAGGTTTACGACACCTGCTTCTTTGTTTATCGAATTTCTAATGCTAAAAAAATCGAAGTATATATAAATACTTCCGGATAGAAAGTTTGTTGGATTCTTGAATAAAGCATCTTAGAATAATGTTTTAAAATTAAATAAACAAAAAAAACGCTATTATAAATTAATGTTTTTCAAAACCGTATTTTGCCTGGAGTAATATGATTCCGTATCGATCGTGATACGTTAACCAAGCATGCGAAGATGGTTTCCAAATGCCCCGTCGACTATTTGACAGCTAGTCACATATCCCACAACAAGTGTCAATAGTTGTCGTGCTTCAAAACTCTAGCCTCTATGCCTTTTATAAATTTGTTGGTATTAAGGAACATTACTGCAATGTTCTGCCCCCAGAGGCAGCACTACCACTAATAGTAAACCAGTATAGGAATATAGGGATTCACACACACATGCACAATTGATTGAGTTGACATTGAGTGACATTCTGTACCATATCAGTACCTACAGAGATTTGTTAAATGGGCAGTGTATGTTTGATGATCCTAGTATTAAATATCGTAAAGTAACAGGTGGGCTACGGAAGATTAATATCTATAATACTTTATGTACACAGATAGCTGGAACGAACAATATATACCCACGCTCACATGAGTATATTAAAAGCGTGAAAAATGATAACTACATAATAGGATTATGTGCTCGTAAATTATGACTAATATAAAAAATCTAAAAATAAATGTTGGAGGTCAACCATTTTACTCTACGAGAAAATCATCCAAGTGGATCACTCGTCATGCATATTTGTGTGACAATATGATCATAATACGCCAATCAATATCAGCAACTCAGTATCAATTCTCCTCCGTCTATTACAGAATACCTACTTATATCATCCAAGCAGATGACTTTCTGTCGTATAGACCCCACCTCAAAGACAGACTGAGGCCGATGGGCCGAAGGTTTCTCATTCATGTAAGAAGGCCTGTACTCAGTGAAGTGGTTGAAGGCGGTGACGTCGTCGTTGAGCCGGCCCTCCATACGGCGCAGTTTGGTGCTCAGGTCCCGCTTGTGTAAGAACAGGAACAATGTGCACGATACGGCCACTAGTCTCGTGAAGACTCGCACTTACTGTCAGTGAAGTGGTTGAAGGCGGTGACGTCGTCGTTGAGCCGGCCCTCCATGCGACGCAGTTTGGTGCTCAGGTCCCGCTTGTGTAAGAACAGGAACAAAGTGCACGATACCGGCCACTAGTCTCGTGAAGACTCGCACTTACTGTCAGTGTAGTGGTTGAAGGCGGTGACATCGTCGTTGAGCCGGCCCTCCATGCAGCGCAGTTTGGTGCTCAGGTACCGCTTGTGTAAGAACAGGAACAAAGTGCACGATACGGCCACTAGTCTCGTGAAGACTCGCACTTACTGTCAGTGAGGTGGTTGAAGGCGGTGACGTCGTCGTTGAGCCGGCCCTCCATGCGGCGCAGTTTGGTGCTCAGGTCCCGCGTATGTAGGAACAGGAACAAAGTGCACGATACGGCCACCAGCGCCACAAGTTCGCTTGTACTGAAACAAAAAAAATGGTTATTATTTATAATCCTTAGAACTTTAACAGTAATAATGTATGTATGTATACACCGCGGTTAGAATAGGATTGGAGGTGACAGTTTTGCCAAATAATTATGTCGAGGTTTAAATGAACAATCCCAAACTAGTCGCGGTTGAATAATAACATTAATAACAACTTAATGAAATCTTGCTTTTCCGTTTTCATCCACTTTCTTTAGCCGTATCGTATCGATTTCTCTCATTGCAATTGTGTATAAGTAGGTAATGTATATGATTATACAATATTTTGGTACCCTCAAGTTGATCTGATGATAGAGTCAGTAGTTGGAATGGCATGCTTCAATGGCTCATAGGTAAGTCTTGTAACACGCTTTTATGTAGTAGTTTATGAGACTGTACATAGATAATGAAGGGCATTAAATACGAGTTTCATAATAACATCACACGAGTGTTTTATTGCCTAATTATGTACAGTTACATACACTACTTTATCTATCCACATATCATAAGCCTCCATGATGCATTCAGGAGCCGCATATTATGACCGGCATCGCGGCGTTGTTTTCTTGCAGCTTTTTTTTAAATTCAGAGACAAACTCGAGTCGGATCCAACTATCACGTCGTTCGATATCTTACTTACGTGCGACATTTGTCAAATTTGTATGCAAATTGACAATTAATTTCTAAACGTCATCTCGACTGATATTAGAATAGAGGTCAAATCAAATTTCTTTGTTTTTCAGATATTCCAAATTTGAATGAAATAATATTATCGAAATCGATGTTATTATTTAGCAATAATAACATTTTTACAGATAAGAAATGTGTTCTAACAAACAGTCTATTTTTATGGTGGTCATAATGTGCGGTTTTGAACGCATCATGGAGGGTTTATGATATTTGGATAGATAAAAATGTTTTTTGTATACCCGTAAACTTATTTCTTAGACCTTTTATTTTTGTATTATTGTGTATTCTGCCAGTTACATTATAGGCGTAGTATTTACTTACAGGTATTAAAGAACCAACAAACCTCTGTAGGTACGATTACAAACTTAGAGAGCACTATTTCAAAAATAACTGGCTGCCGACAATAATTTCTTCTCCATGCGGCGCGAAGCCGGCAAGTAATGTTGCTCTAATGGTGATAAATAGCTTATGGAAGCGAACACCATGCTGATAAAGATATATTGGAAGTTATGTTATTAATACTTTCATTGTTAATCACGTATTGTTATTGTGAAAATATGAAGTAGCTTGTGTATTTAAAGATTAATGTGTTTTACTTCGAGGCTGTTTTTTATGTTAGGTTATTTTTTTTATTTTTAAGTGGATTGACAACTAAAACGTCTATTTGTCCATTTTTTCGCCGTATTGTTTTCTAATAAGGTAAGTTCATACCAACAAGTAATACTTTAATTATCTAGAATCTTTCTCGATTTTCTTATTATGGGTTGGTATACCTATAGGTACTATCTACGTTCACATTTCTATAAGTATACCTACATTATATTCTATTAGTTCTACAAAATGTATGCAACATGTACCGTAACTCAATTAAGTATGGAACTAATGTAGCTTGCCTGTTAATGTACTGTAATGTAATAACCTAATGACACTAATGTGTCGTGTAATGTAAGCATATTGAATTAAGGTAGCCACTAGTCCATGTTTTAGCGTCGGCAACCTGCGCGCCGTCACTTTCATGAGCAGTGAACGCATTTATTTTATACTAAGTAAATTACTCACGAGCGAGGAAATACATTTGTCATAATTGCATATCATTCGTCATACGAGTAGTATATGACATAAGCGTAACTCATAAGCTCATACGTCTTTAAGCGCGTTCAAGTTGAAAGTGTTGAAACGTACTCGATAGTGCGTAGAGAAAACCTTTCGCTTCAAAATAAAAATCACTTTATTAAAAGATCTTAATAGCACATAATTATGTTAACCAAAAGTTACATTTCAATGTCGAGTATAAATAATGTTGAATATAATATACTCTACATGTCAAATTGTTGTAATTGCTGTTGAGTTTTTTTTAATAAGTCATACACAGACTGAAAAACGAAAATTTCCTTCTGAGCTTAATTTTGGTTTTTGAAGTTGGTACTTATGTCTCTAAATATACAGCCCGTTAAAGCGATCCTGATGCAGTTTTGGCCCATGCATTAATATGCAATAAAAAAATGATAAAATGATGGGTCGGTATTCAATACTTCAAAGGAAAAAGATAAATCTATGTATGCTCCTAGGTTAAGATTAAGTAAGTATACTAACAATATATGGATGTACAAAAAAAAGTCTGAAATAAATAAATCTATTCTATTCTATTCTAAAACCCTGTGAATGTTGCGAAACTTCAAAAAATAAATAAACTGGACAGCTAACAGCAGCTATAAAAACCACAATGTCGTTACCATGTAATTTCGGCTTGCACACACCGCTATAATGCGTACTTAAGTACGTAGAGCACCAAACTATTATATTGGTTACTCGTCACAGCTGTGTATTAAGTCATCCCGCGATCAATCAAGTTTTTATTTGCCGTAGGCCCAAACCGGTACTTCCGATTTTCTCCCACACTTTATCTTCATCATCATTATCGGTCTAAAAATATGCTTGGTACCTACAGGCATTTGATTTGCAAGTTTAGATTTGAATATCTGCGTGCATATTTTTAAGATAATATGCCTACGCAAATGATACCATGGAAGATATTATCCGAAAAGGCGTGCCGAACGAAAGTATACCGCTTTAATTAACCATATAGGAAGAACGCATAAATTTAAATAAGTAGGTAGCACAAATTCCGTCGTCGCTGTAGGTATAGGTACCTACATATTTTATGATTGTGACCTACGTTGACGAGAAATCTTAAGTACCTAAAATTAACCCATATACTACATTTTCCATGCTAAATAATTAGGAGAGAAAAGCAGAGGATTTTCGTACGATAGGTACCCATGACTTTTTATTGTTAATCACACCGTGCCATAATGATACAATATTGGTACCAGAATGACTTGACATATAGGGCAGGTGGTAATCGTACCTTATTTTACAATCTTTCTGCTTACCTACATCATATAGAAAAGACCTTTAAATTGAAAAGCTGGGTTCCCACGCGTAGATAACTAAAATAAGCCAGATCTGTACTATGCAAATAACCAGCAGTACGGTTAATATATCACGTTGACGCTTGTTTTTACTGCCACAAGAGAGATTGAAACGAATATTCATTGCCCCAGACAATTTTCTCATAGTTTTATGTAAGCGTACCTACACCGATGAGAAAGAACAAAGAAACAAAAGATTTTGTCATAAACAATGATGCTACTAATGTAACAAATATTCAAGTTGCGCTTGAGGATTTTGATCAGATACAACGTTAAACTTTCGAGGGCTTCACGAATTGCGATCGTCTTTTTGTGAGGCCTTAACTGGACATGATGTCCTCCAGTAGAAAGTGAGTTCGTAGACCATGTCAACCGTGTGGACGTGATGTTACGAATAAAGCACAATTTAAGGCCCTACGACGTTGCAAAACTCTCTTTTTGAATGATACGTCCATTATTTATGGGTTATATGACATGCATTATGTATAAGATGTTTGCAGAACCAAATTCCTGCACAATGGCTTGCAAAATATATCATGCATTTTGTGCTAGTGTACAAGTATCTACAGTAAGTATATCGAAACTATTGCGAATCGGAAGTAAACGTTTTCTAAAGTACCTATTAGGGATGTTCAGTTATTTACAAATGTTAATGTTTGACCCGAATTATATTTCACTTACAACTATATTTAATAAGTAATGGTTTCCTTGTTTTATCTAATTTGAAATAATTGGGATTAAATTATATGTTTGCGTTATTACATTCTTTCTCATAGCGTGATCTCGTTATACTACAAATTTCTGAAACCGTTTATTCGTCACGAACATCAATACAATATTTGTGTAGAGTGCTCTTCACACTGCAATTAATCTTTATCTACTTACAAAAAGGCCAACATTTCTAGATTGCACGAACCAAATATGTCAGCAGAATTTATGATAAGTACCTACATAGTAAATAGTAATTATTTTCCTTAACGCAGTTGACTAAGCAAATAGACTATAAGAAAGGTACATGGTTGGACTGCGCACCATTTAGTTTCATTTACATGCAAGGTAGTCAACTGTTTTTATGACCTATTGTGGTAGGGAATGCTATAAGTTTGAATAACAATCGCGAGCGAGTTATCCAATATTCTTCAGCGTGATTTCCGCGCGATATGGCTTTTCATAATTTGTTAGGAAGTAGGTACACCTGACGCAGACACCTTATAACTAAGCTGTTATATACACAATATTTGATGAGAAACGTACCCTTTAAAAAAATAACTTAAATTATGATATCAGATACAATTCAGTAAACTTTAATACCGATAAAAAACACATTCCGCGTTACCAGTAACAGGAGCATATATTTAGAGACAGAAATGAAATAAAATGCCCATAATATTTTGTGGAATCAAGTTCCTCCTTTAGAACAAAAAAAATACGATAAGTAATAGCCAACATGCTGGGGCCACAGAAGCAAATACTTAAAATAATTGATATTTGAAAATCTAAACAATTCAGCCAATACCAGCATAAAGGTGTCACCAACAAGATAACTAAAGCAATTATTGAGGAACTTCAATTACAAATGTTTTTTTTTACTATTTAGTTAAATACAGCCAGCCATACGGCATATCAGTAATAATTATGAGCATAACGAAAGTATACTCTGAATGATTTTGTAAGACTTATCAATATAAGTATTTTCTGAACAATTTCAGAAAATAGATGTAATGTGAGTTGAACTTATTGACAATTCTTTTGTAAATTGATCACTATTTGTTAATGTAAAGTTAGGCGTGCATGGCGTGTATATATACATGGTATTTAAAACGATACGATGCAGAAAACAAACAATGTATTTAGTTTAACGGGAATCTAATAAATACAAAAAATGAGAATCTTTATTGTAATCGTCAATTCATAAAACTATTATTACAGTACTTACTTATTTGCAAACGACTTAAAAATAAAATAAAATTACAGAAACGTATCAAAACTTTGCCCTTTAGGCAGGGTGCCCATCACACAGGCAGCATTCCAGCGTTGAATAGCAATCGCTATTCTTTGAGCGAGAAAGCTGCCTGCGCGAGGGTCACCCGTTGCGTCCCTCAACCGCTTGCTGATCTCCTTGTGGAGCCCACGCGCGCTTTTTCCCCAAGGGCCGAGTGTCTCGACGCCAAATGCGACAAAGTCGTACTGGGCGCCGAGACAGCTATATTTCCCGACCTTGGATCGCTCTCGGGCATCCGCCGCTGCCCCGGCTAGTTTGGACGTGACTGGCAAGTAGGACGCTGCCAACGTATCAGCGCAAGTAGCGTCCCACACCAGTGCACGGCCCATTCGCCAGGGGATCAACGTCATCCCGTCCGGACGCTTGCCGTCGTCCCGTACAATCCGAGGCTCAAGAGCCACGGGGACGCAGGCGCTGGCAAGCGCCCTTCTCAAGATGTCGTTGAGTGCAGCGTGACGATAAATACAATATAAATCTCATCAAATGGAAAAAAACAAGTATTCCATGATTTTAGATATTTTTTCTCGTGTATGGTTTTTATTCAGGCACCGTTTTTACTGGCCTTCATTGTAAGCTAACGTGATTGACAGATAACGCGGTGATTCCATCTAGATTTGTTTGGACGAAGAATGCGAAGTCGCGTGCTGGGCGGACTCCGACGGCCGTTCGTTCTGCTATCAACAAAGCGTTCAGTTGTGGCACGCAAATAGGATGTACCAAATAAACCAACGCGGGTTTACCATAAACAATGATTTCATCTCGATAAGGGCATGCACGTCAGATGAGTAAATATAATAGGTATCTGAAAGTAATATCAACATACAGTCGCGATGTATTACTTAATTAATGGGTTCGTTTTAAGATACAATTTATTAAACAAATAAATAAATATTAATGGACAAAAACTCAATAAGGCTTGTGTTATGGATACTAGACGACGATATGTTTAATAGATATATGTAAATACTTAAATACATAGAAAACATCCAAGACTCAGAAATAAAATATCCATGCTTATCACACAAATATTCGCCCTTAGCCTTAAGCCGGCCACCCACGCTAGGTTATATTATAACCGATGGTTATGCCTGCACAGTTTATTTGTGCAAGCATAACTGCCTACACACGTTCAGTTATTGTCATACGCACGTTCAGTTATGCCTGCACAGTTTATTTGTGCAGGCATAACTGCCTACACACGTTCAGTTATTGTCATACGCACGTTCAGTTATGCCTGCAAAGTTTATTTGTGCAGGCATAACTGCCTACACACGTTCAGTTATTGTCATACGCACGTTCAGTTATGCCTGCACAGTTTATTTGTGCAGGCATAACTGCCTACACACGTTCAGTTACTGTCATACGCACGTTCAGTTATGCCTGCACAGTTTATTTGTGCAGGCATAACTGTTATGACAATAACTGAACGTGTGTAGGCAGTTATGCATGCACAAATAAACTGTGCAGGCATAACTGAACGTGCGTATGACAATAACTGAACGTGTGTAGGCAGTTATGCCTGCACAAATAAACACGTTCAGTTATTGTCATACGCACGTTCAGTTATGCCTGCACAAATGAACAGTGCAGGCATAACCATCGGTTATAACCTAGCGTGGGTGGCCGGCTTTACTCACTCACTAGCAGAGTCTAGCACTAACCCGGCTAACCGGTCGTCGAAACTTACCTATGTATTTTATATTTTTCGTTGTATTGTTGTTTTATTTAATATTGTCTTCATTTCGTTCCTATGGCATTCATATCAGAACTATTGAAATATATTCGGAATTATTATCATAGTTACTTACCTACTCACAAAAAAGTGTTAAAATGTAATTCTGCCATAATTGAATCTGCTGTTATATTGTTGTTGATACAATATTTGGATCTTCCTTACATAACAGTAGGTGCTGACCACAAACCGTTGACTTGAGTGAAATCATCGTTGATACAAAGGACACTGTAATTACACGCGTTTTTTGTAACGGTTTTCTATATGCGCATGCAGAAAATAATCAACCGAGAATCGAGACTGACGCTATCTTGACGGAGATGTAATCTATACGCTGTTTATAATCCTATCGGCATACCAATACATAGGTACGTGAAGAAAAATAGACATAAAATCTAAAAACAGCAATCTAGAGCTTGCATTATTTACATAAACCGATCCCTGGCTTTAATGCGAAAATTGCCGGCAAAGCCTCTATTATCCGTAATTTCTGAGAGAGAGAGAGGCTATAAAATTTGATATTCCAGCCACTTAAACCACAAAATACCTAACACGTACGTATAGTGTATTGTGTCCACGCGATCGCTATTCGTGTTAATGACAGTAAAATTAATTCGCATTTGCCCCACTTCCAGGTCACGAGGTGTAAAAGTGTAAATCCATTGAAGTGAGAGTCGGATCTCGCGTGATACTGATAACACATCCACGCTGCTCACCAACTGCTTGCTTTCCCAGGCTCATTCACACATGCGATGAATTACTAATCTGACTTTTATTGTGTTTGCGATAATGCTGATTTTTCCACTTCTGTGTCGAATGAGATACGAGGTTGCGGAAATGGAAGCATGAACACGGACTCGTAGCGTACTCGAACCGGCATCGCAGCGTGGAAAAATCTGATATGAAAGAGTCTAAGATTAAAGGAAGGCTTCATATACGGCACGTACTTGAATACAATAGAATAACACCTATGCTCATATTGCTAATGGTCTTAGACGGTTATTGTGCTAATGCAAGCAACTCGTTCAGTCATTATTGTTATGAATGTTAAGTGTATGTTTGACCCCTATTTACCTTACTTAAATTGTCATGTTTTTTTGGTAATTAAACAAAGTGGTAAATTAAAAGACCCCATTATATTCACAAGCGACACAACGAAGAAACGTGCGTAAAATTCAATTAAATTGAAAGTCAGAAATGAACCGGTGTGACCGCACGTATTGTCGCGGTCAGACTGGATAACGGCTTGGTGCGGTTATACACAGTGACTTTTTACAGCGATACAAATGCGATACAAACACCATACAAAAGCGATACAGTATCGATGCAAGTTATCTATGGCTAGTGTCGCCATAAAGTCCGCGTTCGTGAAACGCGGCGCGGGTTTGTATCGCTGCAAAAAGTCGCCGTGCGTAACCGCTCTTCCTGCGCGCGTAATGATTATTTATGCACTATCCGCATATTTATAAGATGAACGAGCAAATTGACAGTTGAAGCAGTTTCGGTCATACACAGATACGGAAAAAAGGTGGAAGAGGCTTTTTCTATGCCCGAAAGGATAGGTACGAGCTGGAGCTTAGTTACCGGTTGTGAATTATTTATATCGGCATAAACCGATCTGAAATAATTTTGGCCAGCGCCAAAATTATTACTTTTTACTTAAATAGGAAGGGTTGTGGAAAGAGTGCAATTCTGTAAGTACATTTTGAAAAAACGCTGATCTCATAAAATCAGTCCTTAGAGTACAAAACTATATGGAATACAGTCATAAGTATATGGAAGTGACGAACAAGATAGCACGTCAGTAAAAACCGAATAAAGTTATAAACCATTATGGAGATTTATTTAATTTTAAGGCATACATTATTTGGCCTTTGAGTTTGTCACTCTTTAGTACCATCCAGGGGACACGTGCAGGGTTGTGGTGGGTAGCTCCTGCGGACGCAAGTGACAGTTGTCCCCCCTTTGTCAAGTGAGTGGTCAACTCGACTGTTAGAGATTCTTAAGCCGCCCGAAGGCCTCTAACTCGGCTTAACGACTACTGTCATAGACAGCAGCCGAGATCAACTGCTTAGCGAGCCTTCCAAAGCACGGAAGCGCTCATTTATAGTAACCACTCAAACAGGCGGTCACCCATCCAAAGACTGACCGCTGCCATCTTTGCTTAACCTACGTTATCGTTTCCGACTCGCAGGCGCCGCTGGGATATGGTCGCTTCAGACTTCTTCATTATAGAGATATTACATATCTACTAAGAACAAATGCTAGTCGTGTCCTTATTATGATATAGCTAAACGTGCGATAAGTTAAGTATAGGTATGCAGTAAGACTATGTATCTAATGAAATTCAAGTGCATGCTCCTACCTCCATGTATGGTGATTTAATGAACATTATAGCTGGCTACTTGTATGATCGGTGCCATGGTACGCGGTGCTTGTCTGGTTTTATTATAGGCTATCCCTGAGGAATTCGTTCGACACGCCTTTGAGGAACAATCAGCCGCAACAATGTACCAAGTCGTCATTTTTTTCATTTTCTGGATAACTACAATACAATGTAAATACTCTTTCTCAAACATGCAATGAAATATTCTCTTGACGCTCCTTATAATAGACTCGGAAGTATCCTTTTTCGGGCGCAGCATCTCGAGGCGGCCTGAATTTCATCTATAGACTAGGACAATAGAGAATAGGACATAAAAAATATAAATAGAGATGACCAGCAGGCGGTCTTATCGCTCAAGAGCGATCTCTTCCAGACAACCTTTCGGTAGCGGAGAAATTGCAACAAAAAATTACAAGTAGGTAACTACTTAGGTGGCAAAATTAGAAGTAAACTATATACAGCATAAGTACATAATTACATCAATAATAAATATACACGTATAACGCATACAAATAAACATGCATAAATTCCTAATACATACATACTTAACTATACATAGTTATACAACCATAGAGACGGAAAATAAATAAATAAAGTAAAGTAGAAACTGTGAAGAATCATGGCAGAGACAGATAGTGTTCCTTTAAGTGTGCTTTGAAAGTAGCGACAGATTTAGCACGCCTTTAGTCTACGGGCAGAGAATTCCAAAGTCGAATAGCTTGTAACGTAAACGAGCAATAATACAATTTTGAAGAGGAGGACGGGACAGTGAGAAGCACTTTTTGGGATGACCTGGCCGAATTAAAAAACCTGAATCGTTCTTATCGTTCTACTTATTGTTGAGTCGATTGTATGTCTCATTCTCGTAAAATCTTTGGAAAATTGGCAGGTACCTATTATGAAGCATTTTGCCTAAACAGTTTCATTAAGTGCGTGTCTCATATGTCACTTTAAATTTTATTGTAAGTACATTTCCAACATGCAGCTAACAAACCTATTAAACTGACTGCAAAATATGCTTCAATATTTTGCAGTCTATAGGTCGAGCTGTCATTTAAAGTGCATAGAAAGCTTTGACAAATGCATTCAACTAAGCCTAAAGCCGGCTTGATTGGAAAGTTGGGTGCAGCTGCACTAACAGGTTACAGAGTGCACTTTCCACACCAGATGGGCTTTCCGATATCATACGCGACTGGTATAAACGTACCACGTCCTTAATGGCCCAGAGTGGTTTCTCTATTCAACGCTCGATTAAGCCCGCACTTTACTTAAACTAGCTGCCAGTGTACGAGAATACTGAAAGTAACAGTTGCTGCGCTTCATGGATGACTTTTCGGAAAACAATGGCTGGTAATCTTATAGGCTCTCCGCCTCCGTGACACTTGCAAATGTTGAATAAAATATCAGATTTATTTTTAGATCACGTAGGTAAATGTAGAGTAAAATAAACCCAAGTGCAGTCTACACACAACGCGCAAATAAAATAAATGAAAACCTGAGAACTTTATTTTCAGAGATTAAGTTTTTTCATTTATACCTTGTAATTTTCCATTTCCTTTTGGAACAACTTAGTAACTAGGTACTCATTTTGAAAATACCCTAATATTTTTTCTGTAGGTTATTGTGACCTTAGGTGATATGTGTCAAGGCTTTTAACCTCTGTCCTAATGATAGAAAAAATAAAATTAAAAGAAAATTAAGATTATGGTCATCATTAGTCATTGTAGATAGCGAGTTAGTTGGCAATCACTAATTGACAGTGTGGCTTGTCCATGCCAATACGATTAAGAGACAAAAAATTAAAGGATCTATCGTTTCGTTATTCATTTGTTTTTTTTGTTTTAAGTAGTTGTTGTGACATGCCATGTTAATGTTTGTCCGGCAGAAGTATCCACTAAAGATGTGCAAAAAAACACAATCTGGGATTTAGATCTGAATGACGAATAACCAAGCTACTGACTGTCTACGAATATTGAGACAAAAAGCTAATCGTCGTATAACTACTATTCATGTAGGTACCTATTGTCTGCCATTCGTTTACAATTTTTTTTAAACATAATTCATACTAAGTACAAGAGCGCATAATAATAACCATGGAATTAGCTAATAAGCGCTACGGAGCCATTTGTTACCTAAAAATTTGAAAAGCAATAATTTCAATGTTGTACTAATTCAACACTGCACCCAATAAATTATACCATAGGTCATTTACATTAAGGTTAACCAAACATTAAATAGCAAGTACAATTAAATACAACGTAGACGTTGTGTTATCGTTGGCGCAGAATAAGATCAGAGATCAGAGGGGCTACCGCGAACCGCGAACGGCATTCGAAATTTTCCCTCTCTGTCGCACTTAGGTACAAACTCGTAAGCATGACAGAGAGAGGGAACTTCGAATGCCTTTCGCGGTAGGCCCTCTGACCAATATAGTGCACTATTACCAACAATAAAGTTGACAATGCGTCCGTGCTGGAGCGAATGGGCTTGCATGTACCGCGTGCGAGTGGGCCGGCGGTCGGTGCGGCGGGCGGCGCGGGCGGCGCGGTGACGGCGCGGCGCCCGCGGCGTCTGTTCGCGGTGCCCGGCGTGCGCACCAGGCGCGGAGCGAACGCTCCCACTGCTAGAGCGCGAACCGTCCTAAACAAGATCATGCAGGAAACCGACGACATTGATATATTTGCCGACAGTATTGGCGTATTTTGTAGAAAAGTTTTAGCCATACTTTCCTAGTTTCACGAGTCTGTACAATGCTTGCTCAGCTCAATCTTTGATTGATTAGGTATATTTAGTTTATTTTTATGATTGCTTCTTTTTGAATTGTTCCTACCTAAATTGTTGTATTTTTTATAGTGATGCTACCTCCTATGAATGTGTACCTACCTCATAAGTGTTTTGGTTAGAAACTGTAAACTTGTGTGTGATTAATAAATAAATAAATAGGTCGTTATCGCGGAGGCAATAACAAATCAGATAAAGAACACATATAATAGAATGTCTATTTGGTAGAAACGGACATATTGTGCCTACAAATACTAAGCATCTAAGAAGTACATCATCTGGAGTTTTCGCTAGAAAAGGTTTATATAAGTTATCTTCTACTAATTAGACGATTACCTACTTAGAAGGCAAAACGTCTACTTAAATAATAAGACAGCAATGTGCGTAATTTTTATTAACGTGTACCTATTTATCACTTCTATTTTATTTGGTTTTCGTAATAGTTTAGAAAGATTTTATCAAAATTTTCTACAGTCAATTTGCGGCGTCCTGCAGAAAATAATTATCCATTTCAATTGACTGATCGATCTTTCAACATCAACGGTTGTTGTAGGTGCGTACTTGATGAAACGATACAAGTAGAGGTAATCTAGAGTAGTGTGACAAACTCGTAACGATAATTCAAGAATTATTTCATTCCCTTGTATCAATTCATTAAAAAGAATATTATCTCAAATCCAGTATTTTTCTCCAAAACTTGTTTTACCTTTTTAAATAATTATATTTGCACTCAAATTTAATTTCGATATATGCTTGTTTTTTTAACGATGGCTAAACTTTCCTTGAGAGATAGAAATAAATGACAATGTCAAATAGACAAAGTGACTAATGAGTTTGCATTGCGACTGCATAGTTAATCTATTTAAGTATGTATCAAAGAGAATATAACCACTACGTTCTAAGAGACGGGACTTCGAACTGGGTTTTGGATGACAGTGACATTGTCATTTGATTTTGACATGAAAACTCATTCATACTTTAGCTAATTTGAAATACCACAATACAAATGCAATAATGTATGTTATAGGTACAAAAATAAATTAGTTCACGTTCACGTTATGGAAAATGTGTTGGTGTTGGTTGGTGATAAATGAGAGTTATGTTATTTAAATATTATGACCAATAAAAATATGCATTTTGTTATTATGATAATAGTTTGATATGATTTCCGGACGCATGCTGCTTGAAAAGTCTTATTTTATAACACTCTGATTACTACTTATTGATATCCTTAAACTCTCTGATCATTTTAGTATTTCAACGTCAACACTGAATTACAGTATTAATTCTTAAACTTCCTTAGTAGACCGAGAAGGTATGTAGACAAGACAAAGCATGTCGAGTCCCGCGCATAAATCTGCCCAGTCTGAGATTTAATAGTACCTACTTACGACGGAACATGATTCTACGTTTATTATTTATAATTAATATACTATCTCTAAAATACTAACCCACTTTCAGGTATTTTATTAGCTTAAGCGTTTTATTTCGACTGCATGCTAGAATTTCACATTAAATATGTAGGGTAAATCGCCAGTAGCTGGCCGCCCTTCAATAGCTGCCCCCCTCATACAGAAAATGAACTCTGTAGTGTAGGGGTACAAACAGAATTAAATTCAGTTATTGAAGGGTGGCCAGTAATTGAAACCTTATTATAGGCGGATAGAGTTTATTTTTAGTATGAGGTGGCCAGTTATTTAATGGTGGCCACAGCTACTAACGATTTACCCTATTACGAAGCGATCGGAGGTTGCCGCCCGCGCCGCCGCTATACATAGTTTGAGTAACATAATAAACGCATAAACTCTCATTTAATGGATAGAAAAGCCACGGCCTATTTTACTCGACATCTGAAAAGGGCCACAAAAATCTGCCCCACTCATACCAAAGGGGTAGTTAGGGTTAGGAGTGACTCGACTTGATGGCAGATGATTTTGGCTCTAAAACGGGTACAAGTTACACAATGGCGATATAATATGTTTCGTGCCAACGTTCTCCCCTGTAGAGGCCAAAACTGATCTCTAAAGCTTGCTAAAAGCAGCTGAGGGCCAGCATGCAATAAGCGCAGATATGATATTTATGACTTTGAATTCGCCGACTGTAAACACTTTGGAGACTGCCTTTTTTATCAAAGAGTTGCTCTTGTGCTAATTATTTATGTAATGCTTGTAAGGTAGGTGCACCAAGGATGGCCCGGTTCCTAAGAAGACCTTTAAAACTCGCAGTTATGGTTTTCCAAACTACTTAAAATTTCGTGAGCACATGCGTTTAAGATCACAAACAAACTTCATTTCAGTCTTTACCCAATCACGCTGCCATTTTGTAAAAAAATTACAGTTTGCTGTGTCGTGTTAAAATATTGCACGTTTTATTATTTTCCAACCTTAACATATCATCCAAAATTTAAAAAAAAGGATAATTAGTCAGTATTTTTAGTGAAATTAGGTGTTTAATCTGTTTAACATCGAATTATAGGTAAATACCGTTACTTTAAATTTATTTACGTATTTTTACGACACTTAATTGAGCTGAAGTAAGATTCCCCTAATAAGGCCCACTGTATATGTATCCCTAACTAAAAGTATGTCAAAAAATAATGTTAGAATAAAGAACAGATTTATAAATCAGACTGATAAAAAGAATCTCGCACGTGTGTGTTTTTTTTCTAATTTAAAAAGTTGTTGTCGTATTATAGCAATTTTTAATTTTCATACTCCTAAGATGGCCCACAGCTATAATTTTGGGATAGGTTCAATATTTTATTAAATCAATTTAATAAAAAAATATATTTTACGTCATACCTGGCCATAAAGCAGGAATTACCGCACGCTATGCGTGCGGAAAACCCCACTTCCTGGCCAAATAGAGACGTAAAAATTTGTACTTACCACGGGCGGTAATAAAGAAAGCCTCAGAGCGCATATTTATCGCCCTTGCCTTCTCGGGCGTCAAATACCTGCGACCTGAGACATTCTTTGTTTAACCGCCCTAGGTAAGTAATGTACTATTACGACTAGTTCTAGACGATCTTATCTTATCTTATCTTATCTAGGTGAGGGCCCTTTCGGATGCACTTCGACCCAGTGGAATCTTTTGTGCATTTGCTCTCTCCTTTATACCTGCTCCCAGGCTTGCTCCATCATTCCACAAAGCGGATGATGCAGTTCGCCGGGAGCACCTTGAATTCCTTTGGTTGCGGGTAACCGTTACCAAAGTAGTTCATTCTTTGTCTGGCAAGGGCATGACATTCACACAATAAGTGTTCCATAGTCTCATCCTCCTCGCCACACATTCTACAGTCTAAACTATCAGATAGTCCCATCTTGGCCAAGAGATCCTTGACCCCGAAGTGACCAGTGAACACCCCAGATATGATTCTGAGTTGCTTCCTACTGGATTTCCAGAGTTTTCTGGTCCAGCCCGAGTCCACTCCTTCTATGAAGAGCTTAGAGTGCCTTAAGCCAGCCTCATTCCTCCACTCGTGTTGGTGTTTGGTTTTGGCGTAGGCTTTAAAGGCCGATATTATGGTCCCCTGCGAGAGTCCCACAAATGGTTCTGGACCTACAAAGTGATTTGTAGAGCCCCCTCTTGCAAGCTCATCTGCTCTTTCGTTGCCGATGAAGCCCTTGTGCCCTGGTATCCAAACTAGTTGCACCTTATTGTGCCTTCCAAGTCTGTTTAGTGCTTGGACGCCATTATAAATTAGTCTAGAGTCCACTTTCGGCGCCGTAAGCGCTTTAAGGGCCGCTTGACTGTCACTGAGTATATAGATAGTCCGCCCTTTGGTTCGCCTGTCTATATTCTCCTGTACACAAGCAATTATGGCGTATGTCTCCGCTTGGAAGACAGTTGCCAAACTACCCATGCTTACACTACTACTGTAGTCATTTGCATAAATGCCTGCTCCCGTACCGGATCCCATTTTTGATCCGTCCGTGTACCATATACTGTCTTCGATACCAGACTTTGGTGGTTCTAGACCTTCGGCCCACTCAGCCCTAGTTGGAACTTTTGTTGTGTAGTTCCTGTGGAATACATACTTGGGTAGCATTTTGTCGCTTCCCATGTTTGTTATTCTGTCTAAGAAACCATCAGTCTCCATGTTTGTGTGCTTAGTTTTCGGCTTGCTATCGCTCCACAGTCCAAGAGTTCTTAATCTGTAGAGCGATTTGCGCGCCTCTGACTTAATCACCATGTGAAGTGGCGGTAGGTCCAGTAGGACTTCTAGCGCCGCTGTAGGCGTGGTACGAAACGCCCCTGTTATAGCCATGCATGCCGTTCTCTGCACCTTTCTCAGGGCCTCTCTGCATGTGCTCATTAAAGTCCTTGGCCACCATACCAGGCTACCGTACAGTATTATGGGTCTCACCATCATGGTATAGATCCACTTCAGTACCTTGGGGTTCAGTCCCCATGTTTTGCCATACGCTGATCTACACATTCCAAATACCCTCAGGGCCTTTGTAATGGTGAGATCTGTATGCTTCTTCCAGTTCAGTTCCTTATCCAGTGTGACACCTAGATATTTCACGTCATTGGACATTTCTAGTACCCTTCCGTACAGCTTTAACTGCTGTATTCCGCGAAGGGTCCTTTTCCTAGTAAAGGGTATTACTACAGTTTTGCCTGGATTAATGGATAATTGGTGACAGTCGCACCATCTCTCCACTTCCCTCAGTGCCTTGTTCATGATTTCTGATACCGTACTTGAGAATTTCCCATTAACCAGTATCACTAAATCATCAGCATATCCTACCGTGTGGATGGGACCTTTATTGAGTTCTATCAAGAGTGAGTTCACCACCAAACTCCATAGAGTTGGTGAAAGTACCCCACCTTGTGGACATCCCTTTGTGGCCGTGGCCATTATCTCATCCCCTAAAAGAGATGACTTTATCAGTCTGCCGTTTAGCATGTTGCCTATCCATTTACATAGTTCTAGACGATAGTAATGTTTAAACATTAATAAAACGATTGTTTTAAATAATTTATAACGGGCGACCGGGTGCCTAAGATGGCCTACTAGCAACATTTTTTTTAAATTGGCTTTTTTCTGTTCTAGCGCAAATAACATTAAAGTTTTTTTTAATATTTCGTTTGTTAAATAAATGATTAGCAGTCCTATGAATGGCTTTTCTTTATTAATCATACTGTAATTATTTTATAAGGCTTTGAAAATAAGGTGGGCCTTATTAGGCGACGGTAGGTAGGTACCTTATTACTTGCTTAATCAAGTGGTGAGTACCTACTTTAATTGCGCATAACCAAAACAAACATTGCAGGCGGTCACATTTTAGTCATAAATGGCCAGGTAAAATGGGTGTAAGGTCGGCGATAAACCTAATAGCCTCCAGAAGTGGCTTTGTCTAAAAATGGAGTTTAAAGAGTTCAATGTGAGAGTTAGAAGGCTCACGAGAAATCGTGGCGCCGCGTCACGTGCGAGCTTCTTCGAATTCGCAGGAAACACTTCTCCGAAACAAATAGTATATTACAAATTGAATTTTATCCTACATTACTGCTTTCTCGTGAGTTTCTTAGAGTGCTAACTATATAGGTACATGTCTAATTTGTAAAGCGCTCATACATATATGTACCTCTATGATCAACAATAACTTAATGTAGGTACCTACGTATGTAAATCTTTTATAGTATACCTACACGAAAAAGATTTAAAAAAGAATACAGACAAAACAGGTTATTTATACAGGTACAAAAGCAAATTTATCCCTGTAAGGGATCTCATCCAGTTGACCTTTGAGCGATCGAGTTGAGAACAGGAACGAACGGCAGACAAACTGACTCATGTTACTCATCTACAAGGCCGCATATTAATAAATCAACTTTAATATTGCAATTGCAACCAATATAAGAATCCTACTCCGATTCCGAGCTAAAGAAGCTTTAGTGGGATATTGACATGAAAATAAAACGATTCCTTAACATGAAAATGCTACTAAAGAATCAAGAAGGTCAACTTAAAGAAGTCTTAATAAATAACTAAAAAAGCGTAACAGGTCCAGTATGACCACTTGGGGTCGTAATTTGCACGACATTTACGCATTAGGTAAGTACCCACATTTATTACTCGTGATAATAACACTTAACGTGTGGTTAAACTCGTGTGAGCTGTCGTCAACCAACGGCGGTAGGTCTAGGTATAGTTATACTCATTGTCTAAACTCTAAACAATACGAACAGTATTATGATATCCTTAAAAACGTACACGAGAGCAAAATGTACTGTTTTTCATTACACATATTGTTTCAACCTAATATAACCTGCCCAAGAACTTATTACATGACCTCGCCGATACCATTAGTAGTCATGACAAATGTAAGAAGCTACTTATAAAGTACTACCTAAGTTTAGATGAAGGTAAGTAGTAAATTGGAGTCCATATTAGCAATTTGTTATATTATACTTAACTAAATTAAGGAACGCGGGATGTACCGCGCGATCTCGCCAACTATTGCCTAAACCTTCCAGGTTTTAAATAGTGGCTTTATGTGTAACACAGTAACTATGTAAAAATAATTGTATTAAATAAATAAAAAAAATGTGTAAAAATATGTACTTAAGGTAAAGTTTGTATGAACGATCATCTTTACTGCGGGCCTAAGGTGGTTGTTGTATACTTACTTACAATGGTTTTTTTTTAATGGCAACCAGCTTAGGCCCGATGGTGTCCTCACAGATCAAAGGTTATAATTTTGAATTTGAAATTATACACCTATGTATCTTTGTCCTGCGCAAGAAATATAATTAGTTTTAACAAATCATTGGTGGACGACGGCCAATGAGATGTTAAATTGTGATTCGTTAAATAAACAATAAAAAAATTTAAAAGCGTAAAACAATAAAAAAATATTGAGAAGCGAGTCCCTGTTCATATAGTGCCTCGCTGTCTCGCTTACTTTATTTTACACGTCGAATTTCTAATGGTTCGGGAAACTGTACAAATCCTAGTCCGAATGCTGAGAAAATATATAAATCGTTGTGTTGGTAAGGCAGGTATAGTTGTTATTTTCTAAGCCGTCCGTTCTGCAGTGCGGCGTTCTTTAGTGCGGAACGGACGGCTTAGAAAATAACAACTATAATTCTAAAGCTAAAAGCTATTCGGAGCTGCATGCGGTCTGGTAATTAAGCCTTAGCATAAAGCACTCGTCCGCATGCTTGCACTGGGGAACCGCCAAGTAGGTGGAATACACGGCTCAGTGCGACGGCGTTTTGTCAAAGAAACCTTACATAGAGAGTAGTAACTACCTCGTAGGAGTTCCATGGGACTTGAGCCTTTTGACTTGTGCAACAAAAGTAGTGGAAGTATGTGGGCGACGACAGCTCCGCTGGCTTATGCTTCCGTATGATCGTAGACATTTATTTAATGGTGTTGTCGTCAAAGAACCATACAAATAAGCGGTTGAAAGCCCGAGCCAGACAAAATATAGGTAACGTTATGTTTAAGAGAGGTTCAGGACTTTTTTTTTTTTTTATTATTATTTGTATAATCTGTGATCAGTCAAAACAACTATGAGCAGATGAGTGGAGAGAGGTTGGCGATTGGCAAGGTAGGGCCATTACCCCAGCTTCCGTTAGTCAGGCAGCTCTCTTGAGCCTCTTTATTGGGTTTGGCTTTAGAAGCGACAGTGATAGAGGGTTTGGATGAGTTGCTAGTCGGTCCTTGTAGTTAGCTGTGTAGCGTTTTGCCTCTTCGAGTATGGTTGGGATTTCGAGATACTCATGGATTTCTGAGTTGCGAGTGTACCAGGGCGCTGATGACAAGACCCTTAAGATGTTGTTTTGAGCTCTCTGGAGAGACAGTATATTGGATTTGCTGGCCGATGACCACAGTTGGATGCCATATGTCCATATTGGTTTCACTATTGCGCAGTAAACATTCAGCTTATTGGGTAGAGATAAGGCCGACTGTCTGCCGAGAATCCAGAGGAGATTTCTGAACCGATGATTCATTTCGTCTCTCTTTTTCTTTATGTGATTATTCCATGTCATTCTTTGGTCCAGGTGGAATCCCAGATATTTCACACAAGTTGATTGGGGAAGTATATCGGTGCCCAGCTTGACTGGGGGACACGTTTCGCGTCCCCCAGTCAAGCTGGTTCAGGACGTGACTAGATATTATAAGAGCACAGATAAGTCAGTCATAACTAAATAGACAGAAAAACAAACTAACTTTCTGTCAAAAAAATATTTTTGAACACGTGGCTTTATTTCCAACTGTACTTTCTTGCATAGTCATCAATTTCCGTCTCCGTCATCATACGAGCTCAATGGTATAATAACATTACATCACTATGTGTAGTAGGTATGTGTACAAAATTTGAGTAGGGCTTATGCCACCTATTTTGCATTTTACCCTTTTAACAATACCTACTTACTCCTTGATATCAAAATAACTAAGTGTCAAAATACCTAAATCACAGAATAGCTACCTAACTTTTTTTTCATAACAACATTTTCTTACCTAATATTGCCGAATTTCAAAATAGCTTAGTCTCATAATGCCTAAACTTCAAAACAATTTAGTTATTTTAGTATTTTGTCATAGTAATGACAGAAGTCATTCGGTATTTGAAGGAATTTGTGCATTTCAATCTTTAGGTATAAATGACGTTGTAGGTCAGTCTTAAATTTTAAGAATGAGACAATTTAACATTTAGGTATTATGAGCTCATGGTAATTTGAAAATTAGTGGTAACAGTGAATAAGGTATTATGTTTAGGTGGAATAAGCCTTACTCTAAAATTTCAACTCCGGGAAGGTGGTCCTTGCAAGATTTGATTACAAACAGACAACCGGGACAGGTAGAAAAACCGGTCAATTGCGAGTCTGACTCGCGCACCGAGGGTTCCGTACAAACGTTCATACACCATACCCATACAACCTACCGTTAGTTAGTAGTTAATTCATTCTTGAAAAATATTAACAGCTCATAGTAGAAGTGACCGTTGTACAGCGCCATCTGCATTTTGGTACTAATTACTTGCAACCTAGTATGTTTGTTTATCAGCGATATTTTTTTTATCACGTGTAGGTACTGATTTATAAATACAAATTTTTTATTTACCATAACAACGTTACATGCGATTAAATTAAACTATTCTGTTAACATACACATTTTTAACAAACAGAGAAAGATATCCGTCAGCCCCAAACTAGGCACCAGCCTGTATCTTGGGAGCCGAGAGTACCTACAGATTTTACAAGTATAATTTAAAATAAAGGAACAAGATGACCGTGCTAAGAAAATATTAAATCTAAAATAATAAGATAAGTGTGTGAGTGTGAATGTGTGCGTGTGTGTGTGTGTTTGAGTGTCTGTGTGTCTCTGTCTGTGTGTGTGTGTTTGTGTGTGAGTGTGCGAGTGTGTGTATGTGTGTGTTTGTACTTCGAGCTAGGTTTTAATAATGTCCTTGGATTGTTCATAAGTAAGATACATAAGCCATTTATATTTCGATTTTTTATTTAATTTGAAAGTAGGGACCTGATAATCTCATAGGATTTTGAAGACAAAATTACAGACAATAATTTACTTTCAAAAAAAAGTTTTAACCGACTTCAATTCAGTACTCCGCCAAGCCACATGAACATTTCCACATTTTTTTTCCAATTTACCACATGAACTGATTTCCGAGAACAAATGCGTTGATTTTTAGACCAATAAACCAAATTGCTGTATGTGGGCCGATAACATTTGAGGACTTCCGTCGATTCCTCAAGGATCTCAGAATTACCTTTGGCACTTCATTGTTTGCTATTTCAACGGAATCATATCAGAATCTGTGACGTGCTTATATAGTTTGGAGTACATCATTGAGAAATTCCATAAGCCATCTGTGGTCTTCATCATCACTTCCACTTCACCAAACTTATGATTTCCGGGTGTAAATACACGAGTTATAATAGAAAATACCGAAATTACTACTCGCGTGCTTAATATATTTGAGGAGTTCCCTCAATTCCTCATGGTTCCCATCATCCAACTGGGGTTTTGGAAACAATGGGACCAATATGGAAGCATATACTTTCAATTAAAAAAAAAATTGTACAAATCGGTTCATAAATGACGGAGTTCTGAGCTAACAAACATTAAAAAATAAAAAAAATAAACGTGCGAATTGAGAATTTCCTCCTTTTTTTGAAGTCGGTTAAAAATAATAAAATTATAAAATTGGTTAATAAACGATTTTATATTAAAAAAAATACGCTAGATCGCAGAGGTATCGTTTTATTTTTCCTGTATTATTTGTGCTACTCTCATAGTACACTTCGGCGATAACGGGGGAATCTCAGAGCATAGAATACTAGGGAGAGGACAAGCCGCCGGCGCGGCGGCCGTGTCGCAGCTGTATGCTCAATGGGCATACACTGCCATACTGTGCACGCGTGCTGCGAGCAGCGAATATTACGTTTTTTCCCAAAATGCCTGATATGATGCGCGTTTATTGTCAAATAAGCGTGTAGGTATACAAGTGTGTGTGTTTTAGATGTGTGCGTGCTTTGTCTTTTCAATTACTTGGGCGTTGTGTGGGTTAATGTACTTGCGACAGGCTCACTCTATACAAATCGGCCGCCATGTCCGATCTCCTTATATTCATACATCTGTGGGGGGAATGGTATTTTTTTCAACATTTTCCTGAATAAATCAAAATTTAACCGGTGTAGAAAAAAAATAAAAACGGTTTTAGAAAGTGCAACTCAAGCCCTTTCATATGATACCCAATTTGATATATTTACTAGACTTTGAATTTTTAACCCCCCTCATATTCGTCATTTACAGAAATTAAAAATGTATATTTATAATTTTCATTTTCCATACACATATATTTATAATTTTCATTGTCCATAGCTTAAGTAGTTCCTAAGATATTTAACGTTGTGACAGACGGACAGACGGACAGAGTTGCACCACCATAAGGGTTCCTTTTTTACGTTTTTGGTACGGAACCCTAAAAAGACACGTGATACCTATATTCCCTCCCAACCATGAACCTGTCGCCCAGCAGTCGTATAGGTATACCTACTCGTATATAGCGGTAGCGACGTAGTTTTATCCAACAACCCAAAATCTATTTCCATTATATGTACTAGTATATAGATATTTTTTTAGCTATATATGTATATAATGTCAGAGTCTAACAAACAAACGATTTGTCTTAACAGCAAAGATTTATAGGACTTTAATATTATATTTCCAATGACTTAGTACATAAAGAGTGTTGTGTCTACCCTACCTAGCAGTGGCGGAGCGTCCATACAAGCCGATTCCCACCAGCTTCCCTAAAATTTCATGCTATATAAATAATAAATAAATATTTGAGGACAATCTTACACAAATCAACCTAGTCCCAAACTAAGCAAAGCTTGTACTATGGGTACTAGGCGACGATATAGATACATATATAGAGAAATAAATACTTAAATAGATAGAAAACATCCATGACTCAGGAACAAATATTCGTGCTCATCACACAAATAAATGCCCTTGCCGGGATTCGAACCCAGGACCTCTTGCTTCGTTAGGCAGGTTCACTACCAACTAGGCTAAAGCGGTCGTCAATATATTATCAAACTCGTAAATCATCAAAAACAGCCCTTTTATTTAGCCCCGGTTTGTCCAGTGAAAATACTTACGCGCCGCCATCCACTGCTACCTAGTAAAGGGAAACTTATGTATGAGAGATTACAAATTTGCTTTTTTTAACCTGTTGATCCGAGTGATATTTTTTGGAAAAAATATATGTGGTAGAGTATTAAATGGTTTATAAAATATCCAATATTGGAAGGTGTCGACACCTAGCAAGTAAAAAAAATTTTTTTTTGAATTATTAAAAATCTTTTTTTTTTTACTTAGATATAAAATTTTATGGTCATTTTTTTTATAAAATGTCCTCTATTGTCTACATAATATATACAAATTTCAAAAAAATTGGGCCGCCAATTTAGTAAATAATAAATAAAAACGATTTTCCTTTTTTTTTAGTGTCTCAAAAATCACGACGTTAATCGTGATATTTGGTGAAATAACAACGTACATAAAGATAATTATCCGAGCAAAAGGAAAGCCATATTCTCGTCAAAGGCAGTTTCGCCATACAAACACGGCTATACCCTTTCAGCTTAAGTATGTAAAATAAGCTTCTTCAATTTATGCAATACAATTAAACTCTAAATTAACACGACAATCCGCATGTAAATGCACTCTACTCTAGAGATCCTCATATTACGCAATGGATACAAACTTTCTATGTTTATTCCACTGACATAAGAACTACTTAAAGTATGTTCAATAAAATGCGAGATCGTATGTATCGGGTCATCCTCTCACTTTCTTTGAGCGTGGGATTACCGCTTTTATGAAGCTATTGTGGATCCGCTGCCCAATCCAACCACTTTTACTTTTCACCGCGCGTAAACGCTCGTATGACATCATAAACGGGTACAGTGCACCGGATACTTTTACTTCAATTTTGTTTGGATGCTTTCGGAGTTAATCGTTGGGTCCATCCGCTGTAAAGTGGTTTAAGGTGCTTAATTTTTTTTTATTGAATCTAGGCGGGTAGATCTGTAATTGTGTTTCAAGTCTTAAACTTCTATGTAAATTGTATGTCTTTAAAAGTAGAAAAAATGCTCTTACATTTATATTAAGAGATTTTAATTTTATCATAAATAAGTAAGTACCTAAATATGTAGTTACCGTGTGCTCCAAGATTATCAAGAAAAGTATACTGTCATCTAAGCTTGGTACAACAGCGGTCATCTCAATATTTTTACGTTAATTGTAAATGTATATGTCACCGTTAGATTGTGAACACCGTCAGTTTATAATCTAACTAGCGATATTACAAACTGACGAAAAACTCACAACCGTTCACAATTTAACGCATTATTTTTCGTTAGTTTATAAACTATCAATGTCGAATCGTCAAATTGAGAACTGAGATCAAATCGGCTTGCTACGGAACGTACACAAAGAATAGGTAGGTTAGGTTAGTTAGGTATTTTCAGTTGCCCGAAGGGCAAAGCGCCCAGAAATAGGAGCCCCGCGCAGCGGGGCTCCGTCGACACTACTGGATGCCGAAATAAATGGAATAAAATGCCTGAATAACAAAAAAAAACAATCATGTTCTGACGTAAGTGGAAACTGATGTAAGTGGAATAATTCGCTCAACCAGACAGGCACAGGTTGCGTTCCGAATCAGGCAAATTTGATTCAGTTCACAATTTGACGATATGACATTGTTAAAACTAACGAAAATGAATGCGTAAAATTATGAATTATTTTGGCAGTTCACAATATTCCGTCAGTTTACAATATAACGGGTAAGATTATAAACTGACGGTTTTCACAATCTAACGGTGACATATACACATCTCAACAGTCTCAACTCAACACACAAACACATCTCATCACTCAACTTGACATTTACGAGTAAATGGGTTTTACAAATAAATGAGTATAACGCAATGGCATTTACCACATAATACACATTGTTTATGTACAGATTGTACAGGCAACCAGTTTGGCACTCCCATATTCGCCTGGCAGCATGCGTGAAGTTTAGTATCGCCAAACTTGTCACCTAAACCTCTGAAGGTTTACAATTTACATGTTGTTGACTGACGTTATCAAAACGCATGGGCTACTAGCTACTTGTCTGCAGCCCCGCTATTCTGTAACTTGTTTTAAGGTGGTTCGATTGCCATACAAAGCGTTATTTGACATTCGCAGGCTAACGGCGTGATATTTTAAGAAACTTATGTAACAAAATTTCATCAATTGGCTTCCCATTTGCGCCAAATTCCCCCTTTCCTAGAATAAACTTGTATAAACCAGATTAATTTGAGAAAAATAGTTTTCCCAAAATATCACGTCCCAAACCAATTTCTCAAATTAATCTAGTTTATACAAGTTTATCCTAGGAAAGGGCAAATTTGGCGCAAATGGGAAGCCAATTTATGAAAGTTTGTTACATATGTTTTTTAAAATATCACGCCGTTAGCCTGCGAATGTCAAATAACGTTTTGTATGGCAATCGAACCACCTTAAGCTCATCTCAACGCTCACCCACAAATATATCTTGACACCGCGATTCGTAGTAACTAAGCCTAGGTAGAGGTCTAGTTAAGTTAGGCGTGACGTGGGGTGAGGCGCATGAGCACGTAAAGAATAACAGTCCTGTCCCATTCAAAGGTGTGTTTGCGCGCTATTCACGTCACGTCAACGTCACTATCTTCACGCGCTCAACATCTCAATCGGCCGTAAAAGTCACTCCGTAAACGGCTGCCACCAAACTGCCATGCTATCTACCCGTGCCCGTAGACAAGCCGACCGGCTGCCGTGCCCTGACGTAATGATTGCTTCTCCACAATGGCAGTAATATTGCACTTGTCGCACATCCGCCTCCGTTCTGCCTGTCTGCCCGTATTGTGCTCGGATGAAAAGAATTCGCGTTGAAATCGCGCGCGCTCATGTGGAATAAACCAAGCTGTGATCTTATTTGACATGGTTTCTTTGTACGTAGAAACAATTGAAATGTGCTTAGAACAAGACGAACACTGATTTTGGGTGGCATACTTTAATGGCATAAATAAACGAAAGTGTTTCCGAAGAGAACAGAGCCGTGTGCTAGCGATAGTGACAGCAGCTTACATTTGTTTGTTTGTTTCTAGTTGGTTAATGTAAATTTAGGCTGACACACTTTAATCGAAAGTACCTTCTTCCCATGTAATAATGCAGAACTTAAATGTGTGCATACAACAGCATACCTAAATACTTTTACAATTACGGTATTTCAAAGAAGGTAGGTAGGTACGTACCAGATGCATAGTTTTTAGGGTTCCGTACTCAAAGAGTAAAACGGGACCCTATTACTAAGACTTCGCTGTCCGTCCGTCCGTCCGTCCGTCCATCCGTCCGTCCGTCCGTCCGTCCGTCCGTCCGTCCGTCCGTCCGTCCGTCCGTCCGTCTGTGTGTCACCAGGCTGTATCTCAAGAACCGTGATAGCTAGAGAGTTGAATTTTTCACAGATTATGTATTTCTGTTGCCGCTATAACAACAAATACTAAAAACATTTTAAGGGGGGCTCCCATACAACAAACGTGATTTTTTGCCGTTTTTATAGATAATGGTACGGAACCCTTCGTGCGCGAGTCCAACTCGCACTTGGCCGGTTTTTTTTAAATACTTTATGTTGTTTTTACCCAATTGCCTCAGCAGGAGGGTTACGTTTGTCGAGTGTATGTATGTATGTATGTATGTGGACGATAAAATTCCATTTCACGGGCTAAACGGCTTGAAGGATTTTGGCATATGGGATGTCGTTGGATTCCCCGTAATCGTGGAAGTGACATGAGCTATAATAATACTTTGACAAAAGCAGTTTTTTGAAAAATATTTTGATTTCACCTGTTTTATATTAACTCGTTCGGTGAGACTACGTCGACAGGCGTACCAAATGTATGCAAGCTTAACAACACTTAATTGACGGCACTGACAGCGAAAGTGTTAAATATAACCTAATCAATAAAATCATGAAATAAGTTATTCATGCAAACACTTCGGTATTAGCAATTTTAACAGCCTGTAACGAACATGTATAATTCAAGAAAAATTCACGCTAATCTATCACCATTTACAAATCCAATTAATTATTTCTTTTCTCAGAGGATTCGTTGGAAACAATTCGATTAGCCTGTCATTATTTCACATCAATCAACACTAAGTAAAAAAGTTTTGATAATGAAGTCAAACTGGAAGGAAAATAGCTTGTTAAAATGCGATTTCCGAACGATTATGCGCACGCTTTTCAACTGGAACAAGTGAGTACCTTACCTACATATATAGTGTGCATGCGATGGCCGATTCTGCGCAGAACCTACTAGACTCGAAGCAGAACTGCAAAAATCACATTGGCCAGCCACAGTTCACAGTCAAGAGTTCACAGAGAAGAGACTCTACTCTCACACATGATTTTAATTAAATTATAAATAGCACCCCGAATTAACATATATTATATATGCCACCTAATATTTAGTATTAAATACTTATGATTCACGCACCTGTAAAAGTTTTCACCGTGGTTATTGTATATCATTTTTTCATATAATATTAAAGAAATTATGTCATTAACATATCACCAACTAATTAATAATTTTATGATGAGTTAGTGAGTATATCTAACTACGTTCTATTTAATTTTTCCTGCAGTTTAATCGATTGAATAGGATTTAAATTAACTTTTGTAATGAAACTTTAACTGCAATAAAAAATATACGTTTATAACTGTTAATTGCCGCGGACATGACCGCCAATTAGGTAAATTAACATAAAATAGGTAATTGAATGACCATTTAGTTTCCTTTATGGGAAGAATAAGTTCTGAAAATGAGGGATAACATTTTTTAATACAGTTGCTCAAAAAGTGGTACTTTTTGTAGCTGCAAATCGTGCGCAAAGTTGTATTTTGCGCACTAGTGCTTTTTACTTTTCTACGTGTATCGAACGACGTTTTTTAATACAGATGCGAAAAAATAAGAAAAACAACAAGTAAGGAATTTGAAACTTTTATATTATTAATTCTGTAACATCATTGTAATACAGTTGAAAAATAATTACGTTATTAACAAAAAAAAAAAAATTAATACTTACTGTTCTTACTTGTTGTTTTTTTTATTTTTTCGCAACTGTATTAAAAAACGTCGTTCGATACACGTGCGGAAATGTCATTCCTCACTCGTCCCGAGTCTTACCACTCGCCTACGGCTCGTGGCAAGATATCTCGGCACTCGTGGCATAATGACATACTTTCCGCACTAGCATCGAAATGTACTATTTTAATTGCGACAACATTATTCAAATAAATGAAAGCATTGGATTAACTTTAATTAACACAAACAATTACATGGCTTAACATTATACAGGGTGCAGGGTGGAGCAAATAACTCAAAGCCAACCATACATATATAATGACTACTGGAGTCACGCATCTACGAGCTATTTCAGGTACAAAGCGGAAAAATGTTGCTCCACGTTAGGGCATAGCACACGTAGATTTGATTGGCCTTGAATAGATTAAGCAAATCAGTAATTATTTCTAAGTGGTTCAACTAAAAGAAAAAACCAGTCAAGTGCGAGTCTGACTCGCGCACCGAGGGTTCCGTACAAACTTTGATATACTATTTAACGGCCTCCGTAGCCCAGTTGGTAGTGACTCTGCCTATACGAAGCTGAAGGTCCCGGGTTCGAATCCCGGTCAGGGCATTTATTTGTGTGTTTATCACGAATATTTGTTCCTGAGTTATGGATGTTATATATGTATACAAGTATCTATATGTATTTATATATTATATATATCGTCGCCTAGTACCCACAACACAAGCCTTATTGAGCTTACCGTGGGCCTGGGTTGATTTGTGTAAGATTGTCCCGTAATATTTATTTTGATTTTGATAGACCCGTCACGACCCCTCTTTATTTTGAGAAAATCTTAACAATACCTACTGTCCGAGTCCAGAATGCCGACTCACAGACGCAGCACGCACTGCACTGGTGCTACATTACTAATAACTTGCAACCTGGTATGTTTGTTTTTCAGTGATAATAAAGGCCTCCACACACCGGTCGCGGGCCCGCGGGCCCGCGTTCGGTGTGTGTTTGAAGTGTAGTTTCAATGTTTTACAACTTGCGCGGGCCCGCGCCCGACGCGCGCCCGACCCGCGCCCGCGTCCGGTGTGTGGAGGCCTTTACTTATCAAGTAAACCAATTTCAATAATTCTTTTTTTATTTAAAAGGGGGTACTTTCAGAACAATGTGATACGAATTTGAAAGAAGAAAGTTGAACACAGAAAGTTTTAAAATGCTAACTTAGTTAGCAAATGATTTTTGATGAATACAAATAAAATACGAAAATGAGAGGTATCATTATACTTTTCCGGTAATATTTATGTTAATCTTAATCATATACTTATATTAAATATTTTTTTTTCTTGGTAAACTTCGGAGATAAGGGGGGGCGGATTGGTATTTTTTTAAACATTTTCCTTTATAATAGTAGATTGTACAACAAGTGCATAAAACGCACCATTTTACTCGAGACGTTTATCCATCCGAGCGAGCTTGCGAGCGAGGATAGATATAAAGTCGAGTGTAAAATGGGTTTTATGGACGAGTTGTACACTCTACTTTTCACTTCGATTGCGAGGAAATGAAACAGCAACACGTAAAATAATAAATGAGACGAAATACAAATTATAAGTTTATTTCATGAAGTTTTATTGTGTACTTTGGCTGTTGGTATCTTTGCCTTGGTCTTAGAATACGAACGAAACGAAATAAAATAAAGAGGTTGTTGTATGAAGTTAAAGATGTTCGTGTGGCTGTTGCAGCGATTGCCTTGGTCTTCGACGAAGATTTTACTTTATGCTCTAGAGCATAAAAAGCGACTTTATGTCGCCTACGCACGACATAAAGACGAACTTTTAGAGCATGAGAAGTGAAAATAACATTTTTACCACTGTAGAAAAAAATATTGTTTTAGAATGTGCAGCTTAAGCCCTTTCATATGATACCCCACTTGGCCTACAAACTACAATTTGAATGTTTGCCTCCCCCCCTCATATCCGTCTTTTTCACAGAAACTAAAAATATATAATTATATACATTTTTCACATTGTATACACGTGGATTAGCTTTGTCTACAACTGTTCCAAATTTCAAATTGATAGCATTAGTCGTTCCTGATCAGATATTTGACGTTGTGACAGAGAGACAGACAGAGTCGCACATAAGGGTTCCGTTTTTACCGTTTTTACCTCCCCAAAAAGAGACCCTTCCTAAAGAGAGAGGGAAACTGCGGATATTCCATGGAGTCGTCTTTTAAATTTTTTGCGCCTGTTACTGGTCCCAATTCAACCTCTATAAGTAGGTACCTACCCTACTTTGAACTCTTCTACTAAAACTTATAGACCGAGAGCCGAGGGACCAGAACTGCAACAGTTTTATAAAGGCTGATATTTTAATATTAGTTCATAAATAGCTTGAATATCAATAGCCTGCCGTCAGTCAGCCAGTTTTTGGGACAACTGGCGTGGGGGTGGTTCCGAACTTGTTAAGAAAACGCCTACGTCGCAACTGTTTTATAAAATCTGAAAATTTGTCTGTGGATAGTAAGACAACTAACAAGCAGCCCGCTAAACTTGGTGAAAGTGTTTTATAAAATCTAAAAAAAATATTTTGGGGCTTTCGCTATTATCATGCTAAAGAGCGTTGAGACCTCAGAGCATAGAATACTAGAGAGAGGACAAGCCGCCGGCGGCCGTGTCGCAGCTGTATGCTCAATGGGCATACACTGCCATACTGTACACGCGTGCTGATCGCAGAGAATATTACGTTTTTTCCCAAAATGCCTGATATGATGCGCGTTTATTGTCAAATAAGCGTGTAGGTATACAAGTGTGTGTGTTTTAGATGTGTGCGTGCTTTGTCTTGTCAATTACTTGGGCGTTGTGGGTTAATGTACTTGCGACAGGCTCACTCTATACAAATCGGCCGCCATGCCCGATCTCCTTATATTCATACATCTGTGGTTGAGACAGTCCAATCAGCGGCAGAAGTACGGTCAGCCTCACAGGGGACTTAACATCTTTGTACCGTGTCGCATTAAACATCATGTTAAACTGCCATATGAAGTTGTCAAACGAGTGAAAACGACAAGGTACTTATGAGGTTGACTGTACCTGCGCGAACGAAGAGGTCAAATTGGTCTACACATGTCTGTATTACAAGTCAATAAGAGCTAGACCATTTTAAGCTTTAGAAAATAAAATATGAAATAAATATTGAAACTTACAGACACCATCTACCTATATTATGTACTCGTATAATGAAATCGAACTTTCACATATTGCTGCTATTGTGCTATAAAAGGCTTTCAAACCCGACAATAGCTAGGTATATTAATATTAGATTTCCGTATAATAAAAGCTCAGATGACTTTCATTTCACTAGTGACTAAGTATAAAAAACCATGAGAGTTCAAATAGGTAAAAAGCTTAAGGCAATGCATGTAGTCGTGAGCGGTTCAAATAGGTATTTGTTTTGTTTGCGTTACACATTTAAATGTAATGGACCTTAGTGTTCTTCACCTGATATTACAGGGCCCGGAATTTTGCGTGCGGTTTTTAACAGGTCTTAGGGAGAGAACACCAATGTTAATCGATCGATGGTATCGATTAATCGAGAGTTTTTTTTTTTTGGTGTCTTTATAAAATAATACCTCAAACTTTCCTATAAATCCTATGATACATACTCTTTTCAACGGTCGATGATGAAAAAAAGTTCAAAATATCGGAAAGTTTAATCCGTTTCATTTGCTCTATTAAAATGAGTATAATTACGAAAATCTTTATATTTTATCATGATAAATTTAAGAGTATCTCTATCTCTATCTAGGGCCGCGCCGCCTCCTCCTCTATATGCGACTGCTACTTTTTCTTGTATTTGTTTCATGTAACTTATCCTTGGCCTTCCCCTTCTTCGCTTGCCTTTCCTTCTATGATGTTAATAATAAAATCGTCATGTCGTATAAGGTGACCAATCATTTTTTCTCTCCTAATATTCTCTATCGTTTTTATCAGTTTCCTGTTCTCCCCCACTCTTCTTATATTTTATAGCGAGAACAAATTACTCATCCCTCTGAGACTAATATATAACGTGCTACTATATAACCTCAATGATAGAGTGAATGACTGATATATCGATAAAAACCAGTGCTCCCTCCCTTACATGTGTCAGTCAGTACCTAGTCGCACGCAAAATTCCCGGCCCTACGTGATATAAGTACCTAACTAAAATTATTTTTTATTCGTTTTATTCAGTCATTCTTACGCACGCGGGGAGCCAACCGGCCGCAAATCCATTCAAGTCTATGTCTTTAAAGGTTCCAATTCCTATGGCAACTCGGCCCGGTCGGTGAGAATCGTACAAAAACCTTTTGCAAAGATGTAGACAATGGCCCGAACTATAAGTCATGCTATAACTTTGCATCTCATGACTATCATGAGATGCTCGATATCGTTTCACATAACCCGGTTTTGCTACGAGGTTTATTGCCATTTCTCGCAGTTCCGCCGATTCTTCGCGGACGTGCTGTGAAGAACGCGCTAATTGCCAATCGGCATCCAATCACAACTAGATCGCGGCTGATATCTTCATATCTAAAGTTACGAAGAGTAATGTCTTATGTACCTATGGAGCCAATAGCCGCATAAAACATTATTATTCCCCGATGAAGCGGTACCTCGCACTCCATTAGATTGGCAAGTGCTAAATTAATAGACTATTTTTGTTTGCACTTTGTTTTTTGCCGCCGTCACATCGCAATCAAGTTGTGTCAGTTTTAATTGAGCTTTTAATGATATGTATTCATTATAGTTAGGTATAGATTACTTTTAAACATACCATTCAGTGTCAAGGACCTTTGAGATTGTGAGATTTTTGAGCTATACATTAAAGGTATGAATGTAAACAAAGGTGAGAATAATTAACAAAAGTACGCGTTGCGTTTCCAACTTTCTACTGTAGTTAATAGCTAAATTTTTCAAAAAGGATTTAAATTATGCAATAAGTGAATGGAATTTGGTACTTACGCGTAACAAAAGGTAATGGACTGGGAAGTCAGAAGTTTGAGAACCCAACTTATTATTTACTAATTTAATAATCCTGTTGTAGTATAAATTTGCTACCCTACTGATACCAAATATAATTAAATTAAGTTTAATTACTCGAAGCAAATTACATAAAACTAGTAGTTCTGGCACAGCCCGTAATCTGCCGGTACAAGCACTTTAATTTCATCTCATTAACATTGTAATTGCTCGAACATCGTATAATAGATACCTATTACAGCTCTTATGTTAGCACAGTTTAGACAAAAGATTGCACAGTTTTATTATTCCTGGAGGAATTTACATTACGGGTTAGTATTGCTATGCAGAGGGGAAATGCTGATGCCAGCATCGTCGGCACCATGCCGCGGGGAGACCCGTTATTTTAGTTATAAAAAAGGTTTTTTACATTCTTTTGTTTTTTATTTTATTTAGTTTAAGTTTTGGTATTTTGTCTTTTAGTAAATGAATAATTATTACATAATAAAAATATTGTGTCTTACGGGTTTACATTAGGAGTATTACGACTAGGTACTTATCTATGTATACTTTTGATCAACAGAAGACCGAACATGTTTTTGACTGTAAAATTTACAGGTTAATGAAAAAAAAATCCTTTAATCATTTAGAAAGATTATTTTTGGCAAAAGTTATTAAACCCTTGCTCAAGATGGTACCTACCACTATAGTCGGATCGGGGACGATTAAGTTATCACTCGATTTCTGTTTTTTATCGATCTTCTAAGACTAAGTCACTAAGATTGTACCACTGTAACTATTAGCGTCAGGTAGCGTCTATGCACACCACATGTATCAATCAAATACACTACGGGTTCCAATGGAGTAGATAGTTATGTCATAAAGGAGGCTATACCATTAAACGACCAACGTTTATACTCGGGTGACGTTTTCAGGAAAAAGGTAGGTAACACTATACTGGTTGTCAATGATGGTATTGGCATAAGGATGCAATTAGATGAGCGGTACCTTTTGCCGGAGGAGTGCAGCAGTTGCAGCACACGTTTGGTAACATTAATGGGATCGACGGATTGGAAATGGCTCTAAATATTTCTAAGATACCATGTAAAAGATAGACTTTTGATAAAATTTGTTTTAATTTGTCCCAAACTTTACTCGGCCGCTCAAATTATTACTTTTAAAATAATTACAGTAGTAAAAGGCAGGATAAATCCACACAGAGCATTGAACCATGTTTATTAATTACCATCGGAAACCGGCAATCTATTCCTGAATTCATTATCGACTCGGTTGAATATTTTGCTAATAAATTGATTAATGCCTATTTTACTGTAATCTACGGCAAAGTCTAATTAAGTAATCTAGTTTAATTATAATGTCAATTACTTCGACCGTAACTTGAAAAACAAAAAAAAACAAAACTTTTTTATTTGCATTAGGTATTTAGTTAGGTAACAACAAATGTATTGTTATTTCGGTATCACAATGAGACTTTGTAGCCTTTGCCCCACTATTTGACACTCAGATAACAACAATCTCACTTGTTTTTAACTAAGTAATTATACTTAGTTAAAAACCCTAACCTTGTAACTTCTCTAAACTCGTCCCACTGAGCTGTCCCACTACGTATTTGGCTACTTAACTCAGGGGCGCGATTTGACTTAAAACGTGACATGTCCCCAGCATGTCATAGGGATATCCCCACCTTCAAAATGGACAAAGGACAGGACCTTCAAATGACAGGGATATGAAAAGACATTGAATGTTGTGTGTGTACCATAAAAAAGTTGCTACTTCAAATGTATACTACTTTGGTCATGCACAAAATAAAGTACAGTATATTACCCCTGACTGTATACGTACATAAATATCTGTACAGAGGGTCTACCGCGAACGGCATTCGAAGTTTTCCCTCTCTGTCATACTTAAGAGTTCGTACGTAACGAACTCTCTATTCTCTACTCTATTGTCAATGTCATAAAGGCGTGTACAGATATTTATGTACATTAGCCTACCCGTGGCTGTACGTACATGCAATCATTTCCTTCAATATTGCGTCTCTACAGTTTTCCAGTTGGACAAGTTTTTAGAAAAGTCCATTGCGCTTTTTGCGCGCCGGTGGTCTGACAGTGACAGCCGCGCTAATGTGCGAAACTACTCGCGTGCGAAAGGGTTCTATTTTGCAACGGCAAATGCTATATCAATTTGATACCAGTCCCAGCATAGTTCTTGCGTCCCGCTTACACACGCATGATTGTACCCTTGCGCAAAAGAGAGCGATATGAATCAAGAAGATTTCATAGGATTTCAATAGAGTACCTAATAGTTAATTTGATTGTAACCTGAATAAATAATATTGAATTGAATAATGTTAAAATCGCGTCCCGAGTTGGCCCCAAGTTCATAGGTGCGTGAAACATATAGACAAGCTTGCTAACTTGCCACCTACCGTTATGTTTTGACACCAGCAATTAGGTATTTAATAACCTTGATTTATTATATTGCACATTAACATTTATTCTGCCAGTAGCTGTTTGTACCAAAACTTCTAAGCTTTATAGCTATTTTACTGAGCACAATTATAATGAAAGTACTTACATAAGTCGTTAAAAGTTAACATTACTTGATGAAGTGTACGCGTTTATGGGTCTCATAAATTAACCGTGAAATATAAAGACTCCTCATTTAAACTGAAATAAGAAATGCAAGGTAAACTTCAGTTTGGAAACTGAAGGATTCATTATTCACAAGTCTTTGTCAGAATTAAGTTTAGACCGCCATAAGTAGGTACCAATATGTATATTAACTGTATTAAAAGTACGTACAATTGGACTTAGTGCATTCATAATTCTCATGTTATGATTTTATCATCAGTGGCCTATTTCACGGAGCAACAAGTTTAAACTGGGAATACTTAGGCTCTTGACCAATAACGACTGATCTTTTGACCAGTGTTGCCTGTAAAATTTGTATCTTACCAATATGTAAGTAAATCAATAAATAAATGTTAGTGAAATAGGCCACAGGTTGAGTTCTAACCTAACACGGCCGCGGTGCGCTCTTTACCTCCCGCCTAGCTATAGACACTACTGTACTGCGACTACTGTCTTTGTGAATTGGTATAGTTATTTATGATACAAGTGCGGAAAGTAGGTAATTAGAAAAAAATATACTTAAAAGGTTAAATTTTAATTGTCACGAAATCTTATTCTCGCACAGTGTGCGGGAATTTTGACCTGAAATCCATTCCCGCACGGGCGGGCTCCGCCCCGCGCCACCGTGCCGGCATATACCACTTCCCGTGTTTATGTTGAACTATATAAAAGCGCATTTTCAGAGCAAGTGCATTGTAAAGTCATTTAAATAATTTGCCACCCTATTAAAATTACGTTAAGCCGACAAATTAAGGAATACCTTAGCGTAATAACTGGAAATTAAACTATATAGTTCCATAATGACTCTCCTTTATAGTCGGTTATTATCCCTCTAGTGAGATTAATTCATACTAGATAAGGTAAGAGCCGCGAGCTGTTTCAGAATGCTAACTAGTAATCATTGTATGATTGCGTCAACTAGTGATCATTGTATGATTGCGTCAACTAGTGATCATTGTATGATTGCGTCAACTATAGTGATCATTGTATGATTGCGTCAACTAGTGATCATTGTATGATTGCGTCAACTAGTGATCATTGTATGATTGCGTCAACTAGTGATCATTGTATGATTGCGTCAACTAGTGATCATTGTATGATTGCGTCTATTTTTATATCCCCGGCGGGTGCTAAGTAGATAATATTCAATCGTACAAAATGTATAATCTATGTCAACGTCAGAGTGTACGTATTTGTAATAATTTACTTTAAGGCTCCGCACGTTCATGGTCTTCTCTACCTACTCCGCTAAGCCACATACATGAACATTTACATTGTACAGCACATGAACAGCTTTCCGAGAGCAAATGCACTGATTATTGAAAAAAACCCAAAGTGCCGTATGTGTGGCTATAAAATTTGAAGAGTTCCCTCGATTTCTCCAGGATCCCATCATCAGATACCTACTAATCTGATGACCATGGCACCACCGGGAAAGGATACACTTAACTCATTCACGGCCACGCTACCCTCGTAGCGCTACGCCGTAGTCCGTAGCAGCTTAAACTCCGTATGTAGTGAAAAGCGCTCGTAGCGCTCTACTGAAGCATGTGTGTCGTGATTGGCGATGAATGGTTTAAAAAAAGAATTTTCAGAATCGGTCCAAGCGTCTTCGAGTAATCGGGGAACATACACATAAAAAATTAAAGGTTCCGACGAAGTTAGAACCTCCTTTTTTAAAGTTGGTTACATAAAAGAACGAGTACCACTCAAGTAGAAAATGACTTCACTAAGCACTGCAGTGAATTTGTATGTATCTATTTCTAATAATTTGAAGGAACATTTATTACTATATACTTACAGGCTGTCCCAAGACTATGCGACATGAAGGGAAAGTACGTAGTTAGGATATTTTGCTGAAACAAGACTGAAAATTATTTTTAAAAGTTAGTAATACAGCATTCAAAGATTTTCTAAAAATTACTTGCTTCGTCTTGGTATCGAACCGACTTAAATGTGAAATAAAACACCCGTTTTTAAATGATGCCTATCGAAATAATAAACAAAAAATTATATGAAGTCCTCCTATCTTAAAATAAAGAGAAAGAAGAAAAGAAATTTCTTTCAGCAAAATATCCTATCTGCGATATTTAAGGTACTTTCCCTTCATGTCGCATAGTCTTGGGACGCCCTGTATTCATTACTTTTAGATCGTTTTTAGGGTTCCGTACTCAAAGAGTAAAACTGGACCCTATTACTAAGACTTCGCTGTCCGTCCGTCCGTCCGTCCGTCTGTCTGTCTGTCACCAGGCTGTATCTCAAGAACCGTGATAGCTAGAGAGTTGAAATTTTCGCAGATTATGTATTTCTACTGCCGCTATAACAAAAAATACTAAACACAAAATAAAATATTTGTTTAAGGGGAGCCCCCCTAAGCCCAAGAGCCCATACAAAAAACGTGATTTTTTTACCGTTTTTATAGAATGGTACGGAACCCTTCGTGCGCGAGTCCAACTCGCACTTGGCCGGTTTTTATGCAATATCAACAAACAAGCATACGGCCTGCTTAAGCAGAGCTGATACCTAACAAGCAGAACTGATAGGCCTCGGACACTCAGACTTCGAGAGGAGTCACAAGTGCATGGCGACTCACGACTCACGACTAATGACATTCCGCTGTGCCCGCCGTACAGTCAGCATCAAAATCAGCTCTACGCAAACGCAGACGTCAAAAGTCTTTATTAAAAGGGAATAAGAACTTTTGACGTCTTCCATTGCGTAGTAACTTTTGATGCTTATAGTCAGCATCAAAAGTAAGTGGAAGACGTCAAAAGTCCTCGGGTTTCGTTCGATAGATAGGTACATAATAAGTTTTCCAAAGCAATGTATATATTTTCTATTTGTACGAACCATCGTATGAACACTAATGAACACTTTATACCCGCCTGGAGGCGTACCTACTTTTATTCTTACATTATGTCTGGCAGAGTATCCTTCAATATATTAACAGTTTCTATTAATTATAAGATGATTCATACAATGTGATAAACGAAGCCTAAGAAAAGCTAGCACCCACCTAAAATCATTAACCTCTTGACTTCGTAGTCCATAACCTGACGTTAATTGATCGTGCTAATGCTAAAACGTGCCTATCGCTCGTTGCGGCTTGTGCAGAAGTGGCAAAAACCATCTTAACATTTTTTGTTAGTGAAGATCTCAACCGAATGGTATTTCCTAATGATTAGTAAAAGTATAAGGCCATGGAGAGATTCTTGGCATTTCCGGTATGATTAAAGCAATCGTTATATTTTTTACTTTCTTTCCATTTCTTGGTAAGGTGGTTATTAGGTATTAATAAGATTTAATGTAGCTATACGTATCGCCCTTGCAACGTCACGGTTGCATCATTGTTTTTACTGAATTGGAAGTTTTTAACAATAATATACGACCGCCACCTAGTTTGTAGTGACCCTGCCTACGAAGCAAGAGGTATTGGGTTCGAATCCCGGTAAGGGCATTTATTTGTGTGATGATGAGCACGAATATTTGTTCCTGAGTCATGGATGTTTTCGATGTATTTAAGTATATGGCAATTAATAAAAACAACAATATAAAACTTAACCTAAAGGTAAAAAATTTGGCCTAAGTCGCCGTCAATAGGCAAGGTGCCCAGAAGGCTGGCCGTATTTCCTCGCTGTATAGCGATACTAACACGCTGTGCGAAATAGTGGCCAGCCCTCTGGTCACCCGATGCCTCTATTAGGCGCGTCGCCAAATCCTTGTATAGGCGACGTGCACTTGGCCCCCATGGCCCCAAGGTTTCAACGCCAAACGCCGCAAACATGTAGCTATTTCCTAGGATGGCATATTTGCGGCGCTTGAGGCTTTCGGCCGAGGATGCCGCAGCGCCAGCGGTGGCACTGGTGCTTGGAACATGGGACGGTGCCAGGGTATCGACGCAAGTAGCATCCCAAACTAGCGGCCGACCCATGCTCCAAGGCACCAGCGTCATTCCGTCAGGCCTCTTGCCGTCGTCTCTGGCCAGCCCACTGGGCTCGAGGACTGCCGGCACTCTCGCACTGACAAGGGCCCGACGGATGACATCGTTAATACTGGCGTGGCGGGAGATCCTACCAGCGCTCCGGACACATGAGAGGCCATGGTGGCCCAGTATGTCAACCATGGCTCCGCATTGACAGCGGTGTGGCTGATTTGTTGATGCCCCCAAACGCAAGCTAGCTGCCAGGCGGAAGGTGGTGTTATCTAGGAAAGTACCTATATTTGGAGAGGGTAGCGCTTGCAGCCACAGACCCGACTCCCACTCTGCAGTCGCAAGGAGGCGAGCACGGTCTGCCGAGCTAGTTGACGTATCTAAAAGGTTTTTCCGTACTAGCTGACAGAGCGGCTCGTCCCATTGCCTCTGCGAGCAGGGATTGGCAGGTGGGTCTGAATCGGGGCAGGTTATGGACCAAATGTTCCTGGCCTCGGAGCAGTGCGCAGCCTCCGTACATCCAATGGAATGATCTAATATTTTTTCTATAAGGCTTTGAGCGCCATGCACCGAGGACAAGAAAGCAGGTAAAGCAACACAAGAAATTTTGCGGATACCCAGGCCGCCGAATCGAATGGGTAGGCTAGCCTGGGACCAAGATCTATCGTCAAAAGGAATATTGAAGATCGATGTGAGTGTTTCTACGACTAATGTATCTAATTTTGAAATCAAAGTGGGGTATTTCCATAAATGGGTTCCACGAAGTATATATGTAAATTTTGGGACGAAAAGACAATGCTTAATGATAGAATAGGCTGAATGAAGATTTATTTTGGCCAAACGGTGTGATGTTTCTTTGAAATTCTGAATTTTTGAGTCGACGAAGTTTTCAAAAGATTGATCTAAGACGGGACAACCAAGGAGGTGAAGCGATTCTTTGTTTATAATTTTGATACCCGGGGCAAGTTGACTAAAAAGGTCGATTGTATTTTCTTTGTTCGGACAGGAATCGGTGATAAATAGTTCGCACTTGGAGAAATTAAGCAAAAGGCCAATTTTTTCCATGTCTGTGTTAATTTTTTTTAAATCTTCGAGGACGGAAATCGCTTCTCCGCCGAGGGTTCCGTCATCTAAATACCATACGTTTAATTTTGAATTTAGCTCCTTAATGATGGGATGTATATGTATTTATCTATATAAGTATGTTTATCTTCGTCTAGTACCCATAGTACAAGCTTTGCTTAGTTTGGGACTAGGTCGATTTGTGTAAGATTGTCCGCAAATATGTATTTATTTATATTCAAAAATATTTTTTTAGTATAGATACAGTTTAAAAGAGAAGAATATTCAAACTCCAGCTTTTTGACAAAAGTTAAATATAATGTTTATAAAACAATTGATCTGCTTTGCTCCAAGGATGTGTGGCAGAGAGCTTTCTGTAACATTAAAGTTACCTTTTTTAGTTTTTCTTTTGTGCAAGTTAAATGAGCCTTACTTAAGTCCAGGTCTAGAGAACATAATCAGAGTATCCTGTGCATCGAGGGCAGATATCTCCGGGGCAGATATGCACACCATCCATCGTTAGCACACAATGCACCGCAACTCAATAACGAACCTATTTGAATTCAATGCAATTTACAGTTATCTGATAAGGGAATAGCTAACGACGTGTTTTGGCTCTTGCACACGCTCCACACAATTCACGAGAAAATATAACGAATAAAAAAAATAAAAACATTGCTGTATTTTATTTAATATGGTATCTGAAGCTACATATAGTATTTTTCACAATCGTGTTATAATAGAGAGCTTTTTAGTCGAGTACCGTGTTTAGGCCACGAAGCTTGCTGAGTGGCCTAAGTAAGGTACGAGATTAAAAAGCTTGATTATAACACTATTGTGAACAATACTTTTTGTACGAGTTCATTAAAACTATTTTCTACGAGTCAACTGAACTAATTAAACAAACTCGATACTGTTGAAACGAAGTGCAGCTCATCGCTCGTACGCTCGTTGATATCTTAAAAGACATCAACGAGCGTACGACATCAAAGCGATTCTATTGGTCCAATTCATTACAGTTCAGTAAAGCAGCCACGTGATTGGTCGAATTTATTTTAGTTGTCTGGAGCGTATCGAAAAGTAGTTATTTCGATTGTTTCGACAGTAACATGGACTACAACTATGAAAAGAGTGACGTTGCAGTATTCTCTATGAAATCTTAATACACATATTTTAATCGTCGAGTACAAAAAAATTATTACAGACCTGGATGGTACTTAACTTATTCTAAATAAAAAGTTTCAGAGCAAACTAGCTAGTCGTTTTAAAATGAGAGCGTAAATACATTTGTATGGAGAATCGAGCTTCCTGCGGACTCTTAATGGCAAAGTACCTAATCCTCAAAACTTTATCTCGGTCGCTCGCTAATGTTGCCTCGATATGTTGTGATGAAGCAGTAGTTTTTTACACGTAGCAGTATTTATAACTCTAAAAAATGTTCAAGCAATGAAATGAATAATTACCTTATTAATTTACCGCCAGACCTCCCTCTCCTTTACTCTCCCTCCTCGCTTCCACTCAAGCCAGTTTTCCCGTGACCGGATTTTGCGACACATCGGAAACGTCGGGAGACCTCAAGGGGGTAAATAATTTTACTTTACGCGATTAAGTCTCGTTTGGTAAAAACGTGAGAATCGTGAAAGTCAAAATCAATTTAATAAAATATTTTAATCGATATTGTTATCTGTCTGTATGCCAATTTTCATCCGTTGGTATTTTTTTGCGTGATTTAAATAGTAAAAAATACACTAACATACAAACTTTCTCACTTACCTATAGTAAATATTACTATATTACTCTCAAGCGGTGCCTCACCTGGTTTTCATATACACATAAAATAACAGCAGTTCATAAAATTATGGAAAGACTGTCGTCATAATTAATCCAAGCAATTATTTTCTATATCACAAGTGCTGTCACTTCCTTACTACTTTTGTCATAAAGCTTAACGGCCATGGAGACAATTAAGTAAATAATGGAGAACTGTGTGAGAGTAAATAAATGCTTAGAAAAAACATGGTGCCATTGCTATCATTCATATTTTTTTATCAAAAGATCTAATCTATACTATATACCTATCATCATCATCATCATATCAGCCGAAAGACGTCCACTGCTGGACATAGGCCTCCCCCAAAGAGTGCCAATATGACCGGTCCAGCGCCACCCGCATCCAGCGGAATCCCGCGACCCTGTAGCTTTTTTTTTTTTTTTTTTATAAATAAATATTACGGGACAATCTTACACAAAATCAACCTAGGCCCACGGTAAGCTCAGTAAGGCTTGTGTTGTGGGTACTAGGCGATGATATATATAATAGATACATACATATAGATACTTATATGCATATATAACATCCATAACTCAGGAACAAATATTCGTGATAAATACACAAATAAATGCCCTGACCGGGATTCGAACCCGGGACCTCCAGCTTCGTAGGCAGAGTCACTATCCACTGGGCTACGGAGGCCGTTTAACCTATAATATAACGTTGTACCTATAATAGTTGTCAAATGTATTTATTATAAATGTATTTGTACATAGAAAACATCCATTACTCAGGAACAAATATTCGTGTTCATCACACAAAAATGCCCTTACCGGGATTATAGGATAGTATAAATTCGGCCTCAGTAATTTACGATAATGATCGATCTTACGAGTCTCAACTACAGCGAACGTTGGTGGGCTGGCGTTAAAAATAGCGCCGTCCGCTTCGAACAGAACTATAGACATCAACGCGTTTGGGGATCAAGCTTTACTTTCAGTACAGTAAGCATCAAAAGTAACTACGCAATGGAAGACGTCAAAAGTTCTTATTCCCTTTTAATAAAGACTTTTGACGTCTGCGTTTGCGTAGCTACTTTTGATGCTGACTGTAAAAACATTTTTGGTTGTTGTACAGTAACCAGCATCAATATCTGCCATAACAAAACCGTCAAAACTATCTGACACGTTCTTATGGCATTAGACATAGTAACTCATGTCAGATATTAATGCTAGTTACTGTACCATTCGTTTTACTTATATTTAGTTTTATAAAATGCAAGTGGGGCAATGCAAGTTCAAGTGGGGCAATTCCAAGAAACTGTGACAAAAATGTCTCACCTATACAGGCTGTATTATTGAAACGGGGCAGTGATGGAAAATCCGAACTACAAGAGATACGGAAATTTGCTCCGAGGAGTCACGAGACCGATTTTAGAAAAAATAAAAACTGCATTCAAAGATTTTCAAAAAAGCCTCATTTACGGCCGGGAATAGAACCCATTATTTTTTTTTATGTATGACCACGCATAACTTTTTACAGAGTAGTTCGATTTTGATAATTCTTTTTTTATTGTAAAGGGTATAACCCGAAATTGGTCCCATATAAATTTGGAAAAAAAAACCAACCCTAAAGGTACGAAAATAGGGGATGATTGATTTTTCGTCGGTTAAAACTTTGTTTTCAAAGTAAATTATTGCGTAACGTAATAGTGCTGGATGTAAGGAACGATTGTTGCTAAGGAAGCCTGTATCTTCTGGCCGGAGCCACAGGTTTTGGCTAGGTACTAAGGTAGTCCAGAAAAGGTGACCAGAACGAGCCCGCAGGGGCAAGGCACGTGGGGGGCTCTAGTACGTTCAACCTGAGATCCTTTAGTCCTCCGAATTACACAGCGCAGATGGCGGTAGACGTGAAGTTTTTAGTGGGTGATAAATTGATAATACCAAATAACCCAGACTTCCCCCGAAAGCTGGGTACCTGGATCGCAAGTTTTCTCCACAGAGAAAAAGTCTGAACAAAAGGGTAGTTCAACTGTAATTTTCCCAAAGATAAAATGTCAATTAGATGTACCTAACGTACGTACAAGCAAAATGTTAAATTGACCAACAGGTCACAGATGTTTGCTCTTCATTTGTTATTCATTTGTATTCCAATTGTGTTTCAAGTAAAAAACACGTCCTAGATTAGTCAGACTTCAGAAGCAATAAACATGAACTGCTGGCACACAACACAACAGTTACCTAATACGAAGCCAACGGGACCCCACTTTTTGTCACATGATTGCTTAATAAGATGCTTAGTGTATTAAAGATATTCAATGCAACCTTCCGATGCACTGCGCACGCACACCTCGCTCTGTTTCACACGATCACACACACAAATGTAAACCCTAACGCTATACAAATACGGCGCACATCAATCCAATTACAGTCATGTGAAACAACGCACTAATTAGCCGTTTAACATTGTTAAGAGTGCATCTAGAACTAGGGCTTAATGCAATGCTGCAGGAAATCAGACTTTAATAACGCAATGATAGAACTGAAACCGCGACCGCGGATCAAACCGCAAGCGCTTCTGCGAAACTGTTGAGCTCTTATTTGGATAATCAACTGTAAAATTAGGAGGTTAGAGTCGTTTTTGCTTTGGAGGGTAGGCTGTAGGAAGGCATCCTAGAAACTGTGATTTAATGAAACTTGTTTTTAAACCGGGTTTAAATCTCGATGATTAGGGTTGTTTTTCGTGTGCAGTGTTGGGAGTGCAACCGTCGGGCTCGAGTGCGCTGCGGTTTCCGCGGCGTGCCATTGTGTTGCACTGTTATCTCGGATATGTGTCAGTGTTATAAGATCGACGCCGTCATGGTGCCGGTGTCGTCAGGTAACTCGACGCCTTTACCGTAATACGGTTTGATGCCGGCTCCAGATTAGATACGAATTCGTTTACATAAAATATACAAAACATCTAACAGGGAAGAATATTTTCGTTGTAAGCCTATATTCAACATACAACAAAGTCTTTCAGAACTTTCGATTCTCTTTTATACGAACACAAGTGCAATCCTTCGCTCGTGATTGTCGAATAGAGACCCTGCTAGGACCACGCGGCCTACGCGCCCTGAAGCTGTTGCTGGACTGGTTGAGGCCTATAAGGTCCTTCCGAAGCAAGTATAGACATTTTTGGAGCTTATATATATATCACAGAAAAACATGTTTATACTAGCAACCCGCCCCGGCTTCGCACGGGTTTATATGTATGATACATGCATATATTATACATATAAACCTTCCTTTTCACTCTATCTACTTATTTTAAAAAACCGCATCAAAATCCGTTGCGTAGTTTTAAAGATCTAAGCATACATAGGGACAGACAGACAGAGGGAAGCGACTTTGTTTTATACTATGTAGTGATGTAAAATTGTATTAATTTATGTAGTAAGCGAACGATGAAAATAACATTTCTGGAACCCGTATCCATGTAATGAAATCATACGCGAATCGTCTTCGTACATGTGCTCTTTCCTGTGTAATTGTATAACAACGTGTGTATAAACGCGACGAAATAATATTGTGCTATCAAATAAAATCATTGCGTAGTTTGTTATTGCAAATAGAGACCCATACCATACAATACACACATTGAAATTAAACAATTATAAAAAATACACCGATAATAGTAGCTAAAACGACCCAATTATTATTTTTTCAAAGACCCTACAACATCGTCCATCTCTTTAATGCCCGGTTCATCCATCATTTATAAAACCGTTCAGTATTTTTTCTAAGCATCAAAGCGAGTAGCGGGACCTTTACTAGAATAATGCTTTATTAAAGAATCATTAATCGATACATCGGATCGAATCTATCACCTGCCATCGAGTAATAAAACGATCGAGCCGCACTTTCACGGAAAATCGTCTATTTTCTAGCCCAGTTCCGACCTCGACTAAGGCGCTTTCTACGGACCTTTCATGGGATTTCATTATTTTGATCAGCGCTAATCAACCGTGACGACGAAGAAAGCGGGTACCTACAATCGACGACAAAGTCGATCGTAGACAGGTTGGTAAAGCGTCGCGACTAGTTGTTGCGATTTGAAGCCAAGCCCGGGGTCGATTTAAGGGCATTTTCAATAATTCGTGTACCCAATTAGCATAATCTGTTAAACAAAAATTAACTCAGTGTCAGTTTTGTAACGACAATTAAGTATTTAGTTTGTATAAAATTTTACTTTTTCTTTTCAATATATAAATCATATGCATATAGACCTCTGCGAAAAAAGTTCAGTTTGACATCATTTGTATGCTTAACTTTCGTTACAAAACTGACACTGAGTTAATTTTTATTTAATAACTCACGCTAATTGGGTACACGAATTTTTAAAAATGCCCTTAAACATGTTTCGCAAACTCGTCTTGACACGGAGCTTGCAAAACAAATCAAAATGATATTGTAACAAATTGGAATGTCTCGAATAGACAAGCGATGATTATACCCTTATCAATTAAAAATAATCTAAGTTGTGTGATTTTACATTCCAGATTTACCAAAATCAAATGCTAAGGCCCGGTTATGCGTTAGAATGAACGTCAAATCAAATTTTAGTAACTCAGTAAAAATTTTGACATTACTGACCGACATAAGGTCTAACGATTTTCTATTAAATCGGGGGTTAGTAAACCCACTAACTAAATATTTTTTCACAATTGGGTTACACCCAATATATTCGACTCAAAATTTAAATGACATGCGCAAAGTTTTAATCGAGTGACGTGCGGGTCGAAAGTGGTGCACGCGCTCTGCCCCGCTGCCACACTTGCGCACGCGTCGCGCATCCAACCACAGCCATACATACGAAGGTCATTCATTAAAATTACCATACAAGTGATTTCTTTCATGCCAAAAACGTGTTACACATACAAGGGCGGTAAATAATGTAACGTACCCTATTTATTTTGTATTTAAATAATTGTTTTAAAACTGGTCAAAATGTACCTATTACATACAGATAACTTACATATATTTAACCTAAGATTGGCTGAATAATGTTCGAGTATCTTTGAAGGTTTTTGCAAATAAGGTTCTGACCCCATTATTGGTGGTTACTTCGGATATTTTGAGACACACTCATCATACTCGTGTAGGTGATGTATTAATAATCAGTACTATGTCTACCCAAGCGCTACTAAACTATACAACTTTATAATGTTAATAACTAGCCTACCTGTACCCAGTTATAACTTATGACACAATGCAATTTGTTGTTACTTGCTCTCTCTGCATGTTTTCATCTCCTATGTTGAGAAAACAAGATTTCTAAAAACATATTCAATGTAATTTAAGTTGAACTTTCATCTCAAATTACGATTTCGCCAAGTTATCACAATGACTGTGTAAATTGTGTTTGTATTTGCTTTCCGGTTGACCTGCGTCGGCATCAAGTTCGAACCAATTACCGCGACCACGGCATGGAACTCGAATTAGATTAACACCCGAGTAATTTGCTTTTAGATATGCACACGACGGAAGTCCTTAAAAATAATAGCGCATCGACCCAATAGCCGAGTTACACAAAGCCAAGACAATTACCCGGTTAACAACAGTATCCGAAGAGCGAACGGTAACTCGGGATTACAAAAAGTAAATTCATGCATCGGTCCGAGAAAGAAATTATCTAACTGTTTGTTACTTAATTTAGGAACTCTGCACACGTAGTGTCCCGCAACAAAGCCACCGGCGCGCCGCTGCGCTCGCGGTTCAATAACGACCGAAAAGAGATCGGAAATACTGGACTTTCTAAGTCGGATGCTCCAAGTCTAAACTCTAAACAGACACATTTCACGGACAAAGGTCCATTGTTTGGATTGAATGCTTAATAGAAAACATCTGGGTTGTCAACGACAACCACAAGAGTGACAAGTTAAAACGCTGCTCATTTATTTACTGATAATACAGCGCGACGCGCGACACTAGCTTATGAAGAAGATGAATTGCCCACGAAGATTATCTTTCTACTGGCACTAAGCATGTTATATAAGCGAGATTTCTAGCTGAATACAAAACGGGTAATTTTGCAAACCGTACTGAAAAGCATCAAGTTTTTTGATGGGTATTTTGTTTACTTTTCAACAAGTCAAAAGAGATCGCTCAAGTGGTGTGGAATGCTTGTTAAACTAAAAGTACCTATATTAAACGGCAAAGAACATATACGTAAGTTTTTTGTTCTCACATAAGTCGTTTGACTAGGAAAAGTGTATTGTGAGTGGCTCTGCAGTTGTGAGAAACGCGAGTTAGCCTGAATGTGATTGCAAAAAAGTTGGTCAAACGACTCGTCGGTTCACGTTGTTAGGGCTGTTGCCCACGAGGGGATAGCTTTCCCATGACATCATTATCACAAATTTTCATAATTGAGAGAAAAGGATTTAGCTAGCTTGGCTAAACGTGGACGACGACGAAAATCGAAGCCATGTTGTTTTTGTGCACCTACTTATAAACGTCTACGACAGTCTTACGGACAAGGAGAGTGACCATTTACGGTCTGAGACACCTACTTAACCAGATGTTTTCTAAATCAGGTCAGAATCTACCAGCTCCAAGGCATCCGTATGTATTTTTTGTAGTAAGAACACCCGGCGGGTTGGCTCAATATAAGTAAATGGAATTAGATCAACAGCTGGAGGCAGCCCTTTGTTACGCTTGGACTTACGCCTAACGGAGATTCAGTTCTGAGTTCTTCTTCTCTACTGGGTATAATATCAACGTTATGGGTGGGTTCTAGCAGCAATTATAATTGTAACAGGAAAAGAATTCAACGAGGACATTGACGCTAATGGGATCGAATCGATTTGAAAAACTAGCTAACCTGTTATCATGTCTACATGAGTTTTTCCCGCGATGCCAATTAAACTATGTATACATAGGTATTCTGAAGGCGGGTTGCGTATTATCGTTCGATCATAGATCCGATAGCCCCATATCGACTGATATGCATGAATCGGTATAAACTTATAACAGTTCCTAACATCCGCATTATGGAGTAATTATGTTAAAATTGCCGAGTAGTCGATGAGGGTAGGAAGTGAAGCGTGGAGCTAACTGTCCAGCGGATATTACGCGAATCATCGACCTAGACCCTCTCTGTCACCTGTGGGTGCCAATGGCTCCGCGAGGAGTCGCTCTACCATATAAAACAAGCTACGTTATAGTAGGCGTTTAAGCATGCTTGGACAAAGTATCACAATGAATTACGATCACATTATGTTTACATGGTTAAATTCTTACACATTCATTGCCAAGTATTTCGTAGCGCTACGCTCGTATCCGATAACACGTGAAAACCGGTATGTAGAGGAAAGTGCCTACGAGGAGAGCGTCCACCTAGCGAGTTCCTGGCAATAAAAGTGTTAAAGTCCCACATTGTAGGACGAACTTGCATCCTATACATAACTTGTGGCCAGTTTAGGCAATACATGTCACTTTAAAATATTAACAAAACTTTTACTAAAGTACAGTAACATTTATTTTTTGAAGTGGATACTTCTTTGCTCGCGATCTTGTATAGGGGTATCTAGAGTTCAAAATGTATCACGTGACTTCCGGAATAACTTTTTTTAAAGAAGCCTACTCTGATTTCAAACAATTGTTTGTTACATGTTTTAATCCTTCTTTATTTGCCATTAGTTGTTAATCACAAAATGTTATTCAGTTTATGTGGCGGACATGAAAAGAATGCTGTAATGAATAATGACCGCCATTTTCAATGTATCGCGACTCGCGAGTCAAATGAGCTACGTCAGTCAATGTTGCTATATATCCCGATTTATCTGTACTTATATTTTACGGGTACACCCATAATAGCAGATTCCTTTAAATAATCAAAACACTTTGAATTTGACAAATCATTGTTTTTTTTTATCTAAGTAGATTTTCCCTGATGATTGAAATCAATCGCAAATCCATGGGATACAATTTAGGACAGGAAGAAAGAAGTATCCACTTAAACTTAATTAACGGTTGTATCTCCGACACAGCCCGATTATTTTTCCTGGCTGGAGAACCAAGACCGGGTATGACGGACTCCCGGGAACCGTCCGGACTACCGTCTAAAGCCCCACCGTGTTCTACGCGCTGCCCTTTGGCGGAGCCACAGGAAGACAGGAACGCTTGCGCACACTTCAGTACCTACAGTTAAGTCCAAAAATCTGTATTGATCTAATCCTTTCATAAATATGTACCAAAACGTGAATCCGCTGACATAAGAGCGATGGGTCAGATCAGCGAGATGCCTCATGGTAAGCCACTGCCTTGTATGCACCAATATATTTTCAGTACATTGATTGTCTTGGGTAACCTACTTATTTTGGTTAAAATTTCAATCTAAACACCACGGAAGGTCTTCACTGTAGCGTCTGCAGCGTGTAATAAAATGAGTGATAGATGTCAACAGCACGGAGAAATCTTTAATGTTCGCACAATTAAGCTAAGACAATGGAGCAATTAATTAATTAATCATACATTATGGGAGGCGGAAGTGTGTCAAAAACATCCATTACCGTACAATTAAAGTCAATGTGTGGTTCGTTTGAATTATGAAAACTATATCTGCCGCGGTAGGTCGAAGAAACTTAAACAGGTTATTGTGTGAATTAAAAACATTATGACATTTACAAGGTTAAATATGAAGTTCATTTGATTCTTTCTGGCATTGTTTGGAGTAATCTTGGATTCACAGCGAATTAAAATTAAATATTTTATCTGTCCAGTTATTTGTAATTTTTGACTAGAACCTGATTTAAACCTGAATTAAGGCAATCCTACCGTTACCATTTATGCGTGTATAATGTAGGTAAGAATCTCGATGATTTTGTACAGAAATGATCTCCTCGTTGAACTAAAATTTTAGGAGCTGTTTGTTTACAAAGCGTGTTTTAGACGGCATGTTAAGGTGGTTCGATTGCCATACAAAGCGTTATTTGACATTCACAGGCTAACGGCGTGATATTTTAATAAAGTTATGTAACAAACTTTCATCAATTGGCTTCCCATTTGCGCCAAATTCCCCCTTTCGTAGAATAAACTTGTATAAACTAGATTAATTTGAGAAAAATAGTTTTCCCAAAATATCACGTCCCAAACCAATTTCTCAAATTAATCTAGTTTATACAAGTTTATTCAAGGAAAGGGGGAATTTGGCGCAAATAGGAAGCCAATTTATGAAAGTTTGTTACATACGTTTCTTAAAATATCACGCCGTTAGCCTGCGAATGTCAAATAACGTTTTGTATGGCAATCGAACCACCTTAATACACGATGAATTATACGTTCACAGTACAAAATACTAACATTCTCCGTAAACACGGTGTATCATTTGGTAATTTCGCATTCGGATTCATCCGCGTGATATAACGCCGCCGGGAAAGCGTTAACGGGGCACGTTTTCGTGTACAAACGCGTGTGAACAAAGCTAGGGCACAACTATAATTTAACATGGCGACAAGAGACAGAAGTACTCCATGTAGAACCAACTCTCTCCGAAAATGCAAAGCATGTTATATCGTCGACACTTTTTTGTTTACGCAGTGTAATTACCTTCTTCTAAGCCCAGGTGCTTAGTTCAATGTACTTACCTAATACTATTTATTTACGATTAGCTTGAAGAACGGCTTATGCCTGAATTGGTAAGAAGACTTACGACGTAGCCGGGGTTTCAAATTTTAACAGGCTTTTGGTGTGGGAATCAACGGTTTACAATTTAATCTTGTTCTTTCATAATGTTTAATTTTACCCAATACCCATTTAAAAATTGTAGAAGCTCTGATTTAATAACATTTACATATTGAGTTAAAATAAATAAGTCATACGCGATTAAGTGCCGTTTAGTAAAAATAAAAATAATATGTGTTTTTTCACTTGTTTTCCAAATGAGTACAGTGTCCATTGTATTCTAGTCTTAATAGCAGTTTTATTGCAGAAGAAACTTAAGCCGATGCAAGTGGAGCATGACGGGACGTTTTCTCGTACATTTACTATTATAGATAACAAGTATGCAGTTTATTAACAAGTATGCATTTCATTAGTATACTTGGAATGGCTGGAGGTAGAGCGTTAAGCTTAAGCACCTATTCAACATCCGCGGGGTACTTCTAAAGAGGTGTTCTCTTATAATGGTATTGAGTGCGACAGCACACAGGAAGATACATATAAATGTTATCTCAAGATTATTACAATGCGTTGCCAACTCTGAGAAACAAGAATGATTTTTTGGAGAAAGAAGAAAGGTAGAGCGGAAGGCTCGCTCTTTGGACCTAAGCCACACTGGGGAAATACCACGTATTGCAGAACACCGCAGTCAAACACTTGCACTAACTAGGTACTTGTTCCGTTAGCGTGGACCACGACATTTATTATTCAAAAGATTTTCCATAAAAATACTTCATGCATGACACACAAAGAAAAGACTTAATACTTACAATATTTAGCGAATGGTTAGTTGGATGGTTGGTTGGATGAATGGGTGGTTGTGGTTGGTGGTGGTCGTTAGATATGATAGATAAAATGCAACGTGATCAAGTCAGAGTCTTGTCCGTCAATTGTTTGAAGACTTTACCATTAAAGTCTTTTTTATGGCATGATAATAATGTAGCTTTTAGAAAATTGTTCTCAGTACGTAAGTTCCTTTTTTTGCACATCCCGTCAATGATGCACAGAGTTATTTTAACTCCATAAGTTCCATAAGTTGACGACCGCATTAGCCTAGTTGGTAGTGACACTGCCTACGAAGCAAGAGGTCTTGGGTTCGAATCCCGGTAAGGGCATTTATTTGTGTGATGAGCACGAATATTTGTTCCTGGGTCATGGATGTTTTCTATGTATTTAAGTATTTATTTATCTATATAAGTATGTTTATCTTCGTCTAGTACCCATAGTACAAGCTTTGCTTAGTTTGGAACTAGGTCGATTTGTGTAAGATTGTCCGCAAATATTTATTTATTTAAGTTTATTATTAATTAATTATATAATGCAATCTACAGAGCATCCGGCTATATAGTTTAATGTAAGCAATTAGTGAGACGATATAATAAACCGGGGGATACGTAGATAAGTATTATTTCTTCAGTCATCTAGAATTAAACCTCTAAAGCCTTGACAGGTGCGGTCGCAGCGTGTTTTTACAAACGCGCTGACTACTCCAATATTACCAACATTCCCCGGTTTTTAGGGTTCCGTACTCAAAGAGTAAAACGGGACCCTATTACTAACCTATTCTGTCTGTCTGTCTGTCTGTCTGTCACCAGGCTGTATCTCATGAACCATGACAGAAAACACAGTTGAAATTTTCACAGGTGATGTATTTCGGTTGCCGCTATAACAACAACAACTAGAAATCAGCACTAAATAAATATTTATAGATAATGGTACGGAACCCTTCGTGCGCGAGTCCGACTCGCACTTCGCCGGTTTTTTATTACAATAACTGTATTATGAAATGAAAACTATAATTATCATGCGGAAGAATTATTTGTAAGACGCAATTACCAGTGGTAAATACAAAGTGTACAATAAACTTCCGCCCTCTCGGAGTCGCGGGCGTTTTTCTCAATTAGAAGCAATTACTGTAAACAAGGAATCTTCGTCAAAGAACATAATGGAACGAGTAACGAATACAAGAAACCATTCCTAGAAAGTTACCGTTTATGCTAATAGGATTAATTGTTGCGCGTAAGCGGCACTAGCTTACAGACAGAGCCTTCTCACATAAAACTGTTAGCATTAGCACTACGACATTGAAGTTCTGATGTACAGTCGACATCAAATATATGTTTACATTATATTGATTTAAACTTTCACGATTCTCAAGCATCATTTTTTTTTACTTAACGGAACTCAATCGCGTATAATGAACTTATTTATTTACCTCTCTGAGGTTTCCAGAAATTTCGGATTGTGTCACAAGTTCACAACATCCTTGGTCACGGGACAACAAAAGGGCATTGAATAATTTGTATATCTATCGCTGATTTTCATATAATAATAATAATAATAAAGCATTTCTGTTAGGCAACTAAGGCCCATAGTAACAAATACCTTAAAAAAGACTAACATACTTACATACAATTATAACGAATTATTATTTAGGCGACGAAACAGCGTGGCTCCGTTGCGTTGTCAAGTCCGGTTGAGAAGACACCACGATGTCGGTGGACATATGAAATCGGTGCATTTGTCAACATATCATTGATCGTACAGTAAATTCATTATTTATGTCATGTAGGTAGCTTATAGTTATTATTTCTAAAAATATATCGTGTTTTTGGTTTTTTTTTTTTAATGATTTAACGCATGCGATGTAATGTCAATTCGTGGTAGTCGAAGTAGTCAAGATAGAAGTTAATTAGTTCTACACAAAATTAACTAACTATGCATGGACAAAATAACGGAATATATATTATTATAGAGGTATTTATTTTACTGCGACATGCGAAATAAAAGTATGTACAGTCACTAATGATTTAAATACAGTTTAGGTATAAATAAGCGTTACGTGTCAACACATTTCGCAGCGTCTGTATCTGAAGTCTTGCAGTAGGCCTGGTACCTAATGCAGCGTTACCGGCAACAATGCGCGAGAACGCGACAAAAACATTGCGACCGGTGTCATTCACCCGGAGGAAATCACTGTTTACCTATCTGTGAGTATAATCGACGCGAGAATCGAATCAAAACGGCTAAATCGTTGATTTATCCGAGAGGTTTTGTTGTAATCTCTCCTCCCCGCGTCCGGGTGGAAAGCTGATTGCGCGTCTTCGTTAAGAGAAAATGCGGGCGCTAAGTGAAGATTAAACGGAAAATAAACAAATCAATTTTACGATTCTCCCATTTTACACCGTATGCTGTATATGAATAAGGCCAATATTCATTCAAGGTGTGGTTTCGATTCCTTTTATTTCTGGCGCGCAGGATGTTGTGCTGATTTAGTTTTCCGATTTGAATTCTTCAATAGTTATCCCTACTTAAAAACTTGTTAGCGCACTTACTCAGGGCTTCCACAAGTTTAAAACATTTCTCACTAACTGACCATTGGCATTTAGCCGCCTATTGAAAAACTTAGCTACCAGTTAGAATACTAAGATTGCTGGCAGAAGTTTATTAACTTTTTTAAACACTTATACTGCCTTACAATTGATGTCTGGCTGTTCTACTCTACTTTCTCAATCGATCTCGTGAAACGTTGTGAGTAGGTTTGATGTTTTTTTTTTGTCGTTTTTTTTTGGATTTTTATTTAAAGGCCGACTCGCGCCTTCTACTGCTCACAGATCCGCTAGTTGTTAAAATGTGGAGTCAATGCTATGAAGATTGCTATTAGATTGTATTTACTGGTTTATGATAGAATATCTAGAATATAATAGGTATCTTAGTTAGTAAATGAGGATATACAAATGATGAAGTTACTCAGCTTTGTCACTTTGTCAAAACGGAAATCCTACTTCTTCAGCGAAATTTTTGAACGTAGTTGCTACACTTGCTACTGTAGTGGTAAAGTGGTGGTAAAATGTAAATGACGGAGTGTAGAAGTAGAAGGTTAATCGTGGTGTTTAGTAACTCACCGCTTTGGCACGCTTATCCGCCGCTGCCGGAACAGGTGATCCATTGTTCGTTCCTCGCTCCCACAAGGGAAATTACCGACTTTCACTTAATCTCCAAACACGTCCATCCGACTCACTGACTCTAGGATATTGGTACGTAACACTAGTATTGTCAAGTTCTGGAAAACGGAAATTTGATTACATTAACACACTTGTAATAATTAAACATGAATAGGCGCCGCAAATATTAAGTAACGTACTAAAAGGACTGACTAGATTAGGGTAGGTTTCATGTCTGTAATATTTTGAACTCCTTCTTGTGGTTAGATTATTTAATGTGAACTACTTTTTATAAAACGGTCATTGCAATTGAATCCTTCTACCTTCGACGATAGAGTTGCTTTTTGAATTGTACTACTTCGAAGTAATTCGGCCAACTCAAATAATCTCAAGTATACATGCCGATCAGATCAATTCTCTAAGGGCCTATATAATTATCTTGCACTCACCTTTTCAAAGGCTCTGTTTGACTGGTATAGAATGCCTTGAGGCATTAAGTCCACCTTTTGTACTTATTTGTTTTGTATAAAGATTAAATAAATAAATAAAATCCGTTAGACCAGTCTGATATGAATAATAAAATGTGAATCATGTTTTGATATAAATGACCAGTATAAGGTTTCTAACGGATCTTTTGAAAACCGAGAATATAGGTAACGTTAATACTGTGCGTTGACGCATAAATTAATAACAATTTCAATATCACGCATACTAAGTAGATAATATGTGTAGAAACTAAGATCATCCTATATTACAGTTTTCCGCGTAGGTATCAGGTTTTTCCTCATTTTAACGATAAGTTCTATGCTGTATGTGTATATCTTCCTCGTAAACTCAATTAGGTGTTAGATACCTACTACAGGTCAAAGGTGAAACATTTAATTGTTCATGGGAAATTCGATAATAATTGCTTACATATGGTTTCTGCATTAACGCAACACTTAATAACTTACACAAAAACATTAATCCAACATATTTCATAGTTATTCGTTTAAACGAATGTTTTAATAGTTTGCCGAGTGATATAATATCTAAGAATGTTTTAGAGAAATTACAAGCGGAGAAAGTGAAGGCGTGTCGGTCGGTGCTCTGTTCTTGCTCGGACATCGTTACAAATCCAAAGGAATAAAAATGTAGGCGTTTTAGCCTCCCATAATACCTTATTCGTTTGAAACAACGCTGCAGCATCGTGTATCATTTAGGTGCCATTATGTAGTGAATCACGTTAATGAGTCCCGCTAATGCAAAGTGAATTCGCACATTCATGCCGATCGTACATTCATAATCGGTAGAATAATGTGAAATATGGTTTGGAGTAATATAGACGCATGTGACGTTAGTCTTCTAAATATAGTCGAATAATGATTTGCTCTTTCTAAAGTAAGTAGCGTAATTTTGTATTTTTCTAAAAGCTAATAAGAATAAATATGCTTCCGTTTTTTTGATGCCACAATTAATGTACCTATAGAAACTTATAGGATCATTGGCATTTTATTTTTAGAAACTTCGATCTACCGAGATCCAGACATACAGATGTAGAGTACTTTTCTTATCTAAATGACGACATGTTCTAATTGCACGGCAGCTTGTTAGTAACATGTCGAATAAACTTTTTTGTATGTAATATAATACGAGTATTGTCGATTACGGTTATTGAAGAGATAAATTCGACAGGTACCTACTCTTTAATTACCAATTTAATAAGGATGTCGACGAATAGACGACTTTGCAGAGGTTTCAATATATACAGAAACAAATATTGTAATGTATAAGTAGGCGTACACGGGCTCTACCGCGCATATTGTTATGAATAAAAAATTAAAAGCTTGGTATTTTATTACGCAAAATTAGTTCAGATTAGAAATAGACGAAATATTAAACCGTGAGTGACATAACACTTCGGAACTAAAGCGAAGTAATATATACCTAAGTAAGTATATATCTATAGTCCTTCAACATTTGCAATACCTACATTTTTCAGCCATTTGCCGGTATACGATTCAGCTGAGGCATATTTATACAAGTTCGGTGACAATGCAATATTGATACCTCCGAGCTGATCTGATAATAGAGACAGAACAAAAATATTCATTTCTGAACCATACAATATATCAATTCTACAACTACACATGATAAACCGTGTTTCGGCCCATTAGAACCCTGAAAAACGAGTGTGCAAACAAGCATAAAAAGTTTTAAAAACTTTAACCCGACTACGGAAAAGTCAAATAAAGTTTGAACCGACTTCAATTTAGTACTCCGCCAAGCCACATGAACATTGAACTGATTTCCGAAAGCAAATGCGTTGATTATTAGAGAAAAAAAACCAGATCGCTGTACTTAGGTGGGCCGATAATATTTGAGGAATCTCAGAATTACCTTTGGCACTTCATTGTTTGCTATTTCAACGGAATCATATCAGAATCTGTGACGTACTTTTATAGTTTGAAGCACATCATTGAGAAGTTCCACAAGCCGTCTGTGGTCTTCATCATCACTTCCACTTCACCAAATTTATAGTTTCCGAGGGTAAATACAGGAGTTATAATAGAACATACCAAAATCACTACACGCGTGCCCAATATTCCTCATGGAACCTATCATCCAACTCGATTTTTGAAAATAATGGGACCACCCTGAAAGCATATAATGTCAAACTAAAAAAAAAGGCGGCTCATAGATGACGGAAATTCTGAGGTAACACAAATTTAAAAAAAACTTATATAGGTATGTACAAGCGAATTGAGAACCTCCTCCTTTTTTGAAGTTGGTTAAAAATAGACGTTTTTTTTCACAACAGGTAGCAAGCAACCCGGAGCATAATGACGGATCGATTGACACCTCATTTTATCAAAATCGGTTCAGTATTTTAAACGCTACGGCGGAACACACATTTATTTATGTATAAATATATGTAAACACAGACTGCTTAAATCATATCCATTGGCATAGGACAAGAATACATTGGCTGCACCAAAAATTAAATTTTTAATGGAAACTTATTTCCAAAATGTGCGAAGTGTTTTATTTACCTACAATATAGGTACCTATATAAAAAACCAGGTCACGTGAAAAAATATAAAAAAATACTCTATATTGGACAGTTGCCGTAGCCTATGGAGGGTTGCAACTCTAGGGATATTGCCCTAAACTAAATACCCCAACTTATGATGAGTACATTCTTAAGTAAGTACGTATATTTCCAAGCTTTCTATTTGAAATTCGAGCTGATTCATGCCATTTGTTTAGCTATAATGGCAAGCACACAACGTGTAAAAGCACATATTTATTCACGGCTACTGGCAAACTTTGTATGTGGGTTGGTAAGCGGATTACCCACCACGAGCGATCATGGACGTGACATCTCATTTTGTATCGTATCTACCCGTCCTATATCCGAGTTCACGCGTGTTCATTCTGTGTGCAGCAAGGGCGGATAAATGTTATTTCAGTCAAGTTTTTTTACGAATTCGACCAATCAAGAATAGAGTTTAGACCTAATTAAGTCCTAGGTATTAAAATTTGGCCAACTCGAGCTTAGCCTAAATCGCATTGCAGATTGAATTGTGGCACTTATATTTCTAAATAATAGATGATAAGTCATTTGACTGATATAATATAACGCATCGCTGCCTTTTTTGCACAAATCGACATTTTAGTAATTCCGAATATCGTTAACCATTCATTATTAGACAAAGATTAAAGTCAAATATAAGGCTGCTGGCGCAAACAATTCCTTTCACGTCAATTTTATGCAAAATGATCGATTTATACTTTCTTCCAAATAAAGTTACCGACCGATACCCTGGCGCCTTTTTTTAGGGTTCCGTAGCCAAATGGCATAAAACGGAACCCTTATAGATTCGTCATGTCTGTCTGTCTGTCTGTCCGTCCGTATGTCACAGCCACTTTTTATCCGAAACTATAAGAACCATAATGTTGAAACTTGGTAAGTAGATGTATTCTGTAAACCGCATTAAGATTTTCACACAAAAATAGAAAAAAAAACAATAAATTTTGGGGTTCCCCATACTTAGAACTGAAACTCAACATTTTTTTTTTCATCAAACCCATACGTGTGGGGTATCTATACTATCTATGGATAGGTCTTCAAAAATGATATTGAGGTTTCTAATATATTTTTTTTCTTATCTGAATAGTTCGCGCGAGAGACAATTTCAAAGTGGTAAAATGTGTGTGTCCCCCCTGTAACTTCTAAAATAAGAGAATGATAAAACTAAAAAAATATATGATGTACATTTCCATGCAAACTTTCACCGAAAATTGGTTTGAATGAGATCTAGTAAGTAGTTTTTTTTAATACGTCATAAATAGTAAACCGCAATTTATTTAACGGAACCCTTCATGTGCGAATCCGACTCGCACTTGGCCGCTTTTTTTATCGGTTAAATTAGTGGGTAGTGCGTGAACGATTTTTTTTTGTAAGCATTAATTATACATACTATTCGTATACTGTATTGTTAGTGTCAAGGTTGTGAAGGTTAGGTGTGAAATAGTGTCCTATACCGGCTCAATTTTTCAGGTAACTGATTTCGTAGGGAAATTACAAGTTTGTAGGTAATACTTTGTAATTTTTTACAGTCCACGTCTAAGATATATTTACACTTTTGTACCCTATTTCTTTGTAATAAGGCAAAAAGTGTTTATGTCTTTGACGCCACTTTACCTCCGTTTAAGTTTTTTTACAACTTTCTTTTTATAAATATTTGGACTCTACATCGACACTGTACTACGTAGTCGTTCTAGGAGCCGTAAATAGTTTATTTAAATTTTGCACGTTTGTGAATGTTTGACATAGTTTAGTGTTTTATGAACCACCCTCATTTTTTGTGAAAATATAATGGGTAGGTAACTGGGTAGGTATTAATGTAGAAAAATTAAAAAAAAATCATTCAGTCCTTTTGAGTACACAAAACAAAAAATAACTAACCAATAAACAACCCAACGGTAAAAACACAATATTTTTATCACGAAGAACACAGATCGATTCGATCGACTTTCTACCGCGTGCGTTCGTCGGCCGTGTGACGCGCGAGCGGGTCCGTCCGCGGGGCCATTCAATGCAACACTGAGTCTTCAGTGGTATCCCTGTACTGTAGCCACAAGTGGCAGGTGGAGCGCGCGGAAAAACGACCAAAAGCGCGCTGAAACTGACAGGAGAATCTTTCACAACGCGTATCGCGAATCGCGACCCACGAACTTCAATGTTTGCTTTTTGACATGCTGTACAGTGTATTGTTCCGTTCTAACTACTTACCGCTGCTGAGCTTTCAGAACTATTTAACGAGCTTTTATGAGGTTTCGTCTTTACATAATAAATATATTTAAGGTGGGGACCAAAAAGTTGGCGGTTTTAATTCACACAAATGATTTCCCTATCAAAGTGTTCTGCATTAAGTATCACAAAATAAACCACACTTAGGTAGGTATTTTTTAACGCACAACGGAACTTTATTTGTCGATTTGTATGTTTACTACCACCTGAGGATAGCCCCTTGTAAGATATAATGTAATAGGAAGTAATATACCTAAACCAAAAAGCCAAAGGCTTCGACCCAATTGACCCAACTTAAATAAAGATATTAACGCCCAGTTTAAACGATATCATGTACTTAAGTAGTCGAATACCTGCCTAGTTTAAACTAGATAAGTAAGTATATAAGTTATGATTATGCATAAGTACACTACACGCGTATGCGACTAGCGTTGTCATCGTTGACAACGTTGACAATCTCTATTTTTACACGTCCACGAGCAATGAAACCTATTAGTCGTTCGCGTGTCGCTGTGTCGCGCGTGCACGCGATTCCGGCGTATTGTTACTGCAACCGATCTATAAATAAAAAAACAATTGCGCAGGGTCATTTTATATGCCTACTTGTATGCCTAGCACCGATGACGTAAGTCAATAATCCCTTGAATCAGGAAAAGTTTAAAAATATGAACCATTTTTAGATGATAGATAGTTTAGTGTAGTGTTTATTACTATCTGTCATCTAAAGATGGTTCATATTTTCACCATCAAAAAATATAATTATGGTGTGACAATTATCACATGAGTTGAGAGCATGTAGTTGGGTTGATTTTCGTCACACCGCTGAAACCACATTTACATGAGCTAAGCAACTTTTTATTCTAACATAATATCAAACGTCGCATGGATTTTCATGCCAAAGAAAAGCTCCTGAAATTATATAGGTAGTTCATCAACGTCAACGTTTATTAGGACAGAAGTGATATCAGTATCAGAAAAAAAATATATATATAAGTAGTTATGTTTCAGAAACAGCAAAATTGCAACATGCTTCGTCATTAACATTTTTCCGCTATATTTAATTCCTAGTAAGGTCTGCATATTATGCCAAATCTTGGAATTAGGTGTCAAAGCGGACCCCGGGCTCCTTTAGGGCACAACCGGGAATAACGCTAGGAGGATGATGATGATTTAATTTTTAGAAATTAAATCATCATCAATTAAAATAAAAACGTTTATCAAGCATTTATGATATTAGTACCTATCATAAATGTTTGACAAACGCTTTTATTTTAATTTGCATAGATAATAACGCCTGAGTTTGAGGGGCTGAGTGATGCTTAACTCTTCTGGTGGTAAAAGAGTTCGAGGTTGTGCATCCGATAAAAAAATCCGTTATGTGAGCTCGATCACTGATTTCACGGATTTATTCGGGAAATTACTACTCTTCGCTCTAATTAAAAGGTCAATCGTAAATGTATGAGAACAAAACCTAGTATACAAATCGCATTATGATTCAGTAACTGTAATTTTAGGATGCTGAGGTGATCTAAGGTATAATATCTCATTAAAGTTGTTTGATAGGTAATCGCTGGTTAGGTGGACGGCTTATTTAGTTATTATTTGCTCGTTAAGGATTTGCCCACAGCGTGAATAGCGTCTAGAATATGTTTGAGTTTAGAAGGCTCTACCTGTGGCTGCCACGGCTAGTTAGGCAGAGGAACTAGAGATAGGTCATTAATTTGCGATTACAGCATGTCTTTAAAATATATACTTAGAAGTTCAACTGCCTCAAAGTTAATTGAGTTTCAACAACATTCCAACCACTCGAAACAACAATATCTATCACTATGTACTTATAGCACCTTTCTAGTAGGTTAGATATCTAAAAGATGAATGGATGCGCCGAAACCAACGTTTTGGATATCACACAACCTTTGAGTAATTATGTAATACACAACGTAAAAAATCCAGTTGTTATCTCCACTTACTTATAATAAAGCTCTAAATTAAAAAAGAATCAGCCAGTTTGAAACTAAGCTTTGTGTGGTACGAATGTTCTCACCATGAACGGAAAAATATGAAACATTTTATATAGGTACATTATTATTCTAGCTGCAACTTAGGATAGTTTTTATCCGACTGTGACAATTAGTTAATTTTCCGAAATATACGACTTCATTTAATTTTTCATTTATTTTTATTGAAATCAAACGCTGCTATAAGAAAAGTCAAATTTTCGTCAAAATGGCGGAATTGCTTTGCCTTTCACTTATTAATAATTTAAATCCAGTCTACGATAGACCTTTACGATACACATGCCAAAAGTTAAACCATAAAAAAAATATTCGATTGTGATATGAGAACTTATATGCGCAAATGTCGCATTATGGGGTGATTTCAATAAATGTATCAACAAATTTGAACAATATAATTAACACGAATTTGTTTTTTTTGAATGGCAATATGCCATTGCTCTTTGCGCATTCTGCCAAAGTGCCTGCGGCGCTACCACGATAACCGAAACTCGAAGTTCGTATAACTGCATCCCTGTCACTCGAGTATGGTTACCCGAATATTTTCGAATTCCGAAGTTCGTGGTTATAGCTCAGGAATCGAAACTACACCCCGTAAGCCGCGTCCGCTGCGCCATGATTTCGTGTTTTTTAAACGTCAAACATGTTTTGCCAATCAAAACAAAACCCTATTTGTTTGCCGAACCTGACGGAAAACATGTTAGATGTTTAAAAACATGGAAAAAATATGTGGTAAACGGTGTGGGTCACACATATTGTAATCATTAGTCATATAAGTATGCATAAGCACCCCTTGTAGAGGCTTTTTGTTTACCTAAAAAAAAAAAAAAAAAAAAAAAAACATTTGTGCAGCGGACCCGGCTGTAGGTAGACACTAAATAAAATAATCATAATGTATTTTCTCGAAAAAAGGATAATAGAGAAAAAATCAACGGAAGAGGTTATATGTATAGGTAATCACTAAGTTCCAAAATTTTATGTTCTGTCCCTTTTCCACAAAACGCACCTTCATATGAAACGATTGTTTTTTACTATGACGCTCGAGGATCTTGACGTCACAGTCCCCGATCGTTTTCTCACTCTAACAAGCGACATTAAAACGGTTTTGAGATATTTGAATGGGATTTTCGTCATCTTCTATCTATCTATACCTACATATAAATGCCTATGTCCTGACTGACTCACCCACTCACTCATCAATGCACAGCCGAAACTACTGGGGCTAGAGAGTTGAAATTTACACCAGAACTACCTTTTACAACGTAGGCAACGGATAAGAAGGGATTTTTGGAAATTCTACCCCTAAAGGGGTCAAATAGGGGTGCAAATTTTGTATGGGGGAAACTTTAATATTTTAGCAAGAAACTCAATACGTTGTAGAAAGCTTACTTATTAGAATACAAATAAAGTACTGTCAGCGTTTTGGAAAATTCAGCCTTTTAGGGGGTTAAAAAGGTTTGCAAAGTTTGTATGAGCGAAACTTCTTTTTGAGATAGAAGCTTAAAAGTTTGTAGAAAGATTACTTATTACAATACAAATAAAAAAACAGCGTTTTGGAAAATGGTATGAAAATGGGGTACAATGTTGGTAAAGGGGATTTTTTTGAGCTAGAATCTCAAACCTTTTTAAAAAGATTACATAATAAAATAAAATAAAATACTTTCAGCGTTTTAGAAAATTCCACGCCTTAGGGGTGTATAATTTTTTTTTTTAGCAAGCGACAAATCTTTGTTGAAAGATTACTTATTACAATAAAACTTTCAGCGTTTTGGAAAATTCCACCCCTAAGGGTGATTAAAACAGGTGAAAATTTGTATCGAGGAAACTTTTTTTTTTGAGCTAGAGACTTGAAATTGTGTACAAAGATTATTTATTAGAATACAAATATATAGGTAAATTACTTTCAGTGGTTTGAAAATTTCCACCCGCTAAGAGGGGGATAAAGAGGTGCAATGTTTGTATAGGAAAACTTTTTTTAGGTAGAAACTTAAAACTCTGTAGAAAGATTAAGTGCCTACTTATTAAAATACAAAAAAATACTTACTGCCAGCGTTTTGGAAAATTTCACCCCTTAAGGGGTTAAAAAGGGGTGCAAGGTTCGTATGGGAAACATTTTTTTTTAGCTAGAGACTTGATAGTTTGTAGAAAAAATACTTACCTATTACAATAAAAAAACCGAGTGTTTTATTTTTTATTTTTTCCTGAAAAGCGTTCAAAGTTTGTATGGAGAGCAAGAAAATTTTAAAGTATGATATTTGTAACTTCGATCTTAGCCTGTTTAGACTACAAAACTTATTTTAGCATTTATTGAAATATATCCCCTAAAGGGGATTATAAGGGTGTTCAAAGTTTGTATGGAGAGCAAGCTATTTTTAAAGTAAGGGATTTGTAACTTCGGTTCTAGACTGTTTGCTAAAATACTACAAAATTTATTTCAGCGTTTTTTTAATGCATCGCCTAAGAAGGTTAAAAGGGGGTTCGAACTTTGTATAGAGAGCAAGACATTTTTAAAGTAAGAAATTTGTAACTACGGTTTCAGACTGTTTACTATGAGGGTTCAGAGAGGGTTCTTAGTTTGTATAGAGAGCAAGACATTTTGAAAGTAAGAGATTTGTAATTTCGGATTTAGATTGTTTTCTAAAAGACTAGGTACAAAATGAATTTCAATGTTTTTTTTTAAATTCATTCCTTCAACAAACATTTAGACGATAACATGTTATACGCGGACGAAGTCGCGGGCAACAGCTAGTGATTAATAATTTGGCATTTGGATTATTTTGGATAGGACAGGTACTACAGGTAGGTACAATAACGATATTTGCAGAGGATTGTATATGTATATAGATCGGAAGAAAACTGTGCTTCTATAGAAGTTCTTATAAGAGGGGTACGCTGTGTCCTATACGAATAAACTCTACAAAGTTGTCAATCCACGCGCAGTTTGCGTCGCAGTAGGTACCTACTCTGAATAATATCCATCAACGGATTTTATTAATGAGTAGTTCCGGTGGAAAAATTAAAAGACAAAAGTAAGTGTAAAAGCAGGTAAAATATGCAATTTATGTAGGTCCATATAATATACGTTCATCAAAACGTGCAACCGCGCCATTTACCTACTTTTTAACAGTACAACGTAGGTATTTAATAGTATTTTTCACAATCGTGTTATAATAGAGAGCTTTTTAGTCGAGTACCGTGTAAAACGAAGCTTGCTGAGTGGCCTAAGTAAGGTACGAGATTAAAAAGCTTGATTATAACACTATTGTGAACAATACTTTTTGTACGAGTTCATTAAAATTAATTTTCTACGAGTCAACTGAACTAATTAAACAAACTCGACAGTAACATGGACTACAACTATGAAAAGGGTGACGTTGCAGTATTCTCTATGAAATCTTAATACACATATTTTAATCGTCGAGTACAAAAAGGAGTATTTATTAACAACCGTGATTTTATGCAGCGAGCGAGAGCTTTTTATTTTACGCATTGCGGTATCTGGAAATTACGGCCATACTTATACCAACAAATTGACATGTCGCATGTTATCGGAGCTATTTGTATCCCGAAGCAGTGGACTCGATTCGCATTTATGGAACATAGCGGAATACTATATTATTTAATGTCAACATATCGGCGCCTCAAAAATGAAACAGGTATTCCAGCCTCCTAATTAATGCTCCGCTGAACTGGCTAAGTGGCGTACTTTCTTCTTTCACTGATTTTGATGAAATGAAAATTCTGCGAAACATACATTCGACGTAACATTTGTCAGTAAAACAAGGGTAAACCGTTTATTTGGTGTTTATATAGTTTTTATTTTTATTTAGCGTTAACCACATCAGCGGTAACAGATTTTTTTCTGAAGCAAAATATCGTTGTAATCGAGACACGAATGCGCAACCTGTGTTCCACTTCCGATTTAAAAAGATAGGTAGGTAGTACCTAGCTAGGTTCTAGATTGTAGGTTGTTACCTACTTGTTACGAATCTATGAGTCAAATTATCTGAGTGTTTGCAAATCGCTTACCTACTCGTACATAGGTACGAACAGGGGATAGGAGAGAAGCAAGCCTCAAAAGTATTTAATCAGGGTTTCGTACCTCAAAAGGAAAAAACGGAACCCAAAAGTCAGTCAAATCTCACGAAATTTTAGTATGGTGTAGATATCAAATCGTCTGTTTTTTTTTATAAAAAAAATCCACTTTTTCCCCATACTTGCTGCGGGGTCCTCATAATCTGCATAAACAGCCTCTCCTTTTATGTAAACATGCACATAAGTTCTTGACTAACTAGGTATTGACCACAGAAAAGACGGCCTTTATTAAACTCTGTACGAGGGCTGCCTTTTAAGTTCTGTCGTTTGCAAACCTCCCGTGATTGCATAAAAAAGAACTACTTAGTGTCATCTTAAAATATTTGAATTTAGAATTCGAAAACAAAAGAATGACTCGAAATCGGCCCAACCGTTTTAGTACAGCGTTTGTTCAAAGTTGACAAGTCAGTTGTGAAAATGGAAATTTCGAAGGAAAATTTACGTGCGATAATTTTTTACAACTTCAAAAGGGGCTTAACGCGACTTCAGTGCTTCGAAGAGTTGACTACGGTTTTCAATGATAAAGCACCATGCCTCCGGACTGTGGAACGCTGGTATTTAGAATTTCAACGTGGTTGCTCTAGTCTTGGTGATAGACATCGTGAAGGTCGACCAAAAACAGCCGTAACCCAGGAGAACATTGATGCTGTACGGCAACTGATCGTCGAAGATCGCCATGCGACATACCGTGAGATAGAAGCTTCCTTAAGTATTTCAGGGACCAGTGTTCACAGTATTTTGCATGATCACTCAGGCGTAAAAAAGTTGATCTCACGCTGGATACCACATTTACTCAGTGAAGACCAAAAAACGGCTCGCGTTCGATGGTGTCGCAAAACTCTGCGGCAATTCAACCGAGGAAACTCGAAACATGTTTACGACATTATCAGTGGTGACGAATCTTGGATATATGCCTACGATCCCGATTCTAAACAGCAGTCGACTGTTTGGATGTTCCAAGATGAGCCAAAACCGACCAAAGTAATACGCTCACGGAGCACTTCGAAAAAAATGGTCGCCACGTTTGTGGCGAAAAGTGGCCACGTTGCCATGCCACCATCGTGCTCGAGGATCGTAAAACGGTTAATGCTGACTGGTATACCACTGTCTGTTTACAAGAAGTCATCGGTGAGTTTCGAAAAAATAACCCAAGACGTCGTATAAGACTGCACCACGATAATGCGAGCTCGAACACCGCCCGGCAAACAATTGCGTTTTTAAAAGAGCAAAACGTCGAAATTCTGGAACACCCGCCGTACAGTCCAGACTTAAGCCCTAACGATTTTTTTACTTTTCCAAAAATCAAGCAACGACTTCGTGGTTAACGGTACCAAGACGCCTGAAGAAGCGGTTGAGGCATACAAAACGGCCATTTTGGAGACCCCGACTTCGGACTGGAATAAGTGTTTCGAAAACTTGATTACTTTGAAAAACAATAAATACCATTTAACACTTAAATTGTCTTTAGTTTTTCCAAACGACACAACTTAAAAGGTAGCCCTGATAGAGTTTTGTCTATAACTAACTCTGTCGATAACTGCGTATCACAATTATTCTGTGAAAGACCTGTCATGCTGAAGATGTTTTTGAAAGTGGCAGTCACGATATACCTATTACATGACCGAGATTATTGTCAATGTATGATTTCTCTGTCCTCTCCACGTGATAATTGCTAATAAAATGCAACAATTAGACGCAATTAAGACAGTAATCAGTGATATCCCTGCCCACATAACCCGCCCACCTTAATTACCTCAATTATGTCTTTTTTCCTCCCACTCCGTGGTTACCTATACTGGAAATTACGTTACAATATCACGAAACTAACTTACCAAAAAAATCTTCAAAGTACAGTCGGGGAATGAAAAGGTTGATCACCTTAAGATCAATTTTTGCTTGCTCAGTAGAAGTTATCAGTATCTGCTTTATCGACCGAGTGTCAGATAAGTACATTCCGTCATAATGAATGTCATTTCACTACACCTCTTTGAATTTTGGAAAACGAATTAAAAAAAAAACGTAAGTATACAAGAAATAGCAATGATGACAGTGACTGTTACTCACATTTATAGTTTTAATAATTTTAATCGAAGAGGATTTAATCATTAGATTTATCAAACTTGACACAACGTAATAGCAAGATCAAACGAATAAAAAGGCTTTAGTTCAACTATTAATAGTCAAGGAAAATTCGTCTGAGTAAATTTGAACTTTGTTGTCAAACAGTTGAACATAATTTTCAATACTTCACTCTCGTCTGATACACAGTCTAAAAAGGTAACATGTGCTTGCAACGCGTAAATGATTTGATTTGAAAACTGATCAACCTTTTCATTCCGCCACTGTACTTACTTAATTATCTTCGATTGGCCAAATACATTTGAATCTCTTGCAGTAGGTAGGTAACTTAACCATCTTGAGAATAGAGGACAATATCGTACATAAATAGGTATAGATAAATTAACGAGAGCATGGAATTGCATATGTAGTAGTATTGTATGTTTACAGGCATTCTATATTTGAATTTTCTATTTTCTCGTACTATCAGCATAAAAAGAGGTTTGTTATATATTGAAGAAGTAAATACCAAAATAATGTCAGTGTCAAATTGTGAATATTATTTACGTTATGCACATAGAATTATAACGCATAGAAACGCAGTTCACGCGCAACGGTGAGGCCACCAAAAGTAGGACATAAATGGCCCAGTACGCCGATCGGCTTGTCAGTTGCAAGGACGCGTGTCAAGTGTAAATAGCTCCCACATTTTTCATTAATATGACGGTTTGTGCAGTGAAAGGGTGTCACAATGCATCGGATAATAAGGATAAACATTCTAAGATAACATTTCACACGTAAGTATTATTCTCTAACTCGTATTTTTACGTAAAACAGTAATCAAAATTGCATATTTTCTATAAGCGGCATGACAGCGTAGTGTTGCCAATGTAACGAATATATTTACCCATAATTCTGTTCTGATAATATACTTACATAAAATACAAATATCGGCAGGGTTGAAATACGAAGAAGATAAATCACTTGATTTGTACCAAGCTTTTACTTGACTCGGCGTGTATGTTTGAGTATATCTAGGTCAAATATTGCAAGTCAATTTTGACTAACTTCCCAGAGTTCAATCGAGTTTAAATTTTGTACACGTGTTTTAAATCAGGTGACAATGCAATATTATGGTAACTTCCGAGCGGGCCTGATGATGAGGACGGAAGGTGGCCATAGGAACTCCTAAATTATCATACTAATATTATAAATGCGAAAGTTTGGATGGATGGCTGTACGTTCCAATCAATCTCAAAAACTACTGGACGATTTTTTATGAAACTTTCCAGTAATGTACCTTATGTAGCAGAATAGGACATAGGCTATAATTTATGTCAAATTTCATCAAAAAAGGGGATGAAACTTTGTATGGAGACCAAATATTTTTGATGCGAGAGCGGCGTTATGGTTACCATGGTAATGACATCGTCAACAAATTAGAAAATTCATCTTGGGCGTACGTAACTTACATATTGTAGTTTTATTATATTATATATTTTCAGGGAATGTGTATGCGCTGGCAACATTATTAGTGCGTTTGTGTGCGTATAGGCGCGTGTAAATACGAGTTGATCACAACTACGTGAATCCATTTTATGCCTCACGCTTGGCGCGTCGGCCGTATGAAACTATCCTTCTAGGCGTTATAATTCTATGGTTGTGCATATATTTTTACGTCTGATTTTATTCTCCTTTTGTTGCAAACGGTACAACCACTACAAATGCAATTCCATGTTCTCGATAATTCATCTATATTTCGCTTCATCAACTCTTCTCCTTTCATACTCGCTCGATGGATTAGATAAGAACCTCAATATGCAAATGCCTGAACGGAACCTGGCTCTTGTTTGGCGTTTTGATCTAGGAACATTCGACTGGTCTTCCGTCAACATTAGCAGCCATTGTCTTACTTACACTGATAATCTGAAATTTCAGAACCCGGCAGGGTTCTTTGCTTTCTAGAGTCTAAGTTCTAAGTCTTAACTGGAATTAACTAGGTAAATATAACATCCATGATTTTCCTACGGGCCAAACCGGCGTTAAAAGTTTACCTCGATCATCTGAGTAATATGGCACTGACATACATAAAATATGACCATATACAGGATGTCCCAAAACTCAACGTCAAGCCGAAAACGAGTGAAATACTTAGCTCAAGAAAATTAGCTGAAAATTTGGCAAAATTAATGGAGAACTTTTATCTATCAGGATATGTAGGTTATAGAGCAAAGTTAGATTTTATCTACTCTCCCCTCCCCTCCGGGGCGAGCTTCACCACCCCCTTTTTATTGATAATGGTACGGAACCCTTCGTGCGCGAGTCCGACTCGCACTTGGCCGGTTTTTTTTATTTTTATTTAAATCATTCGGCCATTCAGCGAACTATAAATATCCGTATTGGTTAAACGGTGTTACTTTAAATACCATAGACTAGGTTTTCCTGCAATCCATAGGTAAAGAACTATTTTCTGTATTTTTTCAAAATTTTTAGGCCCGTAGGTATACTACAGGAGATAAGGGGGGGGCGAGGAAATGGTAAACTTTCGCCTATTTCCTTAAATAACTTCAAAACTGTTTATCTTAAAATTATGAAAAAAATATGTTTGCGATCTTTATAATGTATACCTTTCATTTGATATGTCACACGAAATAGTTCGAAACTTTTTTTTTCTAATTTGAAAGAAAATAGGACAAGGCTGGTTATTTCATTTACAATTCTACTATATAGAGGGCGCACTTTATGACAAAGTTAGGATTACAATCAAGGGGCACTGAGGTGTGAGGTATATCTACGGGGTGCTATTCTATGAGGTAGACAGGGCGTTTTATGCCAGATGGTTTAGGTCGGACCAGACTGTGATCCAACTTTGCGTACTTAATTTAAGGTCAGACTTATGGTTTATGGCTTTATGATATTGGCTCGCCCAGGCCCAGGTGACTTGTTAATAAGCGTCGTAAATACCGGCTGTTAATGTCGTCGGCAGTTATTTTAGAAAGCCTATTTCATCACTTAAGTATTAAAACGTGAAACCTGACAAGGGTGAATACGTCTTATTTTAATGACTGCTCCTGACATGACGATCATCAGCTGTCAGGTATTCTTAGGCTCTAATTTTAATTTATAAGGTGTCGTGTTGTAGTGGCAGGCAAAGATAGGTTGGGGAGGCGATGTTACGATACTAATATTAAGTATTTACTATTGTTTACAGCCTACAGGGTAAGGCCATGTTCAGATGACAAGCGTTGAACGCGCGCTAAATTTTTGTATAGTGTTCACATGACACGCGCTTGTCACCCCCTGGCCATGACTTTGGTCTTAAGCGACCTGCGACCAGCGTTTTAAATCTGTTCATAGCGCGTGATCCCAACTAACCACAGTGCGTTGCGCGTCTCGACCGCGCAATGAACAGATAAAACGCTGGTCGCAGGTGGCTTAAGACCAAAGTCGTGGCCAAGGGGTAAATGATACCAGTGTGCAAATTGCACCATTTGGATGCAAGACATTTACATTATTAAACATGTACCTACTTAGGTAGGTATGTAACTTCAGAAGAGACGCATTTGACTCCTAACTAGCGTGGTAACTAGCCTTTATAACAGATGTATTTAAGTCATGTTTATAAAAAGAAGAAGTGTGAAAAAGAAAGGGGGCTTTAGTCAAGAACCTCACCAAATATCACCAGGGGGGACGGGGGTCAAAAAGTAGCCGAAAAAACCTCGCGTGATTTGTGCACAAGCCGATGCACATATTGATGACTTACTGGCTCTCATTAACGATGAACTCGTAGCAGATATAAACGCGACGAATCTGGACGAACTGATACTGATAAGCCCTAAAATACGTCTATCCGCGTCGAAAGCGCGCGCTCAATTTTCAGTTATATACACTCTTATTTATGTTGACGCGCGCTGACAACATTAGAGCGCTAGCGCAGCGTTCAACGCACGCTTTATTAAAACGCAGGTTATCATGTGTACGGCCAGAACAAAATGTATGTAGTTGTAAACGCGCGTTATCAAAACGTGCGTTGAGCGCTTGAATGACATGGCCTAAGGTACACTACATAATTCTAAGAGTAATTTCTCCGAAAGCATATTTTTTCCGAATACCTACCATGTTCCGCTGAAGGAATGTTAGATTTTTCAGGCTATAATACTAACCTAACCTATTTATACAGGGTGTTCGGAATAACGATGTAGGAACTTGAGTAGGTGATACACTGGACTATTAGGAAGAGTTTGAACCTTATGTCTTAGTCCAATCTGCGATAGCTTTTTTTTAAATCGAGTTTATAAAAAGTTTATTTAACTCGATTTGAAAAAGAAATCTATCACAGTTTATAGATGATTATACTATTTAAGACATAAAAGGTTCAAACTCTTCCTAATAGTCCAGTGTATCACCTCCTTATAAGTTCCTACGTTCCTACATTGTTATTCTGAACACCATGTATGTTGCATGCTGCGTCCAAATGTTCGTTTAGCGGAAAATAGCGTTCAGTTTTTTGAAATTTCGGAATATTGATGGTTTTGAACACGAAAATTTTCTGTGTTCCCGTTTGATCCATTTAAGAGGAGCGTTCAATAAGTTCTCGGTATCGGCATGATCACGTCTCATGATAATAATTTCTGATTATTTTTCATACTGTATTGTATATTCATGAATACACTAAATAAGCAAAAAAAATATTATTAATTTGTTTTATTTAATAGTTAAACTAAGACGATGGGGCAGCAAATATTCTGACGTCAGTAATTACTGTATTACGTATTAATACGAGAGGATTTTATTTTGGAATTTTAGGTTCGATTTTGGTAAAATTCTAGTGCGGTAATCCAGAATATTGATTTTAAAGTGAGATATTTGTCTATTTAGTAGCTTAGAAATTAAAAATAATAATCTCATTAAGTAGTCATATTTTTAAACCACAGCTCCCTTAACAAAGTTAAATGTGGGTTTTATTGGCCATCAATATATATTTTGTAATTTCTAGAAAACGAATAAATTAAACATATATGTATGTAAATACCACGCAAGAATTATACATGATAATCGTATAGCAATTAAAGGAGGTAGGCAAAGAAAAAAAAAGCCAATTTTATGACGTTTTTGTTTGTAAGAGATTGCAGATTAAGTACCAGGGGTGCTATTCAGGGACGTCAGTTCTATACAATTAAGTATCTACCCTGCCACCTAGACCAACTCTTTTACTTTTACTTCTTATTCTTTGATATTAAAAATCTGTGTAATTGCGTTGATTTAAAAAATTAGCCCTATTTCGTAGAACAAATGTTTAATTTTTTGAATGGTGCAAAATTAAATTAATTTAATCACATTACCTATATATGCACGTAAAACAAGAAAGAGTATATTTAATAATTAAAAATTATATGATACGAATAATTTCTGTTTTTAATGCCGACACCGAGAACTTATTGAACGCCCCTCGTAGTATGTATTATACCTATCGTAACGATAGCTAAATGAAGCCTTTATTACAAACACGCCCACCAAATATAAGTATAATAAATTAATCATTGTAGTAACTCTAATCATTCGAATTGATATTTAACAGCGGTTTTTAGGTGAAGGAAACCGGTCTAATCCTAATAAGTTCTAGTTTTCCCTCTGGGTTGGAAGTTGGAAGGTCAAAATGGCAGTCGCTTTCGTAAAACAAGTGCCTATGCCAAATCTTGGAATTAGGTGCTAAAGCGGAGCCCCGGCACGTTAAGGGCACAATCGGGAATAACGCTAGGAGGATGATGATGGAATTACTCAAACAATTTGTGTTAAGGTGGAAAATCAAATTGGTAAAGATCTGTCACACATGAACTGAAGAAATCTACCTATACTCCTGTAGGTATCTACAATAATCATTTTATCCGACTCTTTCTACCACATTCATGATTTTGTTGTTTGTTTTATCTACACCACAGGGTCAACTGAGCGTACATTAGTACAACATAACACTAAACTGAAACAATTTTTTCCTTAAGTTGTTTTATTACCTTACAAATACATAATGCATACACTTTCCACTACGGCCTCTAAAATCGCCAAACACGTCAAAATCCGCCTTGATTTTAAATACCCAGTATAACAGGTACTATATATTAACTGCATAGTCAAAGAAATTCAATCACTTACCTTTTTTGCGCTTGTCAAAACAACAATAAATTAGGGATAATAAAGGTGCATTCAGTTTCCTTTACCTTATGTTTTAAGTACGAGTGTTGCAAAATTAAGGCGAAGTTATGGTGTTCGCCGGAAGTTGATTTATGTTATAAATATATATATATATATATTTTTTTTAATATTACGGGACAATCTTACACAAATCAACCTAGGCCCACGGTAAGCTCAGTAAGGCTTGTGTTGTGTGTACTAGGCGACGATATATATAATAGATACATACATATAGATACTTATATACATATATAACATCCATAACTCAGGAACAAATATTCGTGATAAATACACAAATAAATGCCCTGACCAGGATTCGAACCCGGGACCTCCAGCTTCGTAGGCAGAGTCACTACCCACTGGGCTACGGAGGCCGTTAAAATAATTGGTACTAATCATCGGTAGGTGTAGTGTAAACTTCCCACACATTAAATAAATCCGATAATTTAAGGTCGGCAGCGTGGTTGGGTATTTGACTATTGAATATTATTATACAACGTGTTACAAAACACCCCGTAAAAAATGTTCTAATTCTTTTTTTTATTGATACTGTGTCCAAGTCATTTCATACTGCGATACTACGGTTTTCAAATTTTGTTAATTAACTCTTTATAAGGGACCATTTAACCCCCTTTCCGCTTTACGGGTATTTTTGTAACACCCTGTATATAGACAGTTAATATAGCGAAATCGAAATAACCTGTCGATATAATAAATTTCGACATTCAAATAAGCACTCGTTTGAACTTTAATTCGACGTTATCTACCTATTCTTATGCTATGGCAATAAATACATCTACGATCATAACATAAATAATTACACCGGTGAAAATACTTTCACTTTTTCATGAAACAGGCTTTGTAATGGTAACTCTATTTAGAGATAGGCTAGTTAATTTCCTGTATTCATTAGTCCAAACGGAAGTCCCATATAATTCATGGAACCATAACCAATTTCGGGCCCGTCAAAAGATATCCGCCATCATACTCCTCTATGGGCCCGTCCCCGCGTCCGAGGTATGTGTAAGTCCTCTCACACACTGGCGCGGCCTGGCCGCGGGGGCAATAGTAAACTTGTCATTAGCTGTCAAATTTACTATTGACCGCCACCGCAGGCCGCGCAAGGGTTGCAGGCTTAAGGCCTGAATCGCACTGACGGCCTGCGGTGGCGGTCAATAGTAAATTAATGAGTAATATTTCCATATTTAAAAAAAGAAGGGTAAAATATGTGGTCTCAGTCTCGTTTTAAAAACATTCCCAAAAACGTTCGATGAAAACAGTGTAAAAGTATTTTCAAATTGATTCAAGTGTGTTTATGTCTATTTTACCTTAATTAAACCTTCGGCGGTTCCTTATAGTGAAAGTTAAAGTCGTCTTATTTTGCCGTCAGTGCCCAATTTCATAGTATCATAATTGAATATCATGACAGTGAATAGTGCCAAGTCAAGGAATCCGTACATAAATGCAAATTAAAGCAAATCATCTGATACTTTCTCCTGGAATCAAAAATCAATGTTAATTGAGAAAGAAATGCGTATGACTGTCATATATTACTTATTTTATAATGCGTGGATAGGGTATATGCTACTTTACTGAAAGCAACGTCTAAGAGACTAGAGTACCTACTTATGGTTGAAATTATTTGAAATGGACGAAAACTTGCTAAAACAGCAATTACAGTATGAACCTTGTTATGTAACTATAAGTTTGATATTTGAATGTATCATTAAGTTACTATCTTTATGCTCAAATAATTCCAATTAACATATTATGAAAGCATATTACTTTCAATCCTCTGCATATGTTACACTTTCTACTAGAATAATACATTAAATAGAACATGTAAATATATCGAGTACAATGACAAGAAATTCTTATATTACGGCAGAAATCAGAAATGGGTCAGTAAAGACAGTACATAAACCTTTCCAGTCCAGTCTTCATGATGCAATGCGAACGCGCACATTCGCTTCTTATCGGAAAACGCTCTTAAGGGCTACGGCGTAGCACACATGGGGTTGCTTAGCTCAGCGTTGCGACAACGTAATAGTGTAACGTAAGGGTGTCCTTGAAAGCAACAAAAAGTTAGCTAGCACATCAGAAACTCCAAAAACTCGTATAAGTTCACCAGTACGTTTTCTCCTAAAAACTTTTGAGACCACTATATTAGGGTAACAAGAGTAACAGTAGCTTTCGATACTGTTCCATTTGCCCTGTGTAAGTCTACCATTTAGTTATACATCAAGTGATACAACATGAAATCGAAAAATGAAGGGATCACACCGGAAGCAAATCTTCTAATTAGTTCGGAACCTCGCTTGCACCTTGCCGCGAGTCTTTTGAGTACTCGGAGACGGTTCTACAGGAGCGGAGCTCTTCCCCCAACCAATGTACATGAAAACCGTGGAATACGAGTACATTATACCGAAATGCGGTTCCGAGTCCTGTCGGAAGCGTTTAACAGGGTTAGGGGGGTCGGGCGGCGGCCGCGACGGATGGTTGATGCCGAGCTCGCCGTTGCCGTAGCAGCCGACGATGCGAGTCTGCGGGAATGACGCTCGGAAGTAGTCCTGCTCGACTTCGTGCTTCTGGTCTCGACCGAGGCAGGAGAGTTTGATCGCAATGCTGTGCTCGAACCTTGGCACTTGGCCTGCAAACTGAAACAATTGGTTAAATGTTTCAACAATTATGTCTAATACAAGAGTTATGTTGTAATATCTTGGGGCCATCTTTAACTTTTGTATAAAGGTACCCACCCTAACTGGCAGTTTAGTCCATGATCTGACTGGAACTAAGAGACTTTATCGGTCACGAAAACCTCGCCACTGCAAACAGCATGGGAATATGGGGAATGTAAACCGCTAATTGGGTCAATCAACTTTTTCACCCACACTTTTTCTGTCTCCTGTGTTACTTTTTACAAACTTTCAAATCAATCTATTTCAAACCCGTGTCTATCAATCCAATTAAAATCTGTGGCATATCGTAACTGCTGGTGTAAACCATCGTTATACACAATTGGGTACCTGGTTTATATCAGTTTTTCTAACAAACATGACAGTTCTGTATCTTGCGTTACCGGACAAAATACTGTGGGTCCAAAAGTTGATTGGCCCAATTACACGTATTTTAAAATTTCATCATCATACTCGTACAGTCGTACATACACACTACATTATGTTTGAGTAATAAAATAATCTATTTTGATCTATATTCTTAAGGCGATTCACGATCTGGCGAAAAGATAGATTTTTCAGTTTCCAGTGTTAAGAAATAATGAAGAATTCTACTACAGAAAAATTACTGTAGACTGAAAAGGAAACAAAGAAGTTTTAGAACCGAAAATAATATTAAAGAATGGCTTGGTAACTGTGTAAAAAAATCTTGAAGATCACCATAAAAATAAACTTAAATATTCGAGATCTCGTAATTTTCAACGACAATCTGTTTTTTTTTTATAAAAAGGATTGTTTTTTATTATTCTAGTTTAATATCCAGACAGATTTTTAATAAATTATCCAGTATTCCAAAAATCAATTAATATATACTAAAAAGTGATGTATAACACTTCCGTACACGCACTTCCATCTCGCTCACGCTTATGCTCAGTGAGAGGGAGAGAAGACCATGGACCTGCCTCGCCTTAATGTGCAATGCTTGCTGTCTTTTATCTATAATTATGTTAATTATTACGTATATGTTTGTGAGAAATTAGTTATTTCGCTATTTTTGATTGTACAGTCGACTAAAGACTGTATCGTTTGTTATAAATACAAGTTAGCTCTGGCAGGAATAAGTTGTCTATTCATTTAAAAATATTCTGATACAAGACAATTGATTGACATTTGTCATAGAACCGATATCTTTATTCTTTTTTTGCTCACATTGTTCCAATAAAAAAATGAGGGGTCTTACACCGCAAAAGCGAAAATCTATTGTGGACAAATGGTGTTCGGTTAAAGGTATTACGTACCGAAAACTCGCACAAATGGAAGGTGTTAGTGTTGGAGCCGTCCAAACTGCTATCCGTAAGTACGGGGAGGATTATACCTTCGAGGACCAACAACGGCCAGGCCAAAAACCAGGTCCGTCCAATCCAAAACTGGACCAAAAGATAGTAAAATTATTCGCATCTAATAGAGAGCTATCTGTCCGAGATGTCGCGAAAAAAGTTGGTACGAGTATCGGGATGTTACAACGTGCAAAGAAAATGAATAATTTAAAGACATTAAAACAACAGAAACAGTCGAAAAGAAGTCAAAAACAAAAAGCATCTGTTAAGACACGAGGCCGAAAATTTTATGACTCGATTTTATCGAAAAAACACAGCTGTGTAATAATGGACGACGAAACGTATGTAAAACTGGACTACAAGTCTTTGCCAGGCCCCCAGTATTACACTATTCGTGAGGGAACAGAAATCACAGAGGCTGAAAAATCCATTTGCGTTGAGAAGTTCGGCAAGAAAGTCATGGTGTGGCAGGCCATTTGTGAATGCGGAATGAAGTCAACTACTTTTTTCACTACCTCGTGCCTTCAGAAACGAGTATTGCCGATGATCAAAAAGCACAACTCCGAAACTGTATTTTGGCCTGACTTAGCGTCTTGCCATTACGCGGCTAAGGTAGTAAAATGGTATAAAGACAATAATGTAAATTTTGTGGCCAGAGAGTTAAATCCACCGAATTGTCCAGAGCTTCGCCCGATTGAACACTACTGGGCTATAATGAAAGCTAAACTACGTAAAACAGCCCGTAGTGCCGATACAGAGCAACAGTTTCGGTCAGATTGGAATAAGGTGGCTCGAACTTTTGACAAAGTCACTGTCAGGTCATTTGGGCACCATGAGGCAAAAAATTAGAAAACTGGCCAGAAATGAATAATTTGGGCTTTTTATGGTACTATTCGAGTTGTCCATACTATTGTGTACATAGTTGATTGATTTTAGTATGTCAATAAATAATTTTAAAAAAGTTGTCGCATTTTTTTCTTGTATTTATAACAAATGATACAGTCTTTACAAAGAGATGTATGTTTTTTAATGTTACAAAATGATGTATGTATACCTTATTACTAGTTATTACTATGGCAGTAAAGTCTATGTATAAGTGTTTGTGGGTGTATGTATGGATACATGTATTTGTAGTCGACTGTACTTTTATAAATTGCAATTGTTTCAGAAGGAAAATTAGACTATCAATATGATACCTTACCTCAGTGATTGCACGGCTTATTCTCGACTTAGCCCAGTCCGAAGTGTCAATAATGAGAGAGTACACTTCAAAATTGTACCTATCAGCCTGCTCTTTATTATCTTCATTCTTTAGTACTGAAAATATCCCAATTGAGATAAGATTTTCTGTGATGAAGTCTTTGCCCTCATTGACTTTATCTACAATTTGATTCAGATCACTCTGTTCGAACATTGTATCTTCTACTATGCAGCCTCCTAAAGCATATGGGATGTCCGGTTGACTGAAACACAACATCACAATACTTATACACTACCGGTCAAAAGTTTAAGTTCGCTCTTTGTTTTAGGTACAAATGAGTACTTTTGGACAATAATTTTTTGCAGTTCGGAAGCCGAAATTTGTTTCCAACTGATCCGTTATTGTTTCCAGAGATTTGATTAATTAGTCAGACACAATTCACGTACATTTATAAACAACGCATTCCCTAAAATCTTATAGGAATGACGGCAAAGGCTGGGCCATATATGGCCTTGCCACTTAAAACGTACAATGATCAGATACAATGTTGGTTTTTAGGGAATCAGTTGTTTAGAAATCTACGTAAATTGTGTCTGACTAATCAAACACATCTCTGTAAACAATAACGAATCAGTTGGAAACAATTTTCGACATCTGAACTGCAAAACATTATCGCACAAAAGTACAAATTTGTACCAAAAACAAAGGGTGAACTTAAACTTTTGACCGGTACTGTATCAATTTTGATAACTATATCAATATCAACATAAAATAAATATCTTTCAATAGAATAACATAATATAATCAATAATTCAAAATGTAACTGCTAGTTATTCTAGGATTTAAATCAGGGGTTGTTCAATTAATTTACTTAAAAGATTAAGAAGAAACATAAATAAAGTAAAATAAGATTCTACATGAGAGCCTTTTCATTCTTTCCTTACTTTCTGCTGAAGGCAACCTGTTCTTTAGAATAAATCAAGCCAGATTAAATAAAGATATACTTACACTTCCTTCAGGTAATTCAAGAAGACAATATCTTGAACTGAGGCCAAAAGATATTTCTCTGTGACATAAACCAGGACCCCCTTGAAGATTCTAGTTTGTGACAGCCTATCAATTTCTCTGTAAAAATCACGTTTCAAATCCCCTTTAGACTTTATGTTTATAACATGGAATTCCACATCTGGTATCTTGGGGATGTACACGCCTCCAATGAAGGGATTGGATCGAACAAACATGTGGCGCGTGATGGCATGTTCATAAGTTATTGACTGCGGAAGTGGCATGTATGAAAGATATTGGGCACGCACTGTCAACATGCACTCTTTCGGAGCACTTACATATCTCTGTACTAGATCCAGCACTGTAAATACAAAATAGAATAAAGTATAGTTTCCAATAAGTTAGTAAAATAAAATACTTTCAGTAAAATAATATAGTTTCACTTACAACAGTGTTCCTTCTCACAAGGCGGCATACAAGGGATAGGACAAATAACTTTACATTTACAAGTTATATTAAATCCTGCTGTGTTTGCAAATGTGAGCACTGCTAGGGGCTCTATAGCAAAGTTGGCAGACTTCTTATACTCTATCCCCACTCTTGAGGAACAGCAAGAGTGCAAATCCATTACAAAGTCGGCAGGACTTAGCTGCTCCCGCTGCAATGTGTGCACCGCAGATAGCCAGGTGCTGCACACTAGCTTGGCTAGCATCTTCTCCTGCCAGCACAAGTTGCTAATAATCTCTTTGGCTATGATATAATTAGAAGTAACTTTTTCTGCCAGACTATTACAAGGTGTGACTTGGTCATCTCTGACCAATTCCCGTTTCTCTAGATAAGCTAAAATGTTTTCAGGTAGTGGTAATTTGTGACATTTTACAACCCCATGAGGATACGCTGCCTGAGGTGCATCGCCTGCCTCGCCTCCGCCTTCGCTGCCAGTGTCTGCCATTGGTTCTATAGTTCGGTTACAATCTCGTCATCGGCGCCGCGGTTCAGAGGGTCGCCTTTCAATATTGCTATTATGAAGCAGTACAGATAAATGAAGAAAAATATCAAATAATACCCGACATAGATCATCACATCGCGCAAGTGCTTCTTCAGTTGCCCACGATTGTGGATCTCAGCTGGATCGTAGGCTCCGAGATTACCTTGTGGTATAGTAAAATATCCGAAAGTTAACCATATAAACATAGGCAGGTTTAGCAAGAACAATACTGGTTGCCCGTGTAACAATAACAACAAAGTCATAAACGAGTGCCCTATGTATTTCGGTAGCAGCCAATAGTTAAGTTTGTCACAACATTCTTGAGCATTCAGGTAGTCACATTCTAAGTCAGATAGTGTAATAATAAAATAGACTAAGAGAAATAATATCGCACCACTATCGATCAAGGTCAGAGAAAATAACAATGTTTCTCCAAATATCATAACTTGTTTGGAAAAATACACTTTGGACTAAAACTATCTACAAAATTCAATGTTAAAAAATACTTAAATTACTCTAGTGTAAAGAGCCACAAACTGAAGGTATGAGACTATCCCATCGATCTGACCAGTATGTATATTGTAGTCTTTGGATCTGACGGTAAAAGACTCCGAAAATAAGTTGTAATACTATGCCGATATCACATCACAATAGCCGACACCAAGCCGACACGACAATATTTTATATATTTTCGCAAACTGCCATTTTCATTTTCACGAGTCAAAAAACATCCACACTCCACAGGTAATATAAAAACCAGTGGCAAATTTTCCCCAAACAAACCAAACCATAGATACGAGCAGATACGAGTATATTATAACCCGCACCATGGACATAGCCTGTCCAGAGTATCCTATGTCCATGACCCGGACGAGTTAACTTGAGACCTCGTTCGTATGACGTTAGTACGCGCTCGAGTCTCAAGTTAACTCTTGCGGGTTATATAGTTGGTCAACCATACGTGTATATCGTGGTTGTAGAAATATTATATGGGGACACAATCTGTTTGCTCACGTCCGCAGGATTTACCTACCCATACCTACCTACTACAACCCCGTACGTGTCCCCTGGGGGCCCTGGGTGGTGCTAAATGAGCGACAACACTTTCGACGAAATAGTCGCTAACTACTATAAAAATAACAAATGGATATTCGCCTATTCTACAGATCGCCATACGATTAAATACATTTTAAGGACATTTTAAGGATGTGTAGTAGTGACTTGACAAATAAATGTACTAATAATTATTATTCGTTGACTACACGCTGCAGTGTACCTAAACTAAGACATACTTACCTACCTAACCTGCTGTAATATAATATAAGACATACCTTAATGTGATAGTATTATGTATAATGTTATTTAACATCTATAAATTGACTTGTAAAACTACGTTTTATAAAGGAAAAAAAAAAAAAAAAAAAAAAAAAAGTTGAAATATTATATAGGGGGCGATTAAAGTGTGGACTAGGACTAAGGAGTGACTATTATCACGCGATTTTTATGACAATATTACCGCGATAGGTACTTAATATTCAATGGAAATGTGGCCTCTATTACATCAATATATTATGCATGTGATGCGTAGTGTGATATGAGGTATTGCGTGATAATACATACACAGATTATATGATTTCACCACAATTTGTCAGTACAATATGTCGAAGGCTGTTTGTGGAGTCCGGTCTGTTCATGCTTGCAAGGGCATAGTAACTACCTAAATACTAGTGTTATTATCATTATTTTGACAAGAGACATCATTCTGTTCTTGACACGTTTTATTGTTATTGACCCTGTACATCTCTGACAATATTACATTAATGATCCTTTTTTTCTGTTTTAACGCTTAGAGACAGTATACCTACATCTCTATAAGAACATTAGAATAATTATTAATTGTATTTGGATGCTAAGAGACATTATACAGCTCTGGGGTACCTACTAAATTTATATCATAAACTTATTGTTAATTCTGATACAGACCTTATATCGAATGTATTTGATAATATTTTTACAATTTTGGATTTTTTTAGTTTTCATTTAGTGACATTTAGTTTGTTAACCATTTAGGTACTAATTGGTTAAAATCTGCAATTTTAAAATGATTATTGTGTAAGATTATTAATATTATATTTGACATGTAAAAGTGCCCTTGTGGCCTATTTGCAGAATAAATAATTAATTGATTGATTGATTGAGTCATAATTGGGTGTGTCGTACAGATGTAACAAACCGACCACATGTGCATACAATTTCTCAGCACAACTCGTTTGACAGTTGGATCAGCAGCGCAACATGCCTCCAGGCGATAGCAAATATAGCAATAGGGAACATTACTGCAATGTTCTGCCGCCAGAGTGCAGCACTAACACAATTAGTAAACAGTTTTTTTGACAACTTTGACAAGTCCTTCAAAGCTCTGGATCAAATAGTGAAGAAAATATTTCAATGAATAAAATGCATCAGTGCCGCGTAATTGGATGCAAGAATAAAGGGCATCATTCATTTCCGAAGGAAACGATGATATGAAAACTATGGGAAGCGGCAATACGTCGTACAGCAAAAAAAAGCCCTCATCCACCTTTAAATGGCTATAGGATGCCATTTTAATATCACAGTACAGGTATTTTACACACGAATGATAATAAAACGATTGTAGTTGAACGCGTTTTCATCAATTATTCGTTATTGTTTGTTAGGTAAATAAATATGACATTGTACGTCATGGCGGTTTGTTGGTGCCGGTTAATGTACGGCCCGATAATACGCGTCCATCTATCGTTATCTCTCTCTTTTTGTTTAAGTTAAAAAGAGACATAGATATAGAGGATGCCAATTATTGGGCCGTACATTAACCGGCACCGGTTTGTTTACGGGTTGTGTTAGTGTCGCCCCCTACGCAGAGCTTTGCGTAATGTTCCCTATTCTTTATTATCTGTGGGCGGATTTCAAAATTTCCGGATAATTCTGCAGTATATTGACAGTCCTGTGATACACGTCAATATGCATGTGATCCATATTGTGATATGGGTGGATTGTCAGTATTTAATCACCGTGTAGAGGCCGCTAATGGCTGCGCTACACAATGGGCCATCATGCCCCACCAAACAAGATTCAACTATGCTTTAAAGAGGCCTACTTTCATCTCATCCCAACGCATAAGGCCTCTCACAGACTGGCACGACAATAGTAAACTTGATATTAGCTGTCAAATTTACTATTGACCCACATTATTAACTAAAGGCGGCCTCTACACGGTGAATAATTACTGTGATCCTGGTTTGTCAGTATTTGCAGCAATATTCAGTATGGAAGCAGTATTGAATGGCCCTTTAAACGCTAATTATTTATCGCGTCAGTATTAAGGGTGGCCAGACGGTAATTCTGGTTCTTTCATATTCTCATCTCGCTCTATCTTATAGCTGCGTACCGCTCATACCATCCACCAAGCAGAACATGGGGTGAGCCTTTTATTTTTATAAATAAAATAAACGTCGAGTGCCTTCTACAATCTGAGGGCCTACCGCGAACGGCATTCGAAGTTTTCCCTCTCTGTCGCACTTAAGTATGAACTCGCAAGTCTGACAGAGAGGGAAAACTTCGAATACCTTTCGCAGTAGGCCCTCTGGAGTTGTAATTTGAATTCAAAGCGTTTGGTTGAACAATATTATTAAGACATCTCTTAATAGGGAACATTACTGCAATGTTCTGCCGCCAGAGTGCAGCACTAACACAATTAGTAAACAGTTTTTTTGACAACTTTGACAAGTCCTTCAAAGCTCTGGATCAAATAGTGAAGAAAATATTTCTATGAATAAAATGCATCAGTGCCGCGTAATTGGATGCAAGAATGAAGGGCATCATTCATTTCCGAAGGAAACGATGATATGAAAACTATGGGAAGCGGCAATACGTCGTAAAGCAAAAAAAAAGCCCTCATCCACCTTTAAATGGCTATAGGATGCCATTTTAATATCACAGTACAGGTATTTTACACACGAATGATAATAAAACGATTGTAGTTGAACGCGTTTTCATCAATTATTCGTTATTGTTTGTTAGGTAAATAAATATGACATTGTACGTCATGGCGGTTTGTTGGTGCCGGTTAATGTACGGCCCGATAATACGCGTCCATCTATCGTTATCTCTCTCTTTTTGTTTAAGTTAAAAAGAGACATAGATATAGAGGATGCCAATTATTGGGCCGTACATTAACCGACACCGGTTGGTTTACGGGTTGTGTTAGTGTCGCCCCCTACGCAGAGCTTTGCGTAATGTTCCCTATTCTTTATTATCTGTGGGCGGATTTCCAAATTTCCGGATAATTCTGCAGTATATTGACAGTCCTGTGATACACGTCAATATGCATGTGATCCATATTGTGATATGGGTGGATTGTCAGTATTTAATCACCGTGTAGAGGCCGCTAATGGCTGCGCTACACAATGGGCCATCATGCCCCACCAAACAAGATGCAACTATGCTTTAAAGAGGCCTATTTTCATCTCATCCCAACGCATAAGGCCTCTCACAGACTGGCACGACAATAGTAAACTTGATATTAGCTGTCAAATTTACTATTGACCGCTACCGTGCCAGTGTGATGCAGGCTTAACTGCGTCATGTCTTGCGGCCATGATAAGGAGAAGCTCCACATCAAGGTCACAGAAAATCTGGTATGGAGTGACCTTGATTTGGTTGGAAGCCTTGCTTACGACACGTATCGAATCACGATGCCGGCAGGACTGCCCATTTCGCTCGTGTAGCGTCTCCTATAGCCCATCGTGTAAAGGCCACACAAACATTATTTCTCCAAAGAAAGGAATGGGTGAGCCTTCATTTTCCCGGCTGCTACTACTACAACTGCACGGCAATCGCAAAACGGCCGCGACATACCCTCGAGCTCTCTCGCACTAACCGTCTCTCTCTTATTAGACCACTTGGAAAGAGACGGATAGTGCGAGAGAGCTCGAGAGCATGTCGCGGCCGTCTTGTGATAGCCGTGCTGGTGGAGATGGAAACACCTTACTCTCGGGTGTTTGTCGATACTTCCTGTGAACTTCGTTTGTTTGGGACACACGTCCGATCCGACCTTATCAATGACTACCGTCGCTTTGCTCTCTGTTCGTCTCACTTATTCATTCTGCTGCTGCCGGTAGCCTGGCTGGACCCCAAAAATGACAATGTAAAGCTGAAATACTAGTTATCATTTGTGTTGTACATTACTTTCGTGTATCTTTTCTAGTTTTGCCGCAAAGCTATCCCGTAACAACACGCACTAATGAGTCCAAGCAAGAGAACCATGAGGAGTTACTGCAATTAATAAAACACTTATTTATTTGTGTCAAAACTTTTAATGTAACATTCTTTCCTTAAGCTAGTAAAGGCTTGATGAATATTTACACAAGGCTTCAATACGGGGCAAGGTATAAAACTTTAGATCCGACTCTATTAGTTATCACATCATATTTATTGATTATTTATTGGTTTTTCTATGTTTTATATCTTATTTTTGACATTAGGCTTTAAGCCCAGTTGAACAACTTGAACTATAATATAATGGGTAGGTACTTTTTTCGCAATTAAAATAAACAGGTATTGTTTGTTACTCTGTATTTTTTTCAATGATAAGTATAGAATTTTTCCCCGTAGTGCCCTAAACGAGACCGAGGTCCTTTAGTATAAAATATTTGCGAAAAAAGTAGAAAAGCAATATTGTTAAATGTGATTCATATCAGTTTATGAAGCCAATGTACAATTCTTATTTTATAAATACTCGCAATACAGAGAGCTAAATACGCATGTTAAATTCAGCACGATTGATTTATCACTTCGGAATATAATCTAGTTAAAACAAATATTAAAACTCTCCTAAAATAATTACAACAATAACAAATATGCTGATAATACATACATAAATACTATTTATCAAAACATTAATCTCACTTAGTATCGTTAAATACATTTAAACTAACTCTTAAAAGAGTGAGTATGAAAGCCATGAAACACACAAGCTTGTTAATGTGGAAGTTGATTACACAATAAACAATGGAACATAATACTATACGTCCACTACGCGTTGACTCGAATAATTGGCTAAACAGTGTAGGTACATTTTAGATAATGAGCAAATAGATTTTTATAAATATTTATATCTATAGGACATTTGTTAAAATTTACTTAGATAATGGAATATTACTTAAGTTTACAGTTTACTTAAAACCAAACAGCAACTAGATAATATTTGTACCTGCTGCAAGTGTAGCATTGAGTTGCTAATTGGTTTGACAGGCAAAATAACTTGATTCGGCGCCGTAGCTGTTTTACTAGTTGAGATATATAGAGCCACACACAAGTATATTTATATAGACATGGGTTTGTATACGTAGCCTACAAATGAATCTATATATATATATATATCAATGTTACCTTACATTCTATTAGCACCAACCCTTACATGACGGCACTTCAAAATACATATATTTTCAAGTACGGTCATATAATTATATCCACCAGCTTTTATAAATTCGGCCCGCTTTCTATATTTACGACATTATTTATATCTTTATATGTGCAGAAAAAGCCCAGATTACATTATATGATTTGTTTATAAATAGTAAGTCCCTGGTCGACCGAGCTCCGCTCGGATGAAAATGGAAAAAATACAGAAAAAACGAATTTTCCCGGACATGAGACCTATCTAAATCGATTTCTCGCCTCCTTAACCACCTACATTCCCAATTTCATCGAAATCATTAGAGCCGTTTCCGAGAACGTGATTGCAAATATATATATATACTTACATACATATATATATACAAATATTGCTCGTTTAATAGTATATATATAATAGTAATAAGATGCAGGTTATATGTATCACAAAACCGAAAATGAAGCTAAACTTATTTACAGATTGGCACAAGCGGGCAGTGACGCCACATTCGTTGTCGCTATAGGTATTTTGATAAAATATTCATAAATGCAATTAATGGCAATTTACTTTCGTAAAACTATGTTTTCCTTACGCTCTTGTTCATGTTACACTAGGGTTAAGACAATTACGTGACTATATTGTTAATATAACACAAATAAATTAGTGAAGACTCGCACATCGCAAATAACACACCCGATCAAAACAAACGGTACACCTTCCAGAAGTGAAATAAATAATTACAAATAATGCAACCAAACAATTACACAATCAGGCATGGGATTTTGAAGAAACAATGTACAATACACCGCCTTCGCGGCTCTTTCAATCAAACAGCAACTTACTCATAATGGTTCACCTATCCTACACTTTAGACAATAATAAATTGGAATGATATATTTTCAAGAATGTAATGTTTACGTAAGAATCCTTCTAGTTAAAATAAAATGTTTAGGACAATGCTAATTACACTCCCCAATACGTAATTGTAATAGTAAGTAATTCGATTATGTGTAACTTAAAAAGGGTCATATGCATTACCCGAAGATCTCAAGGAAGAAAGTGATGTTTAATAACGAGTGCCTCGGCCTGTTGCGTAATTGTTTGATGGCGCGGAGCCGGCTCCGCACTTTAACTAAATGATTCGTATCTAACTTTGTTCCCGAGCTGGTCCCACCCATGACGATGGCTTGTCAACGTGCAATTCTCAAACTCACTCCAATAACCTACTGTCACAAGTACACTCAGTCGGCTAATCCATTACTTTATTATATCATTTCTGATGTTTATATTCGTGAACAGAGGCTTTTATGCGAGAGCTCTGCGGGTTGCACTTCAACAAGACTGGAATGTCATACAATGAATTGGGAAATAGCTTTACATACGACAGAGACAGCATACAGCATTTTTGTTAACTGACACAACATCAATGTAAATTTGTATTACAAATAAATATTAATTAATACGATGTGTACGTAGCAGGTGTCTCGAAGTTCGATTGTTAGTGTCTCAACAGAAACATCTTTCCTAATGATAAATTTCCCTTATGTTTTAAGTCATCGGGCGGAATGCAGAAATCCACAACTATGTTGAGTATTATTACATTATACTTTCAATATATACATAAGTAGACAATGCCTATACACACTAGTAATAGTACACAGAATGGGTTCAATACGCATGTGTCGGGCGCCGGGCGCGAGACGCTCCGATAACGACACAATGAATAATTAGACTACATTATCAACTAGCGGTACAAACGAGTCGCCTCAACTGTTAAGTACAAAACACCAACGTCTATCATAAATCCTATCGATGCCAACACTATGTGTTCAAACATCACCGAACTCCGGTTCGTCTAATCTAGTCAATACTAAGCGTAACTCACGATCCCGGAAGAGCGAGTCACTGGAGACCGACGCAAGTCGCCCTCGGCTTCGCGGCGGTCTCATATTGAAATACACTCTTCATACTGCCACAACACTCCCAACCACTGGAGATCCGTTTTAAAGAACACCGAACGCACTCGGCTTTGATATTTGAATTTAACTACCGAATAAGGCAAATTTGTTGTTATGGCGCTCGGGCGCATTTATAATCAGATGTGGAGCGCGGGTGGCAGACTCGCGACGGCAGCGGACGCGCGGACACTGGCGCGGCGTTAGTCAGGTGGCGTCGTACTCGATGCGGTCCCACGAGTAGTGCTTGCGCGCCGGCCGCGGCGCCGGCCGCGACAGCACCGCGCCCAGCAGCGGGTCGCGCTGCGGCACGTGCCCGCGCCCGAACAGGTTCGGGATGAGCTCCGTGTCCATGTAGTCGTACGCGTCCCCGTCCACCGTCATATTCGAACCGAGATCGATCCCGAACTCCTTCAGGTCGAAGTCGCCCCGCTCCTGGATCGTGTCCTCCTGGAATGACGGCAGCGACAGATCGTCCATGTCCTCGAAACCGGTCCGCGTGTGGTCGAGGATGTCCCCGTTGGTGAGCGGCGTCATCGCCATGCGCTCGGGCGGGTCCTCGCCGATGTCCATCGCCGTCTGCGAGGTGTCGTCCGTGTGGTGGTCGCTCTCGCCCGAGAGGAGCCCGAAGAAGTCGTCGTGGTCGCCCGACGTCGGGTCGGAGCTGAAGTCGGGGTGGAAATCGCTATTAGAGAGCAGATCGACGCTGAGCTCGGGGTCGATGTCGGTAGCGGCCGAGTCTATATCGCAGCGGTTGCCGTTGACCGCGTGCAGGTCGGCGTGGTTCATGATCTCGTTCTGGATGTCGTCGAGCTCGCGCTGCAGCTCGTCCGCGGCGATCGAGTCCCGCGTGCGGCTGTCGCCGAGCACCTCGGCCGGTGAGAACGCGTCCGCGCCGTCCGCCATAAACTCCGGCTGTATCGGCCGGTTCTCCGCCGCGCCCACCACCGACGGAGGCAACTCGCCGTTCTCTACCAGGAGCTCGATGACGTCATCCATGTCCTCGTTGTGATCGTGCAGGATCGGCATCGGCGGCGGGGGAGGCGGCGGAGGCGGCGCGGCGCGCTCCGGCTCGTAGTGCGGCGACGGCAGGATCGCGATGGGGACCACCTTGACGCCGTTGAGGATGTAGTTGGCCGTCTTGGCGGTCGCGTCCACCTCGGCGGCGGCGGGTTGCGCCACGGTGAAGAGGCGCACGAGGCGGTCGGGCGTGGCGTCGGAGGTGGCGAGCACGTAGCGCGGCGGCGGCGCGGCGGGCGGCGGCGCCTGCGCGGGCGCGGGCGGCTGCTGCAGCGCGTCCAGCTGCGCGCGCAGTTGCGTCACGCACAGGTGGGCCTGCAGCAGACGCCGGCTCTGGTCGCTGGCGGCGGCACCGGCCGCCTCGCGCCGCACCGTCTCCAGCTGCAGCCGCGACGCCTCCAGCTTCCGCTCGAGCTCCTCGATCTGCCGGCGCTGCGACTGGACGATGTCCTCCGCCGGCTCCGGCTCCGAGCGGGACTCAGGCGAGGCGACAGAGGCGATCGACGCGACGGACGCCGGTGAGCGCGGGGGCTCGTCCTTCTCCAGTAGGAACGGGCGCAGGCGGCTGATGAGCTGCGGCTTCGGGCCGGACACGCGTAAGTTGCGGCGCTTGCACTCCGCGCGCAGGTCAGACACTTTCATGTCCTCGTAGCGCGTCGGCACGTGCTGTAACGTCACGTGGAGCGGCACGGGGGGCGGCGGCGGCGGAGGCGGCGCCGAATAAGCGTCAGATGAGTCCGACGCGATGGACGCGGAGGACGGTGCCGGCGACGCGGGCATGAGCTGCAGCAGCAGCTGCTGTTGTTGCAGGAGCAGCTCGTATGGCGTCTCCGTGGAGTCCGGCGGGGACGGCGCCTTGTGCGCGTTCGGTGGCCCCTTGTACTCGTGGAACTTGAAGCGCGCTTTGGGCTGCTGCTGCTTGTGCTTGGTCTTCTTGCGGTTCTTGTCGGCCTTGCCGGGCGCGGGGTGCTGGACGGGCGCAGGCGAGGGCGCGGGCGAGGGCACGGGCTCGGGCGCGGGGGAGAGCAGGCAGGGCGGGGAGGGCGAAGGGGAGAGCTCCTCCGGAGGCCCGCAGTAGAAAGAGGGGTGCTCGGGGCGGCCGGAGGCGCCCTCGCTGGTGGCGCGGAAGGCGAGCGTGCCGCTCTTGACGGCAGTCTCGATGTCCTCCTCGGTGTGGAGGATGTTCTTCTTGATGAGCTCGAGGGGGCCGGGCCTGTGAGACAGCTGGTCGTTGAGCGCGTCCGCCAGCCGAGCCTTCTTGAGCATGCGCTGCTTCTCGGCGAGACTCGGGTCCACATGACTCTCCTGTAAGCAGATTATCTATATCAGAAAACATAATTAGCAGTTAATAAACGGCTGAACACAATAAACAGCCCATTCTTAAGGATGTATTATAATTGAATCGTTTTGCCTATGGTGCCTTAGGGCCTTAGGCTATCGACAAAGCAGTAGCCTTTTGCCTGGAAATGACACAAAATGTATGATTCTTTCATACACTATCACTGACCTGTTCTAAAATATGTCTTCGTTCAAGTTCTTGACGATCCGGTCGTCGTTGAATTTTTGCTTTAAGCAGATCTCCAGTTTTTGCTCTCTCTAGTTGTTTCGACTGCTCAAAGTAAGCGGGTGGCGTCTTGAGGGCTGCAAATTCATCATCAATATTGTTGTTTTATTATAAAGCTACGGAGCAATTTATAACGTAATTTATAGATAAGTAAGTGAATACGTCACGTATTACGATGAAAAAGGGATAAAATAACCGAAAAAGCTTATCCCAGAAAACAATTTCATACATATTATCTTAATTTCAATGTTTTATGTTAAGGTTAGCAAACCCAAGCTAGATTTAGTTCTCAAGTAAGTCTAGGAATAAATAAACAAAGCATTCAACTCCGAGTTATCATGTTGTTTACGTTCATAAGCTCATAACATGTAATAAAATAAATATAAATATTTGCGGACAATCTTACACAAATCAACCTAGTCCCAAACTAAGCAAAGCTTGTACTATGGGTACTAGACGACGATATAAATACTTATATAGAGAAATAAATACTTAAATACATAGAAAACATCCATGACTCAGGAACAAATATTCGTGCTCATCACACAAGTAAATGCCCTTGCCGGGATTCGAACCCAGGACCTCTTGCTTCGTAGGCAGGGTCACTACCAACTAGGCTAAAGCGGTCGTCAAATATGTTTAATTAAGTTAAAAATTACTCACGAGGCATAATCCCTTGCGCCACCAATTGGTTGATGGGTCGCCTCATCATCAGTTTCACCTTCAACGCTGAAATTAAAGGGCATGGGTTAAAAATGCACCAGAAAATTACGGTAGAAATTATTTATGGTCGCCGACTTTTTATAAAGCTGTGTGTAGACGGACTTGGACGGAGAGTTGCTTTTTGAATGGACTGCTTTGATGCAATTCGGCCAATTATCTCAAGTATACTAAACACTGACGCGCACATTGATGTAGCGCGAACGGGGAACTCATTCTGGGAACAATTATTTCCTTAATGATACTTTTTAAATAACCTACCAACGACTATTTTCCGCCTCAATTTCCCATCAACATTAAGAGCGATTTTTTGATTGATTCCTGCGGTGGTATCATTACGATTAGAATGCAGACAGTGGACGGTTACCTGTTGCAAACGACTATTGTGTTTTGATATGAATACATATGGATCATAGTTTGTGACGCCAGGTATTGACGTAGGTAGGTAAGACGTGATCGATACGTCGCCCGATATATTACGATTACGATTAATCGATGAATTCCGTTCGGGTGTAGGCAAGTCCGTTGTTTGCGTGTATAGACAAGCGGAGCGACGGGCGGACAACGCTGGCGCGCCGCCAACGTAAACACTGCACAAGGAAACTAGTGTTATGCCGCGACCGTATTACAGACGAAACATTCACTACCACTGGGCCGAATATTGTGGGTTACTGGGCGTCGGCATAGCCAGAATCATCTCCACAGGGTTTTACTTTGATCGTGTCAACATGTCTACGATAGGATGTGGAAAATGTCTACATTTAGTGTATGTCTGTAACACTTTGGTATACTGCGACATAACCGATTTGCTTGGTCAGGACAACCTAACATGTATAATTAGGTAAGCAAGCACGTATTAAATAAATTCATTTCGGCACCGGTGTGTGTATCATTTACTGCACTCCATCCACCAAACCCTCTAATAGTATTGGAAGGATATCTTCCTGTAACTGACTTAGATTAATGCCGATGCACAGAGATTGATTCAACTGACTAACCTCAAGTCACTTGCCGTTTAAAAATGTCGCAGGGATCTCAAAATTACACTCTTATAATAATTATTTATTATGTTATAATTAAAGATTAACATCAGGCAGGCCGTAAGATTACTTGCCACCGTCGTTGTATATTAAAAAAAAAGATTTCCACGCCTCTACATTTTTCTAAAGAGTATCTCAACAAAAAATGCTAAATTGCAATAAAATATCGCAAAATTTCGTTCATTGATCGTCACTTGAGAGATCAATGTTAAACCTCGGTCTTATAGCGAATTTATCTGCCGATCGTAAAACGTTCATTTATTTTATGAAGACTATGGTGCATGTTTGTTCTTATGTTTGTGTTGACAGGCGCTTGTTTCGCACGACGCAGACGGTCGGACAACAACCGGATGTGTTGACACCGGCAGCATTCTAATGCGGCCGTGGACACCAGCCATCGATCGAAGATAACAACGTTATAGTGGACTTGGATGAAAAAATGAAAATGAAAAATGAAAATGAAAATGTTTGGGATGTTTATCAAAATTCGCCCTTAAGCTTAAGTTGATAGGGGCGTCGGTGCGCAGGCCCTAAATGCAATAATTGCACGCCTAACGCGACTTGACGCCCGTATTGCGCACATTATACTATAATATACAATTATACTCCGCGTGTCAAGGAAAGCCTTGCTTTTTTATTAAGTTCACTGACCGGATTTTAAAATATTATTTAGGTAATTGATGATATTAAATACCTCATGTTGTCACTCAGAAAACTAAGATTTGAATCTTATCTTGTTCGACAACAACGTACCTACAACGTCGATGGGTGACATTTGATGGATGATCACGATCAGTATAAGTTTTGCGACTGCATCGCTACTGTATCTCAATATTTGTAGTCGTAAAAAATAGTCCCTGAATGCGGCAGTTCTTACTATTTTGCGCAGCGTGCGCAGTCGACATAACGATGGTCTGACAGTCGATGTTATCGTAACGGGAATAAGATGATTTTCCTCGTTGTTGTTGACGAATCAATATTTATCATAATTAATTACCGTAGAAGCGAGTTCGAAATACACCGAACGATCAGTGCTGATGGTGCGTCGCTGAACGGCGGTACCGACCGCCTGTGATGTTAGCTACTATATAGTAGCGTCACAGAGGTGTCAGAGGGGTCCGACGGGTGTGCGGAAAGGCGATTGGTGGCTAACATCAGCACACTTATGTAGCGCCTATTGTAATAAGACAGCTTTTCTACGAACCTCAAGAATATGTTCTGCCACATAACTAAGAATATGTATGATATGATGAAGTTAGCATCGTTTCTTTTCTTAGGTTAGTACAAGTGGAAAAGGTTAAGTTTGACTTCAGCAGATGCCAAAGGTAAGCTCAGAGTGAGGTCAGAGAGATCTCTGGTAGAAAAGCAGCCCAAAGCTAGAAACCGGTGCACTTACATTCCTTGTGCTTGCCCATGGCTGGCTGCAGCGGACTGTCGTCCACAACCACCTTCGGCGGCGACACGCGCGGCGGCGAGCTGGCCGGCCCGCCGCCGCCCGCCTGGCGGCCGGCCATCTCCTCCGCGCCCGAACTGGGGAATAACACGTATTTTGTTAACCGAAGTCCGTAACACAATCATCATAAAAAGGTGAACACTATATATAATGCCTTTATCACACGTACCGAGCAAACGGGCGAGACAGTGTTCTCGGCCGAGTAGGTACTCGGTGCGTATAACATAGCGAGTGACTGTTTATACGCACCGAGTACTCGGCCGAGACCACTGTCTCGCCCGTTTGCTCGGTATACGTGTGATCAAGGCATTAGAGTGAGTATCCACCCATAGCTGGGCGAGGCTGCGAGGAAAAAAGTACCAAAGTACCAATAGGATGCGATACGCGAGCGCGGCCAGCCTCGCAACCTCGCAGAGCTGTGGATACTCACATTACTCACACTTATCTACTAGGCTAGGCACTGTGAACGACAAAGACAATGGTTGCCTTGGAACTTACCAAAAAATTATTACCAAATTATCGTTTGACAAAAAACGCTTCATCAAATAATTACCTACTTACTTGGCAAACGTGTTATTTCGCAAAAGTTTAATTTTACAAACTTTTACTTGACAAACACTCAATTAGCAATAAGTACATAACGTCAAATGTATTCAATAATAGTATCAATTATACATTTTTCATTACACCAAATAATATGTTTGGCAATTTTATACACTTACCAAAATATTATTAAACTAAATTTTATTTGTCCTAAATAACTATTGTTAAAATATAGGTAAGTGTTTAGGTCGCTGGGTTATTTATCCGCTCCGCCCCCCCCCCCCCCCCCCGTTCCCCCTTTTTCTAGCTGCCCTAACCTAATCTTCTATATTATAAATATTATAACATTAGGTTTAATATAAAAAAAAATCGATTCTGGCACTTCGCGGCCGCGACATACTCTCGAGCTCTCTCGCACTATCCGTCTCTTTCTAAGTGGTCTAATAAAAGAGAGACGCATAGTGCGAGAGAGCTCGAGAGTATGTCGCGGCCGTCTTGTGATAGCCGTGCTGTTCTACCTAACACTCCTCCTCGCTTCGCTCGTCGTCGTACCTACACCGACCTGCCTTAAAGTAGAATATGACACTGTAAGTAGCCAAATAATAACCTAGCCTAACCTAGTTTCCTAGCAGAAAGTATTTCGTTTCTGTTGAAGTAAAATTACTTGCCTACTGACTATATCTAAAGTAGAATATGTAATAGTTGAGAATTTTACACATTTTAGCAACTGTTCCTTTTAACAAAAGAAACACATGTCAAATAATACATTAGTGCAAACATTTTTAGACCAATTGTAGTTTTTACAGGTAAATTAGTTGCTAAAATGTAATTTGTCCTAACGATCATTTATAAAAGGTAAATTTGGTTATTGATTATTTGGTCAAATCAGTCATTTGTAGAAAGTTGAGTTGTAAAAAAAAAAATGTCAAATGAATATTTTGCTAATCGTTGGTTGTAAAGTGTTAATTTGCGAAATGTCTTTCGGTTAAACGACAGGACACCGCTATTCAATATAATTTGGAAAGGAACTGCAATAGTCGCTATTAATCCATAGAGCATTGAAAATAAAACAACGCGTATCTACTTAACCTAACCCACTCAACATTACGCCGTAGGTACGAAAGAAAAAATCGGGGACGTACGCAATTTTGATGTAATTGATTCCGATTTAGGAACAACGCATAAAAAATACGAACAATTTAACGTTTGGTTTTCCCGATCACTAGTTCCTGTGAATCATCCCAATAAATAACTCGATATGTTATCCCTAAGCGGCCGAGATGCCTTATTTATTTGCAGAGTGGACGCTTATGATAGGCGTTGAATAATTGTGTTATGTTATGGGCTTTAGTACTTGATGGTTGGCAATCAGAATGTTTCTGAAAACTTGTAAAGTTTTTAGGTTTGAGAATAAGCTATTGACCTATGTTTAAGTGAAGCGGCAGAATGTGACTCAATATAGTCCTGTGCATTACAGTTTTTCAATCAATTCGCGATATTCATGACCCCGAGGTATATTATATACTTGCGTTCTCGCGTACACATAACATGGAAGGCAGTTATTGCAAAAGAATGGTACATTCTAGCCGAGGCGGGGAAAGTTAGGGGTTGCCTGACGAGGTTGGTGACGAGTCAGGCAATCCCGGTTTCTGCCAGGGACGCCAGCCAGGGTAATTAAATAAAGTGCTGTTTTCAAGCAACGTGAGAAAATAATACAAACAATTACATTCCTACTTCACGTGTTTAACCTACCCTGTTTTTTACCACCTTTCGGCGTAATCTATTTGTATAGTTACTAATGATGTGAATGTCTAATTACAGATGTCACTGAAAGTTCACTGAGCTAAACTGCGGAAACTATAATTTATAATATCCTTAAAAAATACTATCAAACTGAAAAACGTACGGTTTGCGGGTAGTTTCATTTGACTTAAAGTAATTTTAGGGTTCCGTACCAAAAATGTAAAAAAGGAACCCTTATGGTGCGACTCTATCCGTCTGTCAAAACGTTAAATATCTCAGGAACTACTTAAGCTATGAATTCAAAATTTGGAACAACTGTTAAGAGGGTTAAGACACGAGTATGGAAAATGAAAAATATAAATAAATATACATTTTTATTTTCTGAGTAAATGACGATATTAAGGGGGTCAAAAATTTAACTCTAGTAAATAGATCATGTGGGGTATCATATGAAAGAACTTGAGTAGCACTTTTTAAAACCGTTTTTTTTTCTACAGTGGTTCATTTTAATTCCTATGAGATTATCTTTGAGGTCCCTTCTTTCAAATAAAAAATAAATAATCTGAATCGGTACGCGTGATAAAAAGCTATCGCTGATAAACAAACATACTAGGTTGTAAGTACCAAAATGCAGATGGCGCTTTGCAACGGTAACTTCTACTATGAGCTGTTTAAGATTGTTCAAGAATGAAAGGGGTCCTGACATGTCGGGTACCAGATGTACCTACCTACATCGATATGGATGGTGTATGAAAGTTTGTACGGAACCCTCGGTGCGCGAGTCAGACTCGTTCTTAACCGGTTTTTTTTCTTTTATCGTCTTGATTTAATATGGCGCAATCAGGATTGTTAAGAGTCTAACACAGCGGGGTCATAGTGGGTTTAAATTAATTTTCAGTTAAAGTATGTCTTCGTTAGTAGTACGTGACAAGTAGCCCAAAGTAAATCGGATTGGCTACATGAGAATAAGGTTGTATTAATGTATGCACCTGAATGTGTCCTCCGAGGGCGATGTGGCTGGCGTGTCCGGCGAGGTGGGGATGGAGGGCGAGGAGGGCGAGGCGGCGCGGCTGCGCTCGCGTCTGTGCTGGGGCTTGAACCACTCGGGGTAGATGGCGCTCAGCGTCTCCACGAGATCGTGGTCCAGTGTGACGCGCCAGGACGCGCGCCCCTCCGGGCCCGAGGAGCCGCCGCCTTCGCCGCACGAAGATCGGCTTTCTGAACAGAAAACACTGCCTATTTACTATTAACATCACGTAACGATATCATACAAAGAACAAATATAACGGAAAAATAAACCATCATCGTCTGAAGCCCAGGACAAGCCTCGAACTTGTGCCCTATGTATTGAGACTTCAGACGATGATGGTTTATTTTTCCGTTACATTTGTTCTTTGTATCATATCATTTACAATTTGATCGTGGTAACTTCCACGTTAAATTGACGAGAAACAATTTAAAAATATTTAGCAAAATAATTTGTTTCGTTACGAGGGATTAACATCACTTTTATTCACCTTAAGAGCGGGCTGCACCAACTTACGATTACCGACCGATCAACGTTAAATATGGCGCGCCATATTTAACGCTGTTTATAGCTGCCCGCGGGCAGCTGTCATTCTATAGCAACTTTCCATACATTCACATTTTAACGAACACCGCTTACGATTACGGACGCTTTGGTGGTAACCCACCCTTAGTCACCATCACACATATAGTACGTGAAAAGGCAGGAGTGCGAACTAGAGGAATGTGAATGCTCCCCCGACGTGCGGGCAGAGGAGCACAAGTAGCACAACCGCATCCCACCTCATACGTCCCCGCACTCCTGCTATGTCAAGTAGATACCTAACAGTATGCCAAGAAAGTGGTCTAGCACTTTTCGACTTTATTATTTGCATATACTTAAATTCAAAAGTCATAGACTACTTTCTTGGTTTACTGTACCTACTATATGTATATATATATACATCGGAGCGAACAAGGTGTTCTTAACTCAACATCACTAGTGTAGTCTTTACATTACTTAAGCGTTACTGCGATTGGTTGTTTTAGACCACCTGCAATCGTAAGTAACGCACGTTGCGTTAAATACACATGGTTGGAAAATTCACCACTTGAATAGAAATCAATTTAGAATTTAGTAAATTTGATCTAATCACGAGTAGAAGCGGTTTCATGCTAAATTAAACATCAACACAGATAAGTCTGGAATTTATAACATAGTGTTATAAATTCCAAGCAAATGAAATATTTCGTAATTAAAGAAAGACGCGCCACACTTTATGTTATGAATCAGAATCAGCAGCCACGTGAAATTTAGTCCCAAGAAAAACTAATATTTGGAAAATACTAAACACTCTCACAACTGAAACGTGTATGGCAGGGACATCGGAAGTGCGTACCATTCAATACAGTGGGTGCGGTAGGTAGGGCGAGGTAGCCTCATGGACACATTCGCGACCCAATGACTTTTGATCTATTTACTAGTTCCGTAAAATCTATTCATACGCGTATGCAGACAGCTCCTAACAAAAAAGGGAATCATGATACGTTTGTGGTTTATCATATACTAACCACAAAAACTAAGGACACGATTAAATTCTGTTGACGTCGTAGTAGTTTATTTTCGAATAGGTAGGTATCTCGCTAACGACGTAACAATGAAAGAAATACAACAATGGCTCAACGGCTAACGTGATGCACAGAACGTTCTTCCAATTTGGAAATCTGTAACATCATTCATCAGTTTCTTATAGCACCTTAATAGCGCAGACAGTTTTAAATATGTATCTAAAGCCGGGAAAATATGGCAGTATTACGCAATGTTTAAAACTCGCAATAAAGCTGGAAATACGATGCGGAATAAATAAAACATCTGTCGGCATACGTGATGTATAAAAGTAAAAGTTACGTAAACAGGTGCAGACTTCAAAAATGTTATGTACATGAAATATTTGCCTTGTTCGTTTGATGGATATTCCTGCGTTGCTGAGGACTATTCAACTCTGCCCGCCTACAGGCAGAGTTGAATAGAGTCGCTAACTTAACAGGCATTAATATCAGCTGAAAGACGTCCACTGCTGGACATAGGCCTCCCCCAAAGAGTGCCACAATGACCGGTCCTGCGCCACCCGCATCCAGCGGACTCCCGCCGCGACCTACCAGGTCCCGTAGCATGGATGGCGTTATCACGCGATAAGTGATAGGATAAGAGCGTCGTCTCGTTCAATCGAACGGTGTGAGCCAGGGACGGATGCTCTATCCTGTCACGTATCGCGTGATAACGCCATCCATGCTACGGGACCTGGTCATCATGGTGCGCCTTCCGGTACGTGGTCGCATCTCAAGAACATTTCCGCCCCAATGGTCATATTCTATATGTAGAATGATAATAAAAAACATGGAAAAATATAAGAGCATGATTGGAAATATCTGAATAGATTTCTCTATACTTGCCGAGATTCAAATCGATAAATCATCATCATCATATCAGCTGAAAGACGTCCTCTGCTGGACATAGGCCTCCCCCAAAAAATTAACAAATCAATACAGTCATGTTGGTTCCCTTTCCCTATGATAGCAACATCGAATAGTGCATACATATATAAAACATGCAGTAGAAGTAAAACCTAAACCTTCAATTAGATAATATGATGTAGTGCCTGTTTTATATCCGTGTATATCATAATATCGTGTTGTAAACAAACCTGCGCACGTGCGTGGGGCTGACTCATTACAACTTTGAAACGAATTATGGCAGCGTACGCACATAACATTGCCGATTTAGTGAAAAGTGCTTATAACAAATAACATTCGTGACTAGTTGTGAACTTGATTGACGACCACGGTGAGAATCACACACACAAACTGCTTTTTCAAAACATGCTTTTTTAGGGTTCCGTACCTACCTCAAAAGGAAAAAAACGGAACCCTTATAGGATCACTTTGTTGTCCATCTGTCTGTCTAACTGTCAAGACCCTTTATGTCAGGAACGCGTGAAGGTATCGAGTTGAAATAAAAACCATAGGTCCCTTGAAACTGTTACAAAAATCAAACTTCGAAGTTAACGTAAAAAAAAGATACGGCCGTTTGTACCGCAAAAAACGTATATTTCGACACTCTCAAGGGAATCAATATTTATAAAGACTGTATCGTTTGTTAACACAGACCACTTAACCTATAGACGCCACTTCATAAAACTTTGTCTAGTATTTCATTATGCCAAATTGGCGGGGCGCGGGGGGCGACAAGTGCACTGTGATTGGCTGGCTCAAGGGCACGGTGCCGCGCGCCATCTTGGGTAGTGATGGGACACACTCGAAAAATATACTACAGAATATAAGTGTAAATATTTTTATTTGGAACCAACGTCAACATTTAAGCGAATGTCATATTTTATTGGTTTTTAAAATGTATTAGTTTCGTGTATATGCGTCTAATAGCGCTGTGCGGTTGTGTTTTTTTGCTAAGTACGTACATTTATAATATTATATAGTAAAATTATATAGTAAAATATAGTATATAGTATATATATTATAGTATAGTATAGTTTGGAATGGAATAAGTCATAAGTAATGTATTTATATTAGTATAAATATTACATGTCATCGTTTGTTTAATAATTGTCATCGTAAATAGTATGGAATAGTATGGAATTAGTATGAAATATGGATGGATAAAATGGATGGTTCAAAATTGGCTTTTGTCTACAGCCGTGACTTTTCTATTTTCTTTTACACATCTTCAATGCATAAACAAAAATAAATTCCACTAACTATTAGAGTTTTGTAAAACGCTATATATACTTACTAAATAAGTTTTTATCAAAACATTTTTTTGGTACAAGCTTTTATTGCCGACTGAACTTTTCTGTATCCCGTCATCAACTACTCTTTGAGACGATTCTAACGAGCCCAAACTCAACGGGGTTACGTCGGTTAAGTACTGAATTCCTATGGCCACCTTATGTTTCCATCATCAGATCAGCTCGATGGTACAATAATAATGAATTGTCATCCAAACTATACTTATACCCAAAATTTGAGCTCAATCGGTCACTGGAAAGTGGGTCAAATTTAACTTGAAAGGTTGAATGTGAAAGTAAATAAAAGTTTGTAAAACAAAATAAAAGATTATTTACAAATACAATACACCTCTCATAAATAAATACAGTATTAGTAGTATTTACTTCAATAATACAAGTTTGTTGTATTACACCACAGTTCATATTGTTTTCCGGATATCGGTGACGTAAGTTATTGACCAGTCACATCACTAATTAAGACACTGCAATGGTGCGACAAAGACGGAATGCCAAGAAAATATAAGCGAAAGAAAAAGACAGCCGTTGAAAGACATCAACGCTAAGCAACCTTTACTTTATACATTTAAATGCTAGGTTATGATTGTTTTTGCGTTGTAAAAAGTAAAAAAATTGCTTACCTGTGAAATAAAATCCCATCCTTTTGAAGACTTGATGTCTTGCTACAATTTCCACACAGTTTAACCATACAATAAGGCATATTTTGTACACTTTATAGCCAAGAAAGCAGTCGAATATTACATGTTACTTCGTGAACGGTCGACCGCGTACTAAAATAATGTTTGGGGGCGTGGCAGCTGCTTGGTGTTTTTTGAGCTTAAGCTTGGCTCACGCGGGCGCCTTGGTAAGCGGCGTCTATAGGTTAAGTGGTCTGTGTTTGTTAAAAATAAAATAAAAATGCGACAACTTTTTTTATCTATCCAAATATCATAAACCCTCCATGATGCGTTCAAGAACCGCACATTATGACCACCATAAAAACAGACTGTTTTGTTAGAACAAATTTCTTATCTGTGAAAATGTTATTATTGCTAAATAATAACTTCGATTTCGATGCTATTATTGCATTCAAATTTCGAACACCTCTGAAAAACAAAGCAATTTGATTTGACCTATATTCTAATATCAGTCGAGATGACGTTTAGTTCGAAATGAATTGTCAATTTGCATACAAATTTGACAAATGTCGCACGTAAGTAAGTTATCGAACGATATGACAGTTGGCGCCGACTCTAGTTTGTCACAGCTGCCAGAAAACAACGCCGCGATGCCGGTCATAATATGCGGCTCCTGAATGCATCATGGAGGCTTATGATATGTGGATAGATAAAGTAGTGTATGTAACTGTACATAATTAGGCATTATGTACAGTCACATAAACTACTATTAAATTATTTATTGACATACTAAAATCAATCAACTATGTACAAAATAATATGGACAACTCGAATAGTACCATAAAAAGCCCAAATTATCCATTTCTGGCCAGTTTTCTAATTTTTTGCCTCATGGTGCCCATTAATGACCGGACAGCGACTTTGTCAAAAGTTCGAGCCACCTTAATCCAATCTGACCGAAACTGTTGCTCTGTATCGGCACTACGGGCTGTTTTACGTATAGTTTAGCTTTCATTATAGCCCAGTAGTGTTCAATCGGGCGAAGCTCTGGACAATTCGGTGGATTTAACTCTTTGGCCACAAAATTTACATTATTGTCTTCTCGCGCCGTTGCTCGCCGATCGCCGTCCACACTTAGCGCGCACGCTAGGGCGAGCCGCGCTCGGGTGAGCCGCTCGCCCGAGCGTACGGACGCGAGGGCGAGCGGCTCAGGCGCGCCGTTGCTCGCCGATCGCCGTCCACACTTAGCGCGCACGCTAGGGCGAGCCGCGCTCGGGTGAGCCGCTCGCCCGAGCGTGCGGACGCGAGGGCGAGCGGCTCAGGCGCGCCGTTGCTCGCCGATCGCCGTCCACACTTAGCGCGCACGCTAGGGCGAGCCGCGCTCGGGTGAGCCGCTCGCCCGAGCGTGCGGACGCGAGGGCGAGCGGCTCAGGCGCGCCGTTGCTCGCCGATCGCCGTCCACACTTAGCGCGCACGCTAGGGCGAGCCGCGCTCGGGTGAGCGTGCGTTTGGTGTGGCCGCACCTATTCACAAATGGCTTGCCACACCATGACTTTCTTGCTGAACTTCTCAACGCAAATGGATTTTTCAGCCTCTGTGATTTCTGTTCCCTCACGAATAGTGTATTACTGGGGGCCTGGCAAAGACTTGTAGTCCAGTTTTACATACGTTTCGTCGTCCATTATTACACAGCTGTGTTTTTTCGATAAAATCGAGTCATATAATTTTCGGACTCGTGTTTAACAGATGCTTTTTGTTTTTGACTTCTTTTCGGCTGTTTCTGTTTTTTTAATGTCTTTAAATTATTCCTTTTCTTTGCACGTTGTACCATCCCGATACTCGTACCAACTTTTTTCGCGACATCTCGGACAGATATCTCTCTATATAGATGCGAATAATTTTACTATCTTTTGGTCCAGTTTTGGATTGGACGGACCTGGTTTTTGGCCTGGCCGTTGTTGGTCCTCGAAGGTATAATCCTCCCCGTACTTACGGATAGCAGTTTGGACGGCTCCAACACTAACACCTTCCATTTGTGCGAGTTTTCGGTACGTAATACCTTTAACCGAACACCATTTGTCCACAATAGATTTTCGCTTTTGCGGTGTAAGACCCCTCATTTTTTATTGGAACAAGTTGAGCAAAAAAAGAATAAAGATATCGGTTCTATGACAAATGTCAATCAATTGTCTTGTATCAGAATATTTTTAAATGAATAGACAACTTATTCCTGCCAGAGCTAACTAGTATGTATAACAAACGATACAGTCTTTATTAGGGTACTTTCCGTTGACCTAGTACTATGAAATTTGGCAAGTAATATCGTCTTATACTACAAGTATAGGAAAAAATCTGAAAACTATAAATTTGTACGCAACCCTCGGAGGGCGAGTCCGACTTGCAATTGTTCGGTTTTTAACCGACTTCAAAAAAGGAGGAGGTTATACATATGTTGTTCCCCTGTATATATTTTTTTTGTTTTTAGGGTTCCGTACTCAAAGAGTAAAACGGGACCCTATTACTAAGACTCCGCTGTCCGTCCGTCCGTCTGTCTGTCACCAGGCTGTATCTCACTGATACCGTGATAGTTCCAGCTGAAATTTTCACATATGATGTATTTCTGTTGCCGCTATAACAACAAATACTAAAAACACAGAATAAAATAGTTTTTTATAGATAATGGTACGGAACCCTTCGTGCGCGAGTCCGACTCGCACTTGGCCGGTATTTTTTTTAAATGTAATGTTCGTCGATTTCTCCGTCAATTGTGGACCGATTTCCAAAATTCTTAATAATAAATAATAATAATAATAATTTCTGGTGCAATCAGTCAACGTAAGGCAGCTTGTGGCGGGCTGTTAGGGAGTAGCGACCCTACGTACCTGAGTGCTCCTGGGGGTGTCCCTGTGGTCAGGCTGAGCCGATCGGGTGGATGGTTGGACAGGCCCCCCACCTCTGGCTTGCCTTAACTGGTTGTCCAGAGTGGAGTCGCAAGAGCTGTTGCTCGAGGGTAGATGTGGACACCTAAGTGGCGAGTTGGCTATATGTTTAAAGTCCAGTGCCACCTCTCTACCCCCCCAGCCTCTCTGACTGGTGTTGCCCTTAGGCCATTTTTTAATGTTGCTATTAATAGGGGCCCATCTAGCAGTTGGCGAGTCACCGTCTGCCAGAGATAAAAAATGAGACAGTCAGCATCCGCTCGGTGTACTCCTTGCATTTCATTAAATTGTCAAAAGGGCCTCTACGTGTTGGCTCAGTTGGTACTTTGTAGGTACCTAGGCCCCACGCACGCCTCCCAAAGGTCCGGGACATCATTGTCCCGTGAGCGAGAAAGACATACATAATAATAAAAAGTATTTATTTAACTCCACCACAAAGTACAAAGTTTACACAGATTGACATTATGGTTATTATAAGTAGTCACATTACTTGTGCGGCGGAGACTGGTGCCCGAACTAGGGGAAACCTGTATGTCGGGTCACCAGGCTCCAGTCCTCAGACATCTATAACACAATCTTGGAAGTCAATTATTGCAGCAAAACTACGGTGTAGAAAATAAATACACACTTGCAAATACAACACGATAGTAATTTATTTCGTTTTTCTAAACAGAACTTGCTTAAAAGAAACATTGTAGGATTTAACACTGCAAATACAACACGATAGTAATTTATTTCATTTTTCTAAACAGAACTTGCTTAAAAGAAACATTGTAGGATTTAACACTCAGTATTGACCAGAGAATATTCATGGGATTCCCCCCCCCCTCGTTAGTGGCCTACGATAAAACCCTTAAAACGCTAAACAGGTCAAAGGAAAACAATTACTTCGTCGTACGGCTAGATGTGACGTAAAACATTAAGAGTTGGACACATACAGTAACCTATATGCAATTATAGGTAGGGGTTTCAAGCCGCCAATACGCTTGATGGTCGTAGACCGCGAACACGGAACGCCACGAAGATTTGGCACACAGGTTTTTAAATAGATGTAAAGGATGAGTTCATGAGGAATGCGTGGTATGGATGACGGGTGAATGAACCAGGACGATGAAAAAACCTAAGGCATATAACGAAAATATATAGACGGTGGCGAGCAAAATGCCTTTCTAAATTTTGGGGAAAATGGTAAGTCCGGAAAATTATTCACTGGCGGGATACGGAAGCAGAGCGCGTTAGCGGGTTGCGACCCTACGTTAGAGGCCCAAGGTCTGTAGGTACAACGCTAAGCCTAGATGCAGAAGGTCCAATAAAGGCTAAACCTAAATGCTACAGTATACAAATCCGACTGAGAAGTTCCTCCACCGACGCCTCCCGAAGTATAGACCACCCGGATGCCTGCGTGGCAGGTTACACCAGGATGACTGCAACAGGATAACCGGCACGTGTTTCCCAACAGAACAGGCCTGCGTCGCCCGTAGAGAGCCTTGCGGGACGGTCGCGTCTAACCGCTAGTGATTGGCCAGCAGCTTCTCCTAGCGCCCGTAACTGGCGGCCGAACTCTGTTCAAGGTTTTGTAATATAAAGCTTGGATTATCTAATCCAGCAAAGCTGACTCCAAATAAAAAAAAGCCTCTTGTGGCATCCAAGTACTCGCTGTGAATTTGGCGACTAGGGCTTCAATAAAATAGATGGCTGAAAAAATCCCTAGAACTTGAGGTACGCGCACTGGATTATCAAACTTCAGCGAAAACTGTAATAAGCGGGCTGCTTCTCAAAGGAAAAAGGCACTGTCTCCAAAATGCAAGCTCACGCTAGGGCTTCTATATCGAGACTGATCCTTCACTAATTTTCTTACAAGAATTGACAAGATTCTTGAAAGATCTTCTATGAAAGTCAAGTTTTGAATAATTTAAAAAGGTAGGTAATAGCCAAAAATCAGCCAGACCCCAACACGACGTGAAGCAAGGAGATTTGATTCGGCAAAAAAATAAAACGAACTAGTAAACGCCATCTACGAGAAAAACCTGACATCACATAGACAACTGAGAATGTATGTCAATACAACAAACGCAATGAAGTTCACCATCAAACGACCTAACTCCCAAAAAGGAATTCAGATGGCGCATGGAATAAGCCTGGAGCGGTCCTTTTCGCTACATTATACAATCCAATATAAACTTAAATATATAAAACATAAATATATTTTTTAGGCAGATAACTAAAGATATTTAAGGTAATCGCTTATGAGATTGGGATCAACATCCTTTCAGTATCATTATAATCGAGACTGAGCAGCCACTTCGTGATAGTTTTTTTGCATTGGTTTATTGTTACTGAGTAAATAGAATGTTTGTTATTAGCTTTATTATACAGGAAGCCTCCTAGGAAGCCAAAGAATCTTTGCGCAAACCGAGTGTTACAATGAATGGGAGGACATATCAAATCTTTACGACGCTTGCTAGTTACCTTTTTTGAATCGTAGGTTAACGTTGAGTGTTTTTTCTGTATGATCTGCAGGATAAAGAGTTGTCTAACAGTTAAGACATTACATTTTTTATAGAGATCAGTTGTTGTCTAGTAGTCTTGTTTTATTCGAAAGAGTATACTCTCGAGGTGGTCCCATTGTCACCAATTTAGGATCTGCTGATGGGATCCCAGGGAAATTGAGGGCAACCCTCAAATTTTATAGGCACGCATGTAGTGACACCCGGATGCCTGCGTGGCAGGTTACACCAGGATGACTGCAACAGGATAACCGGCACGTGTTTCCCAACAGAACAGGCCTGCGTCGCCCGTAGAGAGCCTTGCGGGACGGTCGCGTCTAACCGCTAGTGATTGGCCAGCAGCTTCTCCTAGCGCCCGTAACTGGCGGCCGAACTCTGTTCAAGGTTTTTTAATATAAAGCTTGGATTATCTAATCCAGCAAAGCTGACTCCAAATAAAAAAAAGCCTCTTGTGGCATCCAAGTACTCGCTGTGAATTTGGCGACTAGGGCTTCAATAAAATAGATGGCTGAAAAAATCCCTAGAACTTGAGGTACGCGCACTGGATTATCAAACTTCAGCGAAAACTGTAATAAGCGGGCTGCTTCTCAAAGGAAAAAGGCACTGTCTCCAAAATGCAAGCTCACGCTAGGGCTTCTATATCGAGACTGATCCTTCACTAATTTTCTTACAAGAATTGACAAGATTCTTGAAAGATCTTCTATGAAAGTCAAGTTTTGAATAATTTAAAAAGGTAGGTAATAGCCAAAAATCAGCCAGACCCCAACACGACGTGAAGCAAGGAGATTTGATTCGGCAAAAAAATAAAACGAACTAGTAAACGCCATCTACGAGAAAAACCTGACATCACATAGACAACTGAGAATGTATGTCAATACAACAAACGCAATGAAGTTCACCATCAAACGACCTAACTCCCAAAAAGGAATTCAGATGGCGCATGGAATAAGCCTGGAGCGGTCCTTTTCGCTACATTATACAATCCAATATAAACTTAAATATATAAAACATAAATATATTTTTTAGGCAGATAACTAAAGATATTTAAGGTAATCGCTTATGAGATTGGGATCAACATCCTTTCAGTATCATTATAATCGAGACTGAGCAGCCACTTCGTGATAGTTTTTTTGCATTGGTTTATTGTTACTGAGTAAATAGAATGTTTGTTATTAGCTTTATTATACAGGAAGCCTCCTAGGAAGCCAAAGAATCTTTGCGCAAACCGAGTGTTACAATGAATGGGAGGACATATCAAATCTTTACGACGCTTGCTAGTTACCTTTTTTGAATCGTAGGTTAACGTTGAGTGTTTTTTCTGTATGATCTGCAGGATAAAGAGTTGTCTAACAGTTAAGACATTACATTTTTTATAGAGATCAGTTGTTGTCTAGTAGTCTTGTTTTATTCGAAAGAGTATACTCTCGAGGTGGTCCCATTGTCACCAATTTAGGATCTGCTGATGGGATCCCAGGGAAATTGAGGGCAACCCTCAAATTTTATAGGCACGCATGTAGTGATTTCAGTATTTTATATTATTACTCGTGTATTTACCCTCGGAAATAACAATTTTGGTTAAGTGGAACTGATGATGAAGACCACAGATGACTTATGGAACTCCTGAAAGATGTAAAGTACGTCAAAGATTCTGACATGATCCATTTGAAGTAGCATCTAATGACTTGTTAATTCTGAGATCCTTGAGGAATCGACGGAATTCCTCAAATATTATCATCAGCCCACATATAGTGACTTGGGTTTTTAGGGTTCTGTAGCCAAATGGCAAAAAACGGAACCCTTATAGATTCGTCATGTCTGTCTGTCTGTCCGTCCGTATGTCACAGCCACTTTTTTCCGAAACTATAAGAACTATACTGTTGAAACTTGGTAAATAAATGTATTCTGTGAGCCCCATTAAGATTTTCACACAAAAATAGAAAAAAAAGCAATAAATTTTGGGGGTTCCCCATACTTAGAACTGAAACTCAAAAAACATTTTTTAATCAAACCCATACGTGTGGGGTATCAAAGGATAGGTCTTCAAACATGATGTTGAGGCTTCTAATATCATTTTATTCTAAACTGAATAGTTTGCGCTAGAGACACTTCCAAAGTGGTAAAATGTGTCCCCCTCCCCCCCTGTAACTTCTAAAATAAGAGAATGATAAAACTAAAACAAATATATGATGTACATTACCATGCAAACTTCCACCGAAAATTGGTTTGAACGAGATCTAATAAGTAGTTTTTTTTAACACGTCATAGATCGTAAACCGCAATTTATTTTACGGAACCCTTCATGGGCGAGTCCGACTCGCACTTGGCCGCTTTTTTTCTGTAATAATCAACGCATTTGCGCTCGGAAAGCAATTCATGTGGTAAATGGAAAGGAAATATGAAAATTTCCATGTACCATGTGGCTTGGCGAAGTACTGATTGAAGTCGGTTTAAACTTTGTTTTTAAAGTAAATGATTTATTTAACCCTTACCTATACTTCGATTTTTTTAGCATTAGAAAGACCTTTACAGAAGTAAGTGTAAGGTTTTTTATAGAACACGTTTTACGATACCTGCCGTAAATGCGGCGGAATAGTGGAAAACTATGAAAACATTTTTTAAAGCATTTTGCATTATTATTAGACGATAGCAAAATGTGTAATTTGCATTTACTTAAAAGGATTATTTAATAATACAGCACTAATATTTTATTTGTGTTATTTTTAATGTATCGCAAAAAAATTGCATGATAAAAAACCCAGAGAAGCAGAGGTTTCAAACAAACGGAACGTTTTAAACGTATAAATTGCGACTAAATTGAAAAGATCGTGTCCCACAATAATAAGAGTTTAGCGTTTTGACATCTGCAATCGGTCGGATAAAATGTCCGCCATTACATTGTTCATGTTTGTTTTTAAACGTCACGTCACTCTCATCTCGTATGTCATGCGAATGCAAGTGCGATACTTGGTCATTATCCCAGAATCTTGTTGTTTTGAGTTATTAAGTTTCATTGTTTTCCGTTAAAGTTATTTGTTATTGTTATTATCTTTCGTTGATAGTGCGTTCACAGCCGATGGATCTATCCCAGTTCAGTGTAGTGAAAGGTTAGGTTAGGTTAGGAATAGTTAATAATAATATATATTTACAAACCTAAGTGATAGGAAATGTGAAATCATTGATAAGTACCTATGATGTAACAAAGAAAATACACAATAATTTAATATTTTATTATTAACTTCTGAAGAAACAGGTTTACGACACCTGCTTCTTTGTTTATCGAATTTCTAATGCTAAAAAAATCGAAGTATAGGTTCATACAGATTCATATTTTTAACTTTATGTCACTTAATTAAGATTATATATAAAGACTGTATCGAAAAGTATAAGGACAAGTGAAATATGTAATGTTTTTTTAAATATTTATTATTTTACATAGGTACGTATGTTCTTGGCTTACGTTTGAAATACTTTTTAAAACGTTTTACTGTTAACTAATGTACCTATAATGTTTGCTTTCGGGCGACTTTTCGCACTTGAATTCGGACATTCTCATCAGATTACGGACAACGATTACGGTGACCGTTTCAATGCTCATAGCCAGTCTTTTTAAATCTGGCTACGGAATCCGCTGCCGAGAATAAGCGATGCCGAAGTGTTCTCTTCACGATTGCCCAATATTCCTCGATGGGACATACCTCAGGGTAATTTGGCGAATTCATATTCTTATCAAAATATTGCACGCCGTGGGCTTCCATCCACTCTCTGGTGCGGGCAGCATAGTGGAAACTAGCCAAATCGGGCCAAAATAAAGTATAGCCCCTGTGGCGTCGAATCAGCGGCAATAGTACATTACTGTAAGGGATTGATGGACGAGTTTGGGCTAGACGGCCGAGTCGTAGACGAGGCCGGATACAACGAGTCCAGCAATCCCTGTTCCGGCCGAGGCTTGTATAGTGCTTTTCTCAAACGATGTGAGGAAATAATAAATAGTTATTTGTTATACAAGGGTGCAGTTATAATTTAACCGCGAGTGTGGAATTGAAACACGAGCTAGCGAATGTGAGTGGTTTAAAAATAGAATCCTTTTCACCTCACTAAAGTGAGAAAGATTCTAGATAAAAAAAATCTAAAAAAGAAAAAAAAACATTAAAAAAGAATAATATTAAAAAAACATTACAAAAGAGTAAAACAAAAAGGAAAAAAATAAGTATTAAAAAAAAACAACAAAAAAAAACAACTAAAAATACAAAAAAAACGCCCCAAAAAATGACAAAAAACAAAAAAAAAAGGAAAAAAACAAAAAATGGACAAAAAAAAAGAAAAACAAACAAAAAACATTAAAAAAAACAAAAAAAAAGGAAAAAACAAAAACATTAAAAAAAAAGGAAAAAAAAACAAACAAAAAACATTTAAAAAAAACAAAAAAACTAAAAAAAAGAAAAACAAACAAAACATTAAAAAAAAACAAAAAAAAGGAAAAAAAACATTAAAAAAAGTAAAACAAAAAGGAAAACTTGAAAAAATTAAAAAAAACGACCAAAAAAAACAAAAAAACATTAAAAAAGTAAAACAAAAAGGAAAAATAGATAAAAAAAAAACTTAAAAATAACATAAGACCCTACAAAAATTTTAACATTAAAAAATAGACAAACATCAAGAAAAGAAAAGATTTTTTTTAAATCATTAAAAACGATAAACAACACTAAAAAATAAACGAAAAATAACAAAAAAAATGTAAAAAACTAACAATTTTTTTTTTACAAAAAACTAAAACAATTAAAAAAAGTATTGGTGGTTGGCAGTATGTATTTTTTCCTTTGTCTGTTTAATATCAGTAAGCAAATTTAAAAAGTTAGAGTAGCGGCCAATAATGTTTTTAGTTAGGGTTTTCATACATTACTTCTTGGCCTAGGCCGTATTATATGGGGTGGTGCAACTAAGACCAAATTTCTTGAGCTTGAGAGAGCTCAAAGGGCACTTCTAAAAGTGATGTTTTTCAAACCGTACAGATTTTCTACAAACAAACTTTATACACTCTGTAAGAAAATTATATATATTTAGCCTTATCACAAAGACACACAAGACAACCACATATACACCGGAAACAACAAGTACACGTAGGAAAAGAACTAAAGTTATCCACACTCCCACAGTGAAATCTGCATTTGCAAGGAGACAACAAGCAGCACAATCTGCCAACCTGTATAATCTTATAAATAAGCACATAGATATGTATTCCTCCACCACGCACGAGTGTAAATCTAAGTTAACAGTATGGTTAAAAACCAAAAGCTATTTTGATATTGAAAATTTACTACACACACACACACACACACACACACACACACACACACACACACACACACACACACACACACACACACACACACACACACACACACACACACACACACACACACACACACACACACACACACACACACACACACACACACACACACACACACACACACACACACACACACACACACACACACACACACACACACACACACACACACACACACACACACACACACACACACACACACACACACACACACACACACACACACACACACACACACACACACACACACACACACACACACACACACACACACACACACACACACACACACACACACACACACGCACACACTTACCACATAGTATAATATGAAATGTTTACTTATTATATACATTATATTTTAAGTTATGCCTACACCTAAGTCACAACATGTGGAAGAGCGGTGATCTTCTTAGCACAAGTATATTATATACTTAAAAAGAGGCACCAGCACAGATACTTGTATACGTATTTATAAGTTACTGAAATAAATTATTTTGATTTTTGATTTTTTTTTGATTCTCATGGACATACCCTTTTCTCGTATGTATTTGTCCACAATTCGTTTTCGTTGATCGGGTGTTAGGCCTCTCATTTTTGAAATTAAAAATAATCCGAAAGTAAAGTAATTGAGTTCAATACCATAGCATCTATGAAATAAAGCGACATTCATGTTTTTAAACAATTAAACAAGAATGGCGGCCAGTTAAAGTTGTCCTTATACTTTTCGATACAGTCTTTAGCATGTAAATTAGTTGTCATGTTTTCAAAAAAAAAATATAGAGACTGGCTTATTAGCTTACGTGCATCATCTATTTTTACCACTGCTAGTGCAATGTAGTGTCAACAAGGCAATGATTTGTATCATTTCTACGCTACCTACGCGATTTCTATTTATTATTATAATTTTTGAGTCATATAAATATATATTAGCATGTACACACACATGTTACACTTCAATAAATACAAAAAACCTTGATATATCTTTGATTTGACATGGCTATCTCATCTTTTGTGACCAAATGTCTCTCAATAAATTAGGCCACTGCTAATGTCCAATAAAATGTCCGAGACTAACAACATACAACACAAAATCATAATTCAAAACATGACTTTTGCATTAGCTAACCTTATATTTAGTTTATAATGTAGATCAAGGCTTACATTTCGTGTGAAGTCGCAGCAGTTACGCATAAGTAGCGGAGAATCACTGAGAGGATAAAATAAAGACGGTAACTTGGACGCAGTCGCCGCACGTCAATCAGCGTCAGCGTCGACGCAAGCGCCGCTTTTTGTTTTTTAACGATTTCTATAGTTTCACCACAATCCATGCTATGCTAATGTAGGTCGTATCTTGTGTTGCACTAAAACAATCGAATCCACGACACTTTTCGAAATAATGACTGTGAGATGTCTCGGAATAAGGCATGCATAATTATTGTCTCCGCCGATAATTACCCGCCCAGTAACCTTTTTACGCGTTAATTATCTGCCCGTGACTTTTAGTGCCCCCGTTAACTTGATCTGTTTATCGCATCATTCATTATGACGGCTGATGTGAGAGGCTCGAAGGTCCGCGTGACGGAGGCTGCGAGGCTGACGTCACTTAGTTTGTGCACACGGTACTACCGGCTCCTGCGTGGGCGCAGGCACCTGCTCAACCCACGTTCGGTTAAATCCTGGACACTCATGATCTTACTCAATGATTGTATGATAACAACGAGTTAGGTATACCATAATGTTGACTTGCGGAAATTCTCCGTGATCGTACCGAGATGCCTGCCCTACAGTCGTAAATTTTCACGGAGCTTAAAGATAACAAAATAGCTTCGTTAGCCAATGCATTACTACGACACGCGATGACGTGACAAGTGAGCCTAGACAGCGGTACAAAATGTTGTATGATACACGTGCGGATAGGTAATTCCCAACTCGTGTCGATCAAAAACACTCCCTGACGGTCGTGTTTTTGGTCATCGCCACTCGGTGGGAATTACCTACTTTCCGCACTTGTATCATATCATAAATAACTATTGTTATACAAGGGTGCAAAGTTGTATTTTACCCGCGAGTGTGGAATTGTTTCAACACACGAGAAGTAAAATACATTTGCACCCGTGTGTAACACAAAACTTTTCACCTCACTGTAGCAAGGAAAGTCCAACATGCATTTTTATTTAATTTAATTTAAATAATAGATTTGTATCCTTGTATAAAAAGTATAACAAATAGGTAACAATTATTTTTTTATTTTGGTGAAGTGCGAGTCGGATTTTAGTTTTCCCATACATTTTGAGACCCAGCGCCTAATGAAGGCAACAAGCAATTTTGAAAGTTTTTTTTGTATGGGAGCCCCCTTAATTATTTATTTTATTCCGTTTTTTAGTATTTGTTGTTATAGCGGCAACAGAAATACATCATGTGTGAAAATTTCAACTGTCTAACTATCACGGTTCATGAGATACGCTCCAAGGCAAGGTCAAATTACTTTGCCCACACTAGCGGATAAAATGCGTTTTTGCTCACTGGTTTTAAAGGATAAAAGACGGCTTTCCGACGCAGTGAGGGGAAAAATAAGTTTGAGTAGTCGAACAACATGTGAATCAAAAGATTTTTCAAAAAACCCAACTGCTTGTTTTTATATTATAAGCCTAAGATGTCACTCCCACGATTATGAGGAATCCAACGAAACCTCATAATTATGTCGAAATCCATCACGCCGTTTGGACTGTAGCCCGTGAAACAGAATTTTCTTGTCCACATACTTACATACATATTCTCGAAAAACATTAATTAACCCACCTCAGAAGGCATTCGGGTAAAAATAGGACAAATCACTTCATAGGTGATAATTTAGTGTAAGCTTCCTAGAATTGAGGTCGTGCCCAGTTGTGCCATGTATCAGATGCCCGGTTTCATTAAGGTGTCTATTCCAAGACAAACAGCATTTCTCTATAGTACTAAGCTAAATATGATTTGTGGGACAAATCTCGGAAAAAGGCGGCGACAGAGAAGTGGTGACCCCGATTTGTCGCCATGCCTGCTGTAGCGAGGGGCGCACGCGCTCCCGATGTAACGTTCTAGACTGCTCGCCTTCTGACTAGACTGCTCCTGTCAAAACAATTCCGACCTATGTGTACATAAATACGATACTGTGTTCATCGTGATAATGATACGATAGACAATTGTATGTATGCTTTTGTGTGTTGTATGCTGTTTGTGAAAATGGTAGCAGACTCCAGGCTAACTGTTGAGAAATTGGAAGACAACACACGAACTGATGACGGAAGCCGATATAAACTATAAGATTAAAACGCCCTTGTCTGGGCCCTAGCGAGGTTATCCGATTAGGACGAGCGCCCGTCACTGACTCATTGTTTGACTGATATTGAACTGAAATACATTTCAGCAAAAATCAACAATCCCTGTTATGTTTATATTCAAATGGACCATAACACGATGTTTGATTCATCGCAAACTTTAAATTGTGGTATTTTATTTCGAAAACGAATGAATTTTAGGATCGGTTAAATAAATAATTACACTTATAATGTGATGTAAACAAGGTCAGGTTCATTGAAACCTGAAAAATCCTACGTGGATTGCAAACACGCCGGCTTTCGCATGCAACTATTAAGGCCGAAACGCACTGAAAGCGGTGGCGGTGCGGCGGTTGTAATGTTCTAACTAATATGAAAGGATCCGCACAGAGAACTGGCGGGAAAAAAGCGTGGCGGAGGCGGGAAACCTCCTGCACAGATTGGCGAACGCGGCGCGGTGGCGGCGTGGGGCGGTTTTGCGGCGCGAAGTTGTATTACACAGTTGTCAGTGCACCGGCGCGCATCAGCGGCGGCGGCGCGGCGCGGCGCGGTGCGGAGGCGTGCTGCGAGCGGTACAAGAAGTTGTATTTTTTTACAACTGTCGGGGGGTCTTGTTTTTCGTTTTATTTACTTTTTTAAAATGAGTATTACTGAAAAAAATAGTTATCTTGTGAAACCACACCGTGCCTGTACAACACGCGGGAAAAAGACTACAAGAGTGCTATCAAAAAGGAATTGCTGTGGGATAAAAATTCAAAGGAATTAAAACTAAGTAGTAAGTGAGTAAAAACGATCTTCATAAGAAGTCAGCTCTTGGCATAAATGATGGAATTCCCCAAATGTTTCTCTTTTTTTATTTATTTCATGCACCCAAGTCCGTTTCGATTTCTTATTTTTGGTCTGCCATAAGGCGAGTAATAGTAAAATCTTGTCTTTGCTATCAGAATCAGATGACAAAATTTTTTTGTCTTCACACTGTCGAGTACCGCTACGTATGTCACACACGCCGCCTCCGCACCGCAATCCCGCGCGAGCGCCGCGCGGTTTTTTGGTGCGACTTCCTCCGCCCCGCATTAGCGCCGCCGCAAAACCGCCTCCGCACCGCGCCGCTCTCTGTGCGTTTCAAGCTTTAGCGCCTACGCATATCAATACATTGTCCGTCCGGTAATAACTGGAGAAATTCTATTTGCATTGGACAACAATTACGTAAACAAACAAAGTACCCAATTATAATGAGAACTGGAACACATGTCAACCGTGTAAAAAAGTAGATGTCATGTAGGTATTATTGCCCCGAAGATTTCTCTGACCACCTGGAGCTTCTTCGATGGGTCGTTGGAAATAGTAAACTGCACGCAGTTACGAACAGACTAATGTCTAACTAATAATAACCTAGACAACATCCGAAAGCTATGAAGAGTTAAGTAGTACCAAAACTAGCAACAGTAACACAACAATAACCTGCACGATACCACGGAAAGTCGCGCTGTGACAAGATTGTAGTAATTGATTTAGAGATATGGGTGTCACTAGAAGAGTTCTTTTTTAGCTGCTATTATGAAGTGGCAAACTTACAGAAGAGACATGACAGAGAAAATACTGAGTTAATTTATTCCGTTCAATCCTAATTGATGGCAAGAGGTAATGTTTCTTCACATTTCAATTCAACAATGCACGTTCGTAAATATTCGCCACTCGATGTCGCATCGGTCTCAAATACAAGATGCCTCAGTATGCCTTGAAGTCGTGTACACCTAATTGTGTTACCTAATTACGTATGGTGTGCTGCTGTTTGAACTTTTTAGATTTTTTAAATCTTACCTATATATGTATAATACAAGCGGTAACTAAACAGTGTGACAAGCTCGATGACACACTAAAAATGGATACTTAAGTGGTAATAATAATATTAATTACTTGACCATTTCACCCAACAAATGGTAAGTATCCGAATGGTTTTGATCAGGAGCGCAGCCAGTATCGCTGAGTAGTTCGCTTGCACAACGTGTATATGTTTGGCATACCGAACTAGGCTAAATTTGGATCTCAATTGACTTTCGTAAGTCGATGAATGAAACGCCGGCAACGGTAAAGTTCTAGCCCGTTCTCTTGCCATAACAACGACTGATGACCAACTAACTTGGCGCATTAATTTCGGCTAGATTTTATATTTCATCGTTCACATAGCATATCACACAAAAAGGAAAACAGTAACAGAACCATATGTAACGAGACAAACAGTAACATTTATCCGCCTAAACACACAACACTTGCACGCTACATTGTACCTACGAAGTGGGTTTATGGACGATATCAACTATTAACAACACACGATGCACATAATATTTACATTGTCAATAAATGCTTAGTAAAACTGTTTTATACGAAAGTCCAGACTAGGGAAAACGACCCACGGATGAGTTATAAATGTGTCAGACAGTTCTTGGTTTGCACATGCAAAATAAATGTTGCATGTCAAGAATGTTTTAAATACATTGCATTACGAATAAGTCTAGGCTGGAATGGAACCATAACCGGCTGATGACGTAAAAGGATGTTTTCAGCGAGTCGGAGGCCGTCTGTTTATCGTCGGAGAACAGTTAGAGCTACTCTCAGTCGGCTCCTATGCGGTGCAGCTGTAAAAACACTCAGAATTACCCTAGTTCTAGAATCGCAATCAATGTACAATGGTATGCGAGAACCTGTCAAGAAACGCCTACGAAATTGCAACGCAAGAACTGATGAAAATGTATGAACGAAAAGCGAAAAATAAATCTAGCCGTCAGCGAAACATGGAAGAGCCAAAATATGACAGTTATTGAATGCACTGCAAATGTGATATATTGAACGTGTTTTTTTACTTATATTATTTTAATGCATACCTCGTGTAAGTATTCTTACATTTAGAAAGATAGCTAGAAACAACATAATAAGATATTTATTACCTTGGTTCTTACCAATTTAGCAAATATTATACCTATGTAAAACTATTTTCACACTATGATTAGAAATAAAATGTGTGATACGCAAGTCGCCAAGCTCGTAACTACTAAATCATTTAAATATACGTCCACGGCAGAGCCGTCGACTACCAATAAGTCGTAGTAAAATAAAAATACGGACCACCTAACACCTAATCCAAGGCCAAGGAATTGTGTAAGCTTTTCATTCTGGATATTACTTCCTGTATAACGTAGTGCCTACCTATCTTAATCTGGTTTATTTTTGGTTATCTTAAAGGTGCAGAGCAACGGATTTGTTGCAAACTCTCGTATTTTGAATTATACCGAAATTTCAGCGACGGAATTTGTAAAGGCTCTTTATGCAAAGGAACGGAAGTTATTAAAAATTATATGTCCTGAAATTCTAGGTAGGTTGCTTAAATTGTTGTTGATTTTCGGCGAAGGAAGACATCTGGAGGAAACCGGTCTAATCCCAACAAGGTCTTACGCCTTGGCCACGACTTTGGTCTTAAGCGACCTGCGCGACCAGCTTTTTATCTGTTCATTGCGCGGTCGAGACGCGCAACGCACTGTGGTTAGATGGGATCACGCGCAATGAACAGATAAAACGCTGGTCGCAGGTCGCTTAAGACCAAAGTCGTGGCCAAGGCGTTAGTCACATTGGGTTGGAAGGTGAGCGGCTACCACGAAAATCGAAGTTCGTATATCTGCATCCCTATCACTCGAGTATTGTAAGTGCGATAGAGATGGTGATACCATAGACATGACGAATCTGTAAGGGTTCCGTTTTTTGCCATTTGGCTACGGAACCCTAAAAACGCTAGGAGGATGATACCTAATGAAGCAATGACATTGTTTGGCCACCGACTTCCACCAAATAACAGACCAAATTAAGGATTCATTTTAACCTTTTCTAAAACTATTGGCTCTGTGAGCTTTAAGAACTTTATTTTTTCAATATTATTTTAATTTCGTAACGGTTACTCGACAAAAAAACTATATAATTAACGAACATGCTCACAAAATTTCACGAGAATCGGTTAAGAAATTCGACCTGTTGAGGAGAACAGCGGGAAAGCGGGACATACAAACGATTTTCGGCCCAAGCTGAAGCATAGAACTTCGTTCACTTCGCTCCCTCTTTCGATAACATAGTTCCGGTTTTGTGTAAGATTAATACAAAAAAAAACGCTTTGTAAAAATACACTTGAATACCAACGCAATCAGATAATTAAGATTGTACCGTATAGCAAACTGTCGGCAAGTCAGCAATAAATATCGTCATCGCGACGCTCATGGGCAAGCTAAAGCAGTTTGGTATTTTCATCGGCCGCCGGGCTCGGACATGGAACATTATTTTAGAGATTGGACGGCTACCACTTTTTATTAACAGGGAATAAAATTTTAAATATCCTAGTCATTTTTGTAAGTCTCTCTCATAAATTTTGAACTATGGCTTCTGGCTGCCACTTGAAAGTTCCTCGAGTTCAATTTCAATTGCTAACAGATTAATTTTGTTTGAGCGTGATGTGCACGTTTAACACAGTGAAAGTTAGCCAAACAGAATAAACTTTGAATAAGAGTATATATCGTTAAGTTTATTGCAATGAATTACGGTACAGTGTGGGTTGTGGGCATAGGTAAGCACTACTACAAGCAGCAGTTCTACAGTTTGATGTCACTAAGCAACGAAACTTAGGTCCGTCTAGTAAAATCAGCTACGGTGAAAGGGGACCTCCCTGCATACAAAGGTCTGTGTATGCAGGGAGCACCCCTGATGGGTGCACACTGACTGACTGAACTTTTTCACTGACTGTACATTTAATTACTTGCGGTTGAGGAAGGCTGGTGGCTACAACCAGAGATGTAGAGCTAGTGTGGACGCTGCAGTACATCTGGAGGAGTCGAGCACTTTGTCTCATTGTATCTATGTAATCGATTTTCCAGTACTGTTGAGATGCACCCGTATCTGTGCAGGTGCAAGTCCCGGCTTAGGTAGTACAGAAGTAATTGATTTATTCCATGAACACGAGTGGAGACACACCAATAAGTGGGTTGTGTGGGACTATAAGTAATAAAACAACATAACCGATAATCGAATTAGGGAAGTATCTATGAGAAGAAGATTCCAAACAATGCCAACATTCAAATGTATCTCGAAATACCTCTAGTCTTCTTAACGACCTTTTAGATATATTCTCACGCCGAGGTTCTGTATTTAATTCTATGAGGTAAAAAAAACCGAAATAAAAATTTAAAAGTTTCATAAAATGGCAGAGCAAGCTCGAGTAACCTTGGCAAGGCGAGAAGATAATTATGTTAGCGCGATAATACCGGCGACTGATTAATCTGAATTTATAGTCATTGGCAACCGAGCAGAACTCACACTAGACAATTAACTGAAACACTTGTAATGTGTCTCACGGAGACAGTATGAAATAACTTTCCCAGCAATACGGCCACGATCATTTCCTTGGCAACATTGACCAGTCGGCTACAAAACAAGATTAAATACCATTCAAAGACCATAAAGCAAATACCCACATCTGCGGGTCGGCCTTCTTCATATACTCGCCAAAAAAAGAACACATAATGAAGACAATACTCTAACAATAGACTGAATATTTGACTCAGATATACTAATCAAACAAGCAATTTTAGGAGAACATGCTATTAAACTTTCAAAATTTACGGGCAATCAATCAGTAAAGACAGGGTAATTTAAGAGGCAATAAGGTTGTGTTATGGCTAAACAGTTCCACCAGAGCAGCCGCCGGGACTCGCACGTGAGTCCCATTCATCCGTCATGTTCCACGTGCCGGGGTCCGCGCGCTGGCACCGAGCCGCGTGACGATTTCACGATCATTTCGACCGGACTTTTCTAAATAATGTTAACACTTTGGCATAAAGAGCGTACTAAAATAAAATAAAGTTTATAAGAAGTCCAGCAGCGATACTGTAGGTATTGTAAGATTCACCAAGGAAGCGAAATATAAATAGGTGAAAGAGGTTGGCTGAAAAACTAACTGTTGGCCGGCGCTGCGCTGGCCGCAACTAGTCGGCCACGCGAATAACAGACGAGCAAAACGAGCTCTGTTTTAGGTCAACGTTGAACAAATACCAAACGGGTCGTTCGGACGCTTCCGTGGTCTATTTCTGATCTGCATTAAACGACGGCTGGCGAGGACTGCGGTGCGACTTTCGCGACGTGTGCGCCGAGTCGATCGCAGCCGGTCTTTCTTGTTTTATTGCATTTTCGTTCTACATACCCACTTTGAAAGCAACAATCAAACATTGAACCTCAAATATAAGATAACAGTAAGAATCATCTCCAAGAGACCGTCCGTGATTTACGAAATCAAAAATCAATCATGAAAGTTTTATGAATAGTAAAATTTTATGTAAACTGAAAGAAAGCTACAGCGGAATGAAAGATTGGATTTTTGATGAGCCGTATATTGCGGAAGCAATCTCCGCATTTTGCGGAGCAGCGCCGAGTGCGATCGGTCGTCGTCTCCACTCTATAATCTAAATAAGGAGCAAAAGTTCAACGGCCGCCTCAGCCGACTAGGAAGAAATTTTCTAGAGATGTCTCTACTGATTTACATGTCCACTTTAAATAGATCATTGCCCCCAAAAAAAGGAAGGATTAAGGGATTTCCTTTGAGCACGGGCCTAGACTTTGCGCCAGGTTCACGAGATGCTTTCATCATCATCCATTGATTGTGACAATAAATGATGTTATTTTATGTTCCGGAAACGCTACTTTTTATGTGCTTGTCTGATACTCTGTCACTTCCCTTTATTTTATGTCTCACAATAAATATAACTAAAGCCAAAACAAGATCAACATCCTCCTGGAAGAGATAGCCCCGTATTAACTAAGGGGATTACATGTAGGCTGCATATATTTCAAGGGTTTTGTGCAGGTTGTTGCAGGCAAAATATGCCATGCTGGAGCTCACCATAAATCTATCATCACTGTTCATTTATTATTTTCGAAACAATGATCAGTCCCATGGACCATTAGTAATTAACTAGGTCACCATACCTGCCGTCACCTGGTCTTCATAGTAATAAGGTCGTAAGAGCACTACACCTGTGACAGAAAAAAGGTCTCAAAGTGGAATACGAACAAGAACAGTTTCCTTCGACGGGAGAATGCCGACGCGGCGCATGACGTAGCTGTTGGCAACCGCTGGGGTGTGAGACAGGAATTGCGTAAAGGTGTCGTGAACACTTCATTCGAGACTCACTGAGAACTTTTCACGAGACGAAAGTACAGAAATACCATTAGCGTCCGTCAACAATATCAGAAATAACTCGCAATAGTCACAGGTTACTAATCCACTGGGCGGAGTCCGCTTGTTTATCGACGAGGATGACGAGTTAGTAACCACCTTAAAACGATCATAAACGAACTACATGAAATGTCACTCAAATGTTGTAATAACAGTCTAGATGCCGCAGTACAATAAGAATCATATTTACGACTTAAAGCACTAAGCGAGTGCAGCTAATGACGCATGCGCATTATGCGACGACCTGAGGAGAGCTTGAAGAAAGAGTTAGCCGAATAAATGAACAAACTACGAAAACTAAACGTGGAAAAAATCTTGGACTCGCGCCAAGCAGCTGATTGATGAGGATGGTCATTTCGTACACGGCCAATCCCGAGTTTTTTCTTATTATTTAGCGGAGTAGTGGACGAGTCTATTTCTGTGACGCGAAAAACAAGCCAACACAAAATACGCCAAAATATCTTACACAAAATTGTACCGTAGGTGTTTTGCACACCACGTGTAAAAATATGACCGGTGAAAATAGAAGTATTTTATCCAAATATAGAAAATCTAAGTACTAAAATTTCTAAATTAAGTAAACTGGAAAATGCAATTAAGGTACGTGGGGGTAATATGGACACGTTAAGCTTTGACGCTCTGTAAAAAAAAAGTAAGGACAGGGTGGGGATAAAAAATACACAGTTACTGAAATCAACTAATATACTATCAAAAACAAAACAAATTAACTTTGGTATTCATTAGGAACCTTAAAAAAACAGTTTAAAAAAAAAGTGGTAAATGACCATATTTCCGGCACGTGTGGTTATTATGGCCATCACCAATTTATCTTCTCGCTCCAGCTCGAGGATTCGTTTTCGACCGAGACGAGATTTCAGTTTGTTTCAATTGTAAATATCTATTAAAATCGTTTTCATTGGGACTTTGAATTTTTGTCGCGGCGGTGTTTATTTTTGATCTTTTTGCGATCTCACTTTTGAAGATTCTCCTGCCGCCAATTACCCATCAATCAACTTTTAACATCCTAAACATATAATATTTAACACTATTTGTTAGGTATTCGTTACGAAGACAACATACAATATGCTTACTATTTTCATACAGAACATTTTTACGACTCACACATAAACTTTCTTTTAAACCTCACTATGTGTATATTACCCACAGATGTATGAATATAAGGAGATCGGATATGGCGGCCGATTTGTATAGAGTGAGCCTGTCGCAAGTACCTACATTAACCCACACAACGCCCAAGTATTTCACAAGACAAAGCACGCACACATCTAAAACACACACTCTTGTATACCTACACGATTATTTGACAATAAACGCGCATCATATCAGGCATTTTGGAAAAAAAACGTAATATTCTCTGCGATCAGCACGCGTGCACAGTATGGCAGTGGCCGCCGGCGGCTTGTCTTCTCTCTAGTATTCTATGCTCTGAGATATTACCACTTTAAAATACGATAAATTACCTGTTGACTCACATCCAATAATTTGTTCACACGTTCCTTTTTGAATTTTGCAGGATTTTAATGTTTACTGTTTTTAGGAGGCCATGGTCAGTTGCAAATCAAACGGTGTTTTTGATCTGTCAAAACTCCGTCGGTAAAGCAGTCTCGATAACACTTTGCAAGGTTTCACTAGGCTACTAGACGCTTTTAATTACAGTGCCATCTATCCACTTCATATGGCAGTTTTTTGGATATAGCGAAGTGACCATATTAACCGGATGACCATATTACCCTCAGGTACCTTAAGTACTTAATTGTGGTATCATTCATTCCAATGATAAATATATTTTAAAAATACGTTACTAACACGCAAGTAAAACCTGAGAAACCACGTTGAATCGATACCGTTAGGCAAACCGCAGGCTACACTCATTTATGTAAATCCCTCGCTTTATACACATTATTAGTATGCGTTAGTAATCCAAATATATAAAATGGAAATTGCCGTATATACATAGTATACCGTAGTTATATAGCCTTAAAATTTTTGCTAATACGCCCGATTACCAGGATATGAAAAGGGCCCGGTATATACAAAAAAAAAAAATAGTTTGTCTACAATGTCATTTTTGGGACAAGCATTTGTTGCCGGCTGTACTTTTTTCAGACATCAAGTACTCTTTGAGAGGGTTCCAATTGCAACGAGCCCAAATACGACGGGTTAATCTTGTCCACGTGACCAGCTTTATCTATATTGCATTGTCATCCCACTTATATTACAAACTTTCAGCTCGATTGGACTTCGAGATGTTGGTAAAATTTTACTCGCAAGATTTGACCCACTAACGAACGAACTAACAAGGCAAAATAATATAGAGTTTGAAAACATAACTATTTTAAATAATACGCACTACATTAAGCTACGTGCACAGGCAGAAAACCAATACAGAAGGTTACATACTATTTAAAATGTGAAAGGAAGTAATGGATCATTTAATTGTACGCTTGCAATGTAGACGTGGGCGCGCTCCCAATGCGCTTAGTGACTAGATAAATCGAAATGCTCCACATTTCGAGAATGCTTGCTGCTGCTAAACTGCGCTGAATCCAAAAATCTACCAGCAGTTTTTGGGAATTCGTTTCGTATTATCATTAATTTTCGCAATGATTGTATTTGACTGTTATGTATTTTTAACCGACTACAAAAAAAGGAGGAGGTTCTCAATTCGGTTGTATTTTATTTTTATTTTTTTATGTGTGTTAGCTCAGAACTCCGTCATTTATGAACCGATTCGTACCATTCTTTTTTTAATTGAAAGTATATGCTTCCAGGTTGGTCCCATTGTTTTCAAAACTCCAGTTGAATGATGGGAACCATGAGGAATTGATGGAACTCCTCAAATATATAAGGCACGCGTGTAGTAATTATCATATCATATCTTTATTCAAAAAACAATATACATTGCGTTTGAAATAGGTAGGTGTAGGTACATAAGATCGAAAGTTTACATAAAAGTATGTTAAAGCGAGTTCCAAATTAGTTATAAATTCAAAATCACAATATTATATAATTCATGAAATAAATTTCAATTCACAATAAAAAATAATAAAAATAGCACACTACTGACAATTTAAATAATTTAGTTTTAATTAGTGAAACATAATGAAAATTATTAAAAAAAATTTAAATAATATAAATACATCAATAAATAACTTAATTATTTTAGTTTGTTACAATTTTGACAAAAACCTTCGACTGAATAAAAACAACTCTTTAGCAAAAAGGCTTACACAGTAACACTAGAAAGTGACTTCATTTCCACTGATAACTTGTTAAAAAGGACAATTTCCTGATAACCAGCTGACTGCTTAACTACGTTTAGCTTGGTAATTAAAGAAGGCAACAAGTCCTTCCGCCTAGATTCTAACCGCTGTTTCCTCTGTTCAGGAGTTTCCAACCCTGATAAATTCTTAAATAAATATTCGGTGTTTTCTATTATAACTCGTGTATTTACATCCGGAAATCATAAATTTGGTGAAGTGGAAGTGATGATGAAGACCACAGATGGCTTGTGGAACTTGTTAACGATGTACTTCAAACTATAAAAGTACGTCACCGATTCTGATATCATTCCGTTGAAATAGCAAACAAAGAAGTGCCAAAGGTGATTCTGAGATCCTTGAGGAATTGACGGAAGTCCTCAAATATTATCGGCCCACATACAGCGATTTGGTTATTTTCTCTAATAATCAACGTATTTGCTCTCGGAAATCAGTTCATGTCGTAAATTGGAAAATAAATGTGGAAATGTTCATGTGGCTTGGCAGAGTATTGAATTGAAGTCGGTTAAAACTTTGTTTTTAAAGTAAATTATACCGTATCCGTATGTTACCGGACTTATCTCTTTTGGGTCGAGTTGGAGCAAACAGTCTGTAATCGTAAGGTGTTCGTTAAAATCGGAATGTATGGAATGTTTCACTTGTTTCCATCAAATGACAGGTGCCGGAGCCATTTTTAACGTTCATCGGTCTGTAATCGTACTAATCGTAAGTTTCTGCAACCCGCGCGCCCTCAGATAACTAAAGGCCACTTAAATCAATTAGTTAAAACAAGTGTAACAATAAAGACTGTATCGTTTGTTATAAATACAAGTTAGCTCTGGCAGGAATAAGTTGTATATTCATTTAAAAATATTCTGATACAAGACAATTGATTGATATTTGTCATAGAACCTATATCTTTATTATTTTTTTGCTCAACTTGTTCCAATAAAAAAATGAGGGGTCTTACACCGCAAAAGCGAAAATCTATTGTGGACAAATGGTGTTCGGTTAAAGGTATTACGTACCGAAAACTCGCACAAATGGAAGGTGTTAGTGTTGGAGCCGTCCAAACTGCTATCCGTAAGTACGGGGAGGATTATACCTTCGAGGACCAACAACGGCCAGGCCAAAAACCAGATCCGTCCAATCCAAAACTGGACCGAAAGATAGTAAAATTATTCGCATCTAATAGAGAGCTATCTGTCCGAGATGTCGCGAAAAAAGTTGGTACGAGTATCGGGATGGTACAACGTGCAAAGAGAAGGAATAATTTAAAGACATTAAAAAAACAGAAACAGCCGGAAAGAAGTCAAAAACAAAAAGCATCTGTTAAGACACGAGTCCGAAAATTATATGACTCGATTTTATCGAAAAAACACAGCTGTGTAATAATGGACGACGAAACGTATGTAAAACTGGACTACAAGTTTTTGCCAGGCCCCCAGTATTACACTATTCGTGAGGGAACAGAAATCACAAAGGCTGAAAAATCCATTTGCGTTGAGAAGTTCGGCAAGAAAGTCATGGTGTGGCAGGCCATTTGTGAATGCGGAATGAAGTCAACTACTTTTTTCACTACCTCGTCGATGAATGGCGATATTTATATGAAAGAGTGCCTTCAGAAACGAGTATTGCCGATGATCAAAAAGCACAACTCCGAAACTGTATTTTGGCCTGACTTAGCGTCTTGCCATTACGCGGCTAAGGTAGTAACATGGTATAAAGACAATAATGTAAATTTTGTGGCCAAAGAGTTTAATCCACCGAATTGTCCAGAGCTTCGCCCGATTGAACACTACTGGGCTATAATGAAAGCTAAACTACGTTAAACAGCCCGTAGTGCCGATACAGAGCAACAGTTTCGGTCAGATTGGAAAAAGGTGGCTCGAACTTTTGACAAAGTCGCTGTCCGGTCATTAATGGGCAAAAAATTAGAAAACTGGCCAGAAATGAATAATTTGGGCTTGTTATGGTACTATTCGAGTTGTCCATATTATTTTGTACATAGTTGATTAATTTTAGTATGTCAATAAATAATTTAAAAAAAGTTGTCGCATTTTTTCTTGTATTTATAACAAACGATACAGTCTTTATGGGTTAACAGTGCATTACAACCTCCTCAAGAACATCTTGCGACTATTACATATTTTGCTATGCGATTATAAGTATAATAGCGCCCTAATATCGTCGCATATATTGTGGGATTTAGATGCTAGTAATACGTTGTATTGTATAGCATCTATTGTTATGCGAGCGTTGTCTTATTTCGAGCGTAACTAATTAGTGTTTGTCCCAGACTTACCGGAATTATTGTGGATTTGCCAAGCATTTAGGCGGTCAGAAAAGGAGAACGTGAAGGTTAATTACCTGCAAATATAAAACAAAAAATAAATACCATGTTTATACAAATGTTTAACAAACAACATGTCCCTAACAATCCCATAATGGACACGTTTTTGGTGTTCAAAAATAGTATTTTAATCGAACGAGCGAGCGAAGTGAACGAAGTTCTACGCTTCAGCTTGGGCCGAAAATCGTTCGTATGTCCGGTGTCTTGTCACGATGTCCGGTGTCGCGCTGTCCGGCTGTTCTCCTCTACAGGTCGCATTTCTCAACCTCTCGTGAAATTTTGTGAGCAGGTTCGTTAATTATATTGTTTTTTTTTTGAATTCGTCTTGAAATGAAAAAAAAACTAGTATAATAATAATAAATCAGCCTATATACGCCCCACTGTTAGGCACAGGCTTCCTCTCATGGATGAAAGGGAACGGGCAGTGGTCGCGGGCCCAGTGCGGGTTGGGTCTTCACGTTGGGCATGACATATATGACAAAATGAAACCTTATTTAATTTTACACCAAAAAGTACTATATAGTGTGTAGCGCTGGCGTGTTACACCCCATCTACTGATACTTATGTCATGTTTATTGAAATCCGCCCCATAAATTAAGTGCTAGAAGCAAAGTTGTGATTCTGATTTCAGATTTCGTCTCCACTCACGCCCGCCATATGGTTTTTTTTTTTAAACTCGATGTGTGCCAACACGTTGTCAGCATTAAAAGAAATCTAACACTACCTCATTTTTTGGAATTCATCAAGCATCTTGACCTGGAGGTGGTAGCAGACTAATCAATAAATAATACTTAACTAGATATTTAATCCATTACCATTCTTTTGGGTTTAGCCGTAGTCGGGTAAAATTTTATTATTATTATTAATGTAGTTCATATCCTATTGTGTAAATCAAAGTGGATTTGAAATTCTCCCGAGCTTCAAATTCGGAGAATCTTCCCTGAAAGGACATTGAGGGAAAATCTCAAATTTAGGTGCATTTTTCTCCACGAAGACACGTTTTCTCGTCAAGGTTGTGTACGAGTACTACAGGCTTGTGCAGAATTTATTCAGCTTTAATGTTATTGAAGAGCATGTTTTCATAGAGTACCTAGTTTTCAAACAAGACCTGAATTTCTTACGAATAGAGTACATTTCACAAGATAGCGGCCGTTCTACAAGGCCCTGACCCGGGGACTTTTGGGAGACGAAAACAGGGCTTCCAATGAACATTCGTACCTACCAAATTTCATCAAACTCCCCGGGATTTCGAGGTAGACCAATATCGACTGTATTATTAGGTAAATCTCGTATAATATCTCCGGAAGATGCATCAATTCCCCTTGAATACCTTCTCCCCATACCTACCACCAGAATGGGGATGGGAGGCGGGTTGCAGCTTTGTAATACAATCATAATTTTCATAATCTCCACAGTTGAAAAGCAGCGCAATGGTTACGCAAAGAAAAGATAAAATCAAATTAAAACAACAACATGCTTTACTAAAGATGCCTTGAGTACTATTTAACCGACTTAAAAAAACGGAGGACGTTTTCAATTTAGTTGTATTTTTTTTGTGTTGGTACTTTGGCATTTATAAGTCGTTTAGTGCCCATAACATAACACTAGCCTTACTGAGCTTACTATGGGGCTAGTTAGATTTGTGTTATTTTTTCTGTAATAATCAACGCATTTGCTCTCGGAAAGCAGTTCATGTGGTTAAGTGGAAAGGAAATGTGGAAATGTTAATGTATGTATTGTATGTGGTTTGGCGAAGTACTGAATTGAAGTCAGTATTTTTTTTAAAGTACATTATTACTCAATACAATTTTATACGTATTCTTCAGTCACTCGCTTTGTTTATGACATTCAAATTGATTATCGATTTCAAGTGGTCTGTGTCTAACCACGACGCCAATATAATTGTCAACTGACAGTAGTTGTACGCAAATAGACAATACTTGGTAAACAAGCAGAACTAGCGCCGGCACTGTCTGCCCACGCGCATCGCGTTTGTCTGCGCAAATGAGCCCTAAAGATATTTTAACGCGCTTACTAAACCGAAAAGCATCCCGCTCATTATGAATAAACATTAAAAACGAGACGTTTAGGATTTGGTCTTGATTTTGTGTTAATGTTAAAGGGAATGGAAAATCTACATCTACAGTTTAAAAAATACATGATTAACCTAATTAGAAAGCGTCAAATAATCCCACGATAATGTGTTCTAAATATGAACATATTTAATATGTTGAATGTCTGAACGTAGTTAGCCATAAAAATCAGTTGTCACCTACGATTTACCTGTGATCGCTTTATAGGTCAGGCGGCTGAAGTTCGTTAATCTCTGAACTGACAATTATTTTCGTAGAGGCGACGGCGCACCGCAATCAGTGTATCGACAAGCCAAAAGGATCGGCCATTCTGGCGGTGTACCAAGGAACGCAATAGTCAGCCTAACTAATGTACATTTCGCGACCCAAGTTGGCATTTTGTCCGATGAGTCCGACATCCGACTAATCTACTAGACCTGTTTGGCTTGAGATGTGACATAATTCCTTTTACATGTTAATCCACAGATAATACAATGTATGGAGGATGCCCACGAGAATACGTCAATTTCTATTTTAGGTTCTAGGGTTTTCAGTTTTCATACAAGTGAACAGGTAACAAATTTTGAGGTCATCTATTCTGTGGGAATCAACGTCATCTTCTAATTGGCCAATAAACCTGACTTGGACATTTATATAACTACAAGTCACTGTAGGTACCTACTTGTGATTGATTTTTAAATACAACTAGGTGTACCTAATACATAGTATCCCAAAAAACTTGTTAGTTGCAAGAGGTGCACATTTGCATGTTTTAATCCATAAATACATAATAGCAAAGTCCATGCAGAATGTTTCGGTATTAATCACTAATTAAACAAATATGCTATTTTAAGACCACCGAGCAATGATGTAGTAAAAAAGAGGTAGAAATGTTGTCTACGAGTATATGAAATTCCCTGTTTAAAAATGGTCAGGCACATCTGACAGCTGAGACGCGTTCACGTTTCCATTTATTACGCGAAACTGAGGCAAGTTGGTGCAATTGACTCAATGTTAGTGTGCCATGCATGTGTGCTAGCGCTTATAATATACCATAACTACCTACCGTACATATCTACCTCTTTTTAGGGTTCCGTACTCAAGAGTAAACGGGACCCTATTACTAAGACTCCGCTGTCCGTCTGTCTGTCTGTCTGTCTGTCTGTCACCAGGCTGTATCTCACTGATACCGTGATAGTTCCAGTTGAAATTTTCACAGATGATGTATTTCTGTTGCCGCTATAACAACAAATACTAAAATAAAATTAATATATTTATAGATAATGGTACGGAACCCTTCGTGCGCGAGTCCGATTCGCACTTGGCCGGTTTTTATATTATATCATTGCCACCGAGTATTTGATAAATTCATTAGTGATGATGTGATTCATATTTAATTTATTTAGGTACTGGATTTGTTTGTTGTGCGCCGGCTAACCTAAACCGCATTAATATGTGGAGCAAGTAGCTATTAATCCAAAATACGTCACAAGTTACACGTATGTCGCCCATTAAACTATTTTATTACAGTGTAGCCGAGGCGTAATACCTTGTTGATTTTGGACGTGCTCGCAAGACAGGTGTGTGCATTACTGTTATTTAAACGAGTCGTTTTCATGTAGCTATACGAAATAAGAAGCGTCATTCAACTGAATGTATTTACTGTATTTGTGGGTACCATATTTTTTTTTTATTCTCTATCCATTATCTTTTCATGGCTTTTGCCGTATTTAACGTGAAAGAATATTACATTTTATGTAATGACATAAATCATAGAATGAGACATGTCGCAAACAAAATCGCATTTGCAATTAGTGCGCCTCCTCAGTCATGACATTTTGGCTTCTGCCATGACTAAACATTGCTACAAATAACGCAAAGACGTTGTTTGCACGTGTTTGTTTTACATAATTTGTTGATAGATCGCTACTAATTTGTATAGGGCAAACATATAATTTCTCCGACTTCCGACTTATCATTATTGCCTACAACGTGGATTCTTTATAATGAGACCAAGGGCGGGTTGTACCAATTTACGATTACAGACCGATCAATGTTAAATATGGCGCCGGCAGCTGTCATTCAATAGAGACTGGTCAAACTTTCCATACATTCATATTTTAACGAACACCGCTTAGTATTACATACTCCAGGCAAAATACGGTTTTGAAAAACATTAATTTATCATTTTTAGCGTTTTTTTTCTTTATATCATTTTAAAACATTATTCTAAGATGCTTTATTCAAGAATCCAATAAACTTTCCATCCGGAAGTATTTAAATAGATTTAAATAAAGCATGACTTGTTTTTTTTTAATTATTTATCTGGAATATTATAGAGCAAATGTAAATGAACCAAAATAAACATAAAACCATTTTTTAATATTTTTTCTGACTTTTCAAAAGCTAGTTAAGATATATTTTTTTATGTCTGAAATTTTGTTGGATTTTGTCGCTAGGTAACTATTTGATTGATAATATATTCAATACAAAGAAAAAATCTGCTATTATAAATTATTTCCAAATTTGTCATTTTTTCCATACAAGTTGTCAGTTCATTGCCTGGACTATACAGACGGTTTGGTGCAACTCACCCTAATTGTAGATAAAATCAATCGTAACAAATAACAGGGGGCGAGAATTTGGACGAATTGTCAGGTAGATTTATTAATGCCGAAGAGTCGTTTTAAACATATTTCTAAGCGTGTTAGTAGCTGGGATATTCAGCTGACTATACAGTCACCAATATTAATATCAGGCAGAACAAAGCGCGCATAAATATTGGACGCGACTAAGGCCGTTAGGTTAGGACGTGTCAGATATTTTGCCCCCTACGTTATAGTCATGCTGGTGACTGCCCATGCAATGTGTGTATCTGCATGCAGACAAAGTAACGAACCGGTTTCGCAAACCCCTGTGGCCCGGCCCGTATTTCCATCGGCGTCGGGCATCGGGCGAGCGTTGCGAAATTGTCTGCAAGCGCCAAGCGCACCCAACGACATCGGGGAGGCAGAGGATGACGCCCTCAGATGACACCGCCCAGACAGAAATAAATGTGCAAGCTAAACAAACCCGGCATTTCCGGCGGCACGTGGACTGACACAATCATGTAAATATATCCGCGATTAATTCACAGGGTGCCCAGTCCACGCCGAAAGGAATTCCCAATGACCCGAGCAATTCCAAAAAGCCTGTACAGCAGTCAATAAGGAATTAGCAATAAAAACATTAACTACAAAAAACTATATTTTGTCACGTAAAATGGCCTTCAAACCACAGCTAATAGTTTCGCACAATGATTAATAGCGAGTCATATTTTTGTCATGTAAATCGTTTCCCTTTTTTTCAGCGGGCCATCAAACCACAGCTATATAGTTTCGCATGACGATTAATAGCGAGTCATATTGGCTGCGAGTGGCCCAAGTCGGAAAACAAGCGGATTTGAAATTATCTGCATTCAGAAAGTGGACACCGACACCCTGCACGCTATGCGCATGTGCGGGGTGCTTGGCACGGCGAATATTCACGTTTTGGCGACGCTACGCCATGAATGGGCGTAATATTACGCAAGTTGGCCTTTTCGCTCCTGACTCACTCGTACAGAATTAACTTGTCTAGAGTGGCTCGAGTACCCTGCAGCTGTATTGCATATTTCATAAAATATAATTTATGCGTTCTGTAACATAGTAATTTCAATTAATTGCGTTTGACGCTATTTACCTGGCACTGAACGCCTTCAATCGAGTTGTATTTATGTGGTGTCGCCTTTTATCTTAAAATGCTATGCGTTTCATAACCTCACACACATGCAATTATGCACGCCCATGTGCAAATTTATCAAAGAGATCAAATAAATCGAAGTGCTTTCTTTGATAAGTAATAGACAGCACCTACCTACATAGAGCCTAAAAAATTGGTTAGGAAATGTCTAACATTTAATAAATCATTAACCTAATATGCTGCCCGTAAGCCGGTGTAATAAGCAGACAAATTTATTAGCAGGTGTAAGTGCTATGAGAAAGCACTTATGCACGTGCTCTGAAAATAGCCCCAACAGATTTAATGAAGTGACACATTTGTTTTTCTAACGTGGGTTTCAGATGTATTAATATAATTAAATTAACAATTAGGGACACTAATAGAATGATATCAATTATGCTCTTTGGTACCCACAGTTTTCTACCGAGACGCAAAAATTGTATTGACAGTTGGTGTCAAATTTGCGTTAATGAGTCTTAGAAGAGGACAAGATGGTTGACATAGGTATAGTCGTCATTACGAGCCGTTGAAATTTTGTTCGTTTCTTCAACATCCTATTCATCGTTTCAGTATTTTCAGTAGGTATCCAGAAAATCAATATTGTCGTTTGTTCTGTCAGAAAGCATTACATTTGCACAATCAAAATGATTCCAAGCGGCAAGCGGATATTTTTCCAGCGATAGCACGAATCCCGGACAGAGTTTATCTCGTCGTAACGTATCCTGAACAGCGTCACTAGTGTCACTACTTGAGAAATAAGCTACTGGCGGATCCATGAAATTCGATTTCCTTCGCTAATAATAATACTTATAAAGTAGGAAGAGTTCGCATAATACGTAAGGTATATTTTCGGTGATGCTAAAAATTCAAGGTGAGGAGGGAAAGTTGACAAGGACTTCCATACAAAATGCAAACTTTTGCTCAGAGTCGTACGGTCTAGCGCGTCTCTTTTTAATTTACAGACCCGCTTCTATATTTATTACCCTACCTCACATGAATGAAATAACCCGTTCCAGGTGATAAAATGAATCGGTGCATATATACGTCCACGAACTCCACTCGCAACATGGACGGCTGAGCCGATTGGCAACAATTCGGCGTCTATCTATTTCCAAGCGAATTATCCTCTAGCATGAGTTATGGACTCGACGTGACGACCGGCGCGGGAGTTTGCCAAAACGAGGATTATTACTGACCTGACATCAGCTGCTCGACAAACATTAACAATGTATTAAATTTTTGTGTAGTCTAAGATCCCGAATAAATACAGTCTGACCCTGTGTCCCTTTTTTGACTACTCAAAGGAACATTACGGAATGAAAAAATGTGGGCAATTACAACCAAATAATTATTTAATTTAATTGTCTTTGACTTGCTGTAAAAGCTTTGGTTTGTGTTGCTGTGAAGTTCATGTTTTATCAGAGAAGAATATCTATAGGTTGACTAAGAGCCTAGAAAAATATCGCTAATAATAATAATAAATACTTTATTTACGACCAACATGGGATCATGGTGTTAGTAACAATTATATTACTTATTAAACTAGTGTTAGTACATTATATTATTTTATATTATAATATCATTTTTATTTATTTCTGCGTGCATGTATCATGCAGCAGTTGTTCAAGTACAGGCCATCGATCCTGTCCGCTATCATGCTCAGAATGCTGTTGGAGCTAGCCCGCACTCTGCGCACCAGTGGCGTAGAAGCAGTCTACCCGCGCTTCTGCAAACATCCCTGATTCGCTACAGAATCTGGGCAGCCCCATCAGCACCCTGAACGCATTATTATACTGCACGCGCAGAGCGCTATACTGTTTATATGTGTAATCTGCCCACATGCTGCCTGTATAGAATGTAGTACAGTAAGCTTTAAAAAGAGAAAGTTTTACTTCTTTTGAGCAGTTAGCAAACCTGCGGGCTATCAAATTCGCTCGAACGGACAGCGCTCTGCGCTCGCGCTCAATATCTGCTAAGGCGGAGTAAAAAAACTCATGGTATGTTCATGCTCTCGCCAAAATAAATAAAAAAATCTATTGAATATTCATGTATGATGGGACACTTAGATTTTAGTCGAGATCTTAAATGATTTCTAAATGCGCCTCGAAAGTAATAAAATATAAAAATATAAAACGAAACGCGGAACATAAGAGTTGTCTACAATTTTATTAGATTAGGAGCAGATCAGAATAGTAGCATTATGCTTGTCGTGTAAATCAAGTTGTTTTTGTCTGTCCTAACTAATGGAATGGCTTGATACTTGAGCAAAGAGACGAATACTGGAACGCAAAAGGCAGTACGCCTTGACACGCCCCACATTCACTGGAGGATGCCTGACCGTTTCCACGAACTATCTATCATCTCTCTCGGTGATTATGTAATCGAAGAATCGGAGTATCGAACGTCAGTCGCAGTACTCGATATTCGGGTCGGTCTGTCATGCTCCATGACAATACTGCCAGTAACGCTGCCGCCGCGATGGCCGGCTCGAATCACTCGGAACTGCCTCGCTGCACGCTCCACCTCGGCTCTATAACGGCTCGCCAGCGAATATTGTATAAGAAAGGTTATTTTTGCCGTCGTCCAGGGTCGCAGCGCGTAAACACTGCCGATACATGGCAGAAATGCCTCGAAACTGCATGCTGTGCGCAAGCACGTATTGTGCGGATGTTTACTATTATGATTATCTGCTTCGCGGGTGTTGCTAACCGGGATTTTATAATTTATTGCTCGTTTAAATACGTAAGAATACCTCTATATTTAGGAGAAACTTTCCGACGACGTTGAACGATTCATATGCCATATGTATGACTGATTTATGATCAAAGTTTCCCGGAAAAAGCTTCGCAACATTCTGAAGTTCATTTTTACAACACAGTTGCTGTCTTTAAGCTTAAGCAGGTCAGGATAATATCTTTGAATCAGAAAATAATTAGGCCGCCTTCTTTTGTGATTCAATCACGAAAAAGTTCAAAAAACTGGCATAAAGCTTGCAATTATAGTCTATGAAAAATCTATAAATTGGCTAGAAACTAGTGCAGTGAATCATGCATGGAACGCGCGCGCACCTCCTCTTGCATTTAAAGCATTGACGTCAAAAACTTAATACGTACGCCAAGGATAAACTCTAAACTCCCTGTTTGAGTTATGTAAATATTCTAAATAATTACATCATATTAACATTTGCAAATCTATTCGTATGAATATATTTTTTTCAGGCCAGTATTAAGGCTCGACATGTAAAATTTTGGTAAAAATGAGTTGTTTAGCTATTTTATTTTCGAACTAGTGACCCGCCCCGGCTTCGCACGGATTTATATGTATAATACATGCATGTATTATACATTTAAACCTTCCTCTTAAATCACTCTAATCTACTAAAAAAAACCGCTTCAAAATCCGTTGCGTTGTTTTAAACATCTAAACATGTATAGGCACAAACAGACAGCGGGAAGCGAGTTTGTTTTATGTAATGTAGTGATTATATCGGACATTATATGATTTAATCTACTTAAAGATGATTAGATGTAATTTGGCATGGGTATATAAATGGGTGGCGCAGGACTGGCCATTGTGGCACTCTTTGGGGGATGCCTATGTCCAGCAGTGGACGTCTTTCGGCTGATATGATGATGATGATATAAATCAATCACGTCAACCAAACGGTAGAATAAAATCATGAAAAATATTTATTTTAGGGTACCTCCCCTACACGTGAAGTGGGGATGTATTTTTTTCTATTTAAACCCATGTGGGGTATCGTTGGATAGCTTGTTCAAAAATATTATGTGTTTCTGAATACCACTTTCCAACTCAGCCGCTTGCGTGATATTTGGCTTTTTAAAGCCCTAATTTTGTTCCAGTCAATGTAGTCAAATGTAGATAGCATGTAACCAGATTCATAAAATACAATGGGTCAGTTTTATTTATGCACACGGGTGGTGATGATGATGATGTGATGTAGCAATTATTTTTTCATCTCTCCTGTTCTGAAAGCTGACTTTCCATGGGCATATAGCCGGGTGGAAAATAGCGTTTTCTCCCCTAGGGTGGAAAGTATTTTTTTTTTATTGTTACTGTCAGCCACGGAGTCGAAGATAATTGAGTTACTTCATATTATTAAAATAAAAGCTTTACATATATCTAAACTCAGCTTATACATTAAGCGACGGGTTCATTACGACGATGTTGATAAAAATCCTTTTACAGTTGGTATTTTTTTCATTTCTGTAAATATCGGCTGCCCGCCATAATGCTATGAAACTTTTTTTTTCACGTTTAGGCATGACCCCCTAGACTATAGTATCCTCAAACCAAACGGACGACGGAGCCAATACGAGCGCTAATACGAACCAATACGATCCCAGTCGTCTATTTGGTTTGAGGATAGTATAGTTGCGTCGGCCTACTCGATTACAGTCGAGTAGGCCGTGGCAAGTGGCCAGTGCAAGGAGGTTGGATTAGTATTTAGTATATTTTTAATTATTTTATTTAGGTATATCTAAAATGGAATAATTAATTCTTTACATTTATTTACAGAATTATATAAATACAAGAAATAAGTTTAAAATATTAGATCAGACACGATTTTTAAACTTTTCTAAAGTTGGCAGTATGTGTATTTTAACTGATTACTCTTAATATACCTGTTTTATAAAATGTACGTGCAGTATTTTACTTTCCTCACAGTCGAAATGAAAAGTAGAGTGTTTAACTCGGGTGAAATTACCCATTTCACCATCGAACTAATAAAATATCTTGGGTGACATGGGTCACTTTCAACCCTTGGTTTACAATCTACTATATAATACCGCGGATTGTAAAAGAAAGCACACACTTGTTCAAGGTACCTATGTTTATTCTAAAGTCATAAGTGGAACTTTTGTTCGCGGAATGCGAATCTCCTCGCTACGTGATTTAAAGTAAAGTAAAGTAAAGTATTTATTGATTGTAAACTGTGTACATACAGGTGTTAAAATATATATAAAAGTAACAACAGTTGCTCATTCCGAGCGTACAATATTCACCCTTAAAATTAAAGTTTAAAAATAATGTGCACTGACTGGATATATACCTATTCTAATTTATGCGCTGCTGAACCTCAAAATATTCATTTAAACTGTAAAATACATTGTCCATGAGAAATTTTTTCAACGTAGATTTGAATTTATTACCATCTAACATCTTAATACTATTAGGTAAGACATTAAATACACGTATCGCAGTAATGAACGCGCTTTTAAAGTATAGGAAATTACTGGTCTTAGGTAGCGACAAGTTGTACTTATATTTCTCACAAAGATTCTCTTTTTGTGAAGACTTACTTACAAAGTAGTCCATATTATTCTTAACAAAGACGCATAATTCGAGAATGTATATTCCTGTAATAGAAAGTAATCGTTTTTCTTTAAATACATTCCGAAGTGATTGTTCAGCACTCATACGGTATACTATTCGCAAGCACCTTTTTTGCAGAATAAATGTACTCTGCACATCAACGGAGTTCCCCCAAAAAATGATCCCGTAATTTAATAGAGAAAACACGTTCCCAAAGTACGAGTTTCTGACAACGCTTTCCGAGCAGGTTCCCGATAAAATGGCTAGGGCATAACACTGACTTGATAGCTAAATGCAAGTGATTTCTTGAAATCACTTGCATTTTTCATGGATTTTCTTAAAACTTATACTGGAAGATCGAAATTTTTTGTAGAAGTTGGTAAAATCATAGCAAATTGTAATGTGTTGTAATGTTCTGATTATTTTCATGCGATTTTGCACCTTAGTGAAAACCGCATAGAGTAACTATAACATTGTCAATCTAACCTCTAACGTAGGTACTAGGTAGCATTGACTTTTCAATTGTACAGTCGCCATCACATACATCGGAGCAAACAAGCACGTCACAAACATCGGAACACGCCTCTATTTTCAAGGCATTAGGGTGCATGTGCCGATATTTTTGAACACCTATAGTGTACCTATGTATGTGATGGCGACTGTATGTCACCCACCGAAATATATCTAATAGACCGTAAGCCCACTCCCAATACGCCTACGTCTCATGACAACACGATAAAACGCCAGACACCTTTGACACCGTCTACCAAGTACTTCTAGCCATTTCAGGGCTGACACACTAAGTTTTACTCTCTCTACGATTAAAGGGCTAAATGATGCCACTTGTCTCGTACTGTTGACACATGACGTAAACATACCTAGCCTTATAATTTTGACCGAAAATGAAGGAGTTTTCAAACTTACGGCCAATTTTAGCTGCGATAATCTTCTGATTCTGGCTCAGCACAACTTTCTTGGCCTGCTGCCATGCATTTTATGGTGTTGTCATGAGACGTAGGCGTATTTGGAGTGGGCTTACGGTCTATAAGAAGCATAGGTACTTAGAATAAAATATGAAAATGTAAATAAGTCTCTGTCATTTTCCAGTCAGATGTTTTGACGGTTTTGACAATTTTAGTTTTTCTAAGGAGGTTGGTGACTGGTTCAAATTCTTAATATCACCAAAACGAAATGAAATTATACATAGGTCAGTGACCTGTCACAGTTAAGTGAGATAGTGTGCGTGAAATGTAGAAGTGTGCGTTACTGGGGAGAATTACGATAACGTTGCGCCGCCTAGCGGTTTTCATTGTGTCGCGTATGTAGTTTCATTTTGAATAAGGAGCCTTAAACGGTAAAAGTGCAAAGTGCAGTGCGTGCGTGCAGTCAGCATCAAAAGCAGCTGCGCAATCGAAGACGTCAAAAGCTCATATTCCCTTTTAATAAAAACTTTTGACGTCTTCGTTTGCGTAGCTATACTTTTGATGCTGACTGTACAACAATAAACAAGTAAGTATTGGTTCTAAATTAGAAGCAAGGATTGCGCCGAGCCGGAAATTTTACAGTAGCTTCTAATATCGTAAGAGTACGACGAGGACACTCTTTATTTTAGAATGTATTTGGGGATGCTTAAAGTTGGATGTCGTGCTAGTGGCATAACATTAATTTGGGTGCGTCTCACGAAATATAACAACATAATATATAATTTCATATTAATAACGTTGACAAGATATAATGAACGTTAGCTATAATAACAAAATCAATAAAATTATAAGGAATAACGGTCAGTTGCCATAATATTCATTTTATATAACGTTTTTTTACATAACACTCAAATTTACTAATTTCAGTTGGTATAACATGCAAAACGTATAACGATCATAATACATAATATCTTTTAGTATAAGCATTATAAGATATAAGAGACATGAGATATGTTCAGGATTAATAAGTGCTCAACTGTAGAATATCTGGCATGGAGTACAGGGTTCATATTTTTTTTATAGATTGTTCTCACCATAAGACGACTCCTCGCCAAATTTCAAGTTGCAGAAACGCTTGGTTTGCGAGAAAAAAAATATAAAAAATTTCATACAGAGTCCCAATTTTATGACCGCCATGACGCATATTTTTCTGTTTCTTTGCACGTGTTGTCATTGATATGTTCCTAATAGCGTACTTATCCAATCCTTTTGTTTATCATTTGCATATTCTACTCTAAGGCAGGTCGGTGTAGGTACGACGACGAGCGAAGCGAGGAGGAGTGTTAGGTCTACCGCGACCCTACAGCGCGCGAGCCGAGCGAGCGAAGCGAGCGTGCCGCGGTAGCGGCCGGCGAAGCGCCAGAACCGACTTTATACGAAAACAGGCCATAATATTGATGAAAATGTTAATTTCATATGAAAAAAAAAATTTTTTTTTTTCAAAAACCATGGATTTCCGCAAATTTTGGATTTCAAAAATACACTATAGACACCCTCCTCTGCTCTCAAAAAAAATGGTGCATTTTGGCCATGAAAATGTTAATTTCATATGAAAAAAAAAAATTTTTTTTCTCAAAAACCACGGATTTCCGCAGATTTTGGATTTCAAAAATACACTATAGACACCCTCCTCTGCTCTCAAAAAAAATGGTGCATTTTGGCCATGCCAGATATTCTACAGCTTTTCCTTAATAAGTTAGGTAAGGTTGATTTTAAATTAGGAAGACCACATAACACAAAAAATATTTAATTTTAACCAACATAACATTAACATTACATAACATGTATATCTTCAATGTTTACTTTTCTTCAAACACAAAATCGCTCTAAGAAATTCACATTCAGTATATTCAGCTTTTCAAGCGATTTCAAGAGTAATTGTATGCGTTTATACTATACGAGCATTATGATTTTTGATGTTAGATTAATTGTATAATATATGTTTAAATCTTAGGGGTTATGAGTATTATACGCTTTAATCGTTATATCAATTGATAATCTAAATAATGTTATACTTTACAAAAATAGATATTTTGAAATTATATCTTTCGTTCATTATATTCAGTGAATATTATACTAAACAAGCTTATACAAAGTGAGCGTATATATTATGAATGTTATATGATGAGTTCTTATATCTCGTATTACTTACCCCATTAATTTAACGGACTTATGAAATCCCAAACGCGACGCCCTTGTTCGGATACCCTCGTGCTGTTAAAATAAACGGCAACAATAAACGAAAACGTTAAAAAAATCCGCTAGTTTGCGTAGCTATACTTTTGATGCTGACTGTACAACAATAAACAAGTAAGTATTGGTTCTAAATTAGAAGCAAGGATTGCGCCGAGCCGGAAATTTTACAGTAGCTTCTAATATCGTAAGAGTACGACGAGGACACTCTTTATTTTAGAATGTATTTGGGGATGCTTAACGTTGGATGTCGTGCTAGTGGCATAACATTAATTTAACGGACTTATGAAATCCCAAACGCGACGCCCTTGTTCGGATACCCTCGTGCTGTTAATAAACGGCAACAATAAACGAAAACGTTAAAAAAATCCGATTGTCTTGTTCGCGTCATTCACCAGTTGAATAACTAGATCTCTAAGTTGGTAAATCACGGTAAATCTAGAGCTGTTTTTCCGCTATAAAATTATATTTATAGCCTATTTCGTGTTGTATACGTTCGTTTGTCACTGCCCTGACAGCTCAGTGAATCGACTCGACCACTTAATGACGGCACTAATTCAAGAGACGAGTGCACAAGAACCGCAGAAAACATGCGAGCAATCGAGAGACAAAGATTGGCATATGTCCGTATCAAAACTCATATCAAACTCAAAAGTAGCATTGAAACTATGAACGTATTTGGTTCAATATTTAGAAAGCGTAAAAGAACTCATTTATCAAAAAATATCGTGCATTTTTTTATAAGTAGAGAAAAAAATCTTTTCTGCCGCCTTAATGGAGTGAAAAATTTGTTTCATGTTAAAATTACAGCACGATTTCACAGAACTATTTTGAAAGGCGGCCGAAATATGTCTAAATGCCACTTAGTTGATAGCTGTCACAGAGGCTGCCCTAAATACAAAACTATCTTTGGTATAAAACATGTTGTGAAGCCAGCGAACTCTTCCGAGATTAATATTCTTATGCCGCGCCAGAAATTTAATGAATTAACGGTGTATGCGTTAATTCGGTACATAGTATAGCGGGATTAGAAACTGAAAGTGGTTTGTCAGAGGCGTGTTGACACGGGTCCAAGATGCTGTCGTTAGATATCGGTAATATGGTTCGCATGGCCGGCGGCGCGGACGTACCTTGCGCTAATCGCATGCGACGACACCCCAACGTTTATCATAATACCTAATACATTTTCAGAAATCAACATGCTCGTGTTATGCTCACAAATTTCTGACATTATTGGTAATGCATTTGGCAGTAAACCACGGTCGCCACTGACTCGACTGCACCTCAGGTTTCAATTCACCTTCGGGAAAGTTTCAACGGACTTTTAACCGAGATGATATAAATTAATTGTTTATTTTACTTCTGATTCCGACGTATTGTTGCGCGTGTTAATTTACGGCATGGAAGTAAAATCTATATTTTACGAGTCAGGTCAGAAAAAAACAGTATAAAACTGGATAATAGGAGATAGAAACATCATAAAGGCCAACGAGGTCAAGGTGCATGTAAAAATGAGGACGAGTAGAGTAACTACCTTCCCACGTTGTCGATAAACTCCAAATAGTGTCTATTTTATGTAAACATGATTTCATGTACGTATACAGTACTATATAAACATCCACGATAAGATGTATTCGTTATAAATGTCTGACTATGTTCCACTAATTCTAAAATGATTGCCTCCATTTCAAAAATCTCCATCAGCGTTATTAAATTGTCAGCCAGAGGTGGCGATGATTAATACTACTTGTAATAAAAGTTATATTAACGATATGTAGATAGTTCAAATTCAACAAGTGGTTTATATGTGAATTACACAACCACGGACAGTGAGTGCCAAAATTCTATTTGTGACGACAAACCGAGACGGGTATATTTAACTGCCACCCATAAACTGTCGAATACTGTCTCTGACAACGTCGGATGATCTTACAATATCATTAACGCAACAAGGTACGGGCGCCATAATATTGTCGGGAACATTATCAAAACAACATCACGTATGCAAGACAACGCATCGCATCATATAATTTTTATTGGCTTGTTTCGACGGAATGGCTTGAGTTTAACTGGCACGCAGCATAAATTTAAACCTAAAAGTTAAATGTACAAATACACTTTACATTCAAAGCACAATTTGAAGAGAAATCATTACCAAATTGATTACTTTACGATTTTAAAGAAATTACAGAGTGTAGGTAAGCCTTGTGTTGTTGTGTACCCTGTTTGTATGTAGGTTTTACCCCGAATAATGCATTTGTTTGTAACTCATCTACGCAAACATTCCATTCTTATGCGCGACAGAATTCGCATAACCCGACCTTTCAGCTCGGTGCATAAATAGATTTCACTCCGTCTTGGGCGGAAAATTACAAATTAGGTGCAAGTAGGTGCTTACTTCTCGAAAAACTGAAGATGTCATAGATTTCCGTGGAAGTGAATTTCAAGTGTGTTTTGTAAAGAAATAAAATAAAATAAATAAAATCAGTTTATTGCAGACAATAGTCACACACACACAAATCAGTAGTACACAGAAAAAAAAAACAATAATAATAATTAAAATGGCGTAGGATGTAAAATGGCGTAGGGATGTGACGGCCCCATCGCCCACCAGATTTCTGGTGCAATCAGTCAACGTAAGGCAGCTTGTGGCGGGCTGTTAGGGAGTAGCGACCCTACGTACCTGAGTGCTCCTGGGGGTGTCCTGTGGTCAGGCTGAGCCGATCGGGTGGTTGGTTGGACAGGCCCCCCACCTCTGGCTTGCCTTAACTGGCTGTCCAGAGTGGAGTCGCAAGAGCTCGAGGGTAGATGTGGACACCTAAGTGGCGAGTTGGCTATATGTTTAAAGTCCAGTGCCACCTCTCTACCCCCCCAGCCTCTCTGACTGGTGTTGCACTTAGGCCATTTTTTAATGTCGCTATTAATAGGGGCCCATCTAGCAGTTGGCGAGTCACCGTCTGCCAGAGATAAAAAATGAGACAGTTTATTAGGCAGGCGTCCGATGTTTCACCCAATAGCCCAGCCACTAGTCCATAATTTTCACCCAATAACCCGTTTTCTTTAGATTCCATCAACCAGGAATAGTCCCTATACACCTCAGCGGGTGCTGTCTCTGTGTGCGTCCCATGACACGGGCAGGGACAGCATCCGCTCGGTGCACTCCTTGCATTTCATTAAATTGTCAAAAGGGCCTCTACGTGTTGGCTCAGTTGGTACTTTGTAGGTACCTAGCCCCACGCACGCCTCCCAAAGGTCCGGGACATCATTGTCCCGTGAGCGGGAAAGACATACATATTAAAATAAAACTTGCATCATATCATAATAATGACTAGTCCCGCGTAAAAAGTTAGTTAGCTGCTTATAATAAGCTATGTCAGCTATTTTCTGTTCCCATGGCGATGGACGTAAGACCAGTACCGGTAGATAGGGCTACATAGGTTTTCCGAAATGGACTTCAAAATACGGTTGCCAGAGTTCCTCAACCTACTCCAGAAAGCTGCAATTCGGCTTCTGATGATGGCGAAGAAGTCGGGAACCCCCGCTTCCGCAAACATGCTCGACGCACTGCAAAACCTGGGCTGCTTCAGTAGGATGCGGAAAGTGTCGTTGTATTCTACCCGCAATTTTGAGTAAGCTTTCCTACTAAAATTAACCCAGAGTTGGCAGGTGTATAAACACTGGCAAAATGCTCTAAACAGAGTCACTTTGACACCGTTCGTACACCTCGCAAACCTGCGTGCGAGCATGTTACACCTAACAGATAAGGCCCTCCTTTCCCTTTCCATATCAAGGTCATCCTTGAGATCACTACTAAGGATATGTCCAAGGTATTTAAATTTATTGACAACTCGCACTGGTAAGCCATTCAGAATCAATTCCGGAATTCTATCCGGACCCCTTCCTGCCCTAAAAACCATCAACTCGGTTTTTTGATCGTTATACTTCAGCCCGTGAGCAGAAGCATAACGCTCACAAGTTGAGAGCAGCAGAAGAAAGAATTCGTGGCGTTTTAAATTTTAATGGCTTTTCCTTGTAGTTAAGGAAGATCTCCTGACTGAGAACCGCGAATGCGCCGGAGTCGCAAGTGTGGGCGGGCAATTAAACCGCCCCGGCTAACGAAAACAACGCCTCTGTTGCGACATTCTTCACTGGAACCAAAATTAAGGGAAATCAAGGTTTCGACTCGCCGTCATCATTGAATCGTAAACAACAGCGCTTACTACTAATAGGACAACTGTATCATGGCATTCAGTCGACTTCATTATTTGTGGGCGATTGTTCTAAAATAATCTGTCACTGTCTAATATTATATACGAATTCAAATATTTAAAAAAAAAAATTACACAGCTCTGGCACGCCTCAATGGCACCGTGTTTAGAGACATAACTGGTTTTAAGGTACTGTCAGGGGCGGTTCACTCTGTGATTTCGTCGCGCCGCTACAAGTACATGCCGGCCGGCCGCCAGCTGGCGGTCCATTAGTAGTTGCCGCGCGCTGGTACGGGACGCACGCACGTGTCGCAGCACGTTGCATGCGATAGAAAGGGATGGCCACATTTAGCGTACCTCTCAGATCATAAAAATAAATAGATATGAAACGGGGGCGTGGCGCGTGTCGCCGCGACATGGCCAAATGGGCATGTTACTGCCCGCCGCAGGTTAGTCGCAACTTGCCGTGATACTGAAATGTTCTCCCACATTTACTCAAAATGCCGAATTGTAGCGTGGTTACATGTAAAAATAGGAGTGAAACTAAAACCTACAAGAATAGTGGAGTCACGTACCACATGTAAGTATTCGTATTTTCACTTATAAGTCAGTAAAAACAAATATTTTAACAAATAAACGCAACGCCGCATCATTTCTCGGGATCGTACTAACATATCGAACGAAAAAGCATATTTTTGTTCTGTGCGTTTTACATTGAACGTTCAATACAATAAGCAACCTGTACAGCGCTAAACCACGGCGCAATGTGTTAAACTCTATCGATATGGACGCTGCTTGAATTTTTTTGTGGTACGGCCGCTGCTTGGCGTCGTGAACTAGAGGTGTGGCAAAGTGTAGTTACAGTTTACGCGTAATCGATAAAATAGAAGTACGATATACTAGTGATTTTATTTTGACTACTTTCGCTGTTTTATTTTATTTTATTACTTGTTTTGGTTGGGTGCCTATCTTAAAGGTAACTAATAATATACTAATAAGATTAAAAGGTACAAAAAATTTAAGGTACCTACTAATAAGATTTTCACTAAGTCGCAGTATGAACGACAAATAGCGATAGATAGATAGATAGCTGTCATTTATTGTTAAAACTGTGTACATAAGATCTCATTTTAGACATTGGAAGGTATCAACAGTTTGCCCTTTTCGAGCGTACAATGTTATTGAACTTAAAATTAAACTTAATAATTTGTAGACCTAGGTACTTAAACGAAATATTCATTCAGATTGTAAAAGCATTTATCTGCTAGCCATTTCTTCAGCTCCTTGTTGAACTTATTATTATTATCTAATGACTTAATATATACAGGTAAGTTATTAAAGATTTTGATTCCAGTAGCATAGGTACTCTTGCTAATTATGTAACTAGAAGGCCTAACTGTACACATATCATATTTATATTGCGATCTAATTTTTAATTTAGAGTCACTTTTCCTATTAAAAATATCGTGCCGTTCCTTAACAAATAAACAAATTTCCAGTATGTAGATACATGTCAGCGTTAAAATTTTATTGCTTCTAAATATGTCTCTTAAGGATTCCCCATTCTTAAGTTTAAATATTATTCGCAGGCTTTTCTTTTGTAGAATAAATACTGACTGAACATTTACTGAATTACCCCAAAAAATTATGCCGTATTTGAGTATAGGATAAACGTTTCCATAATATGCCTTTTTTGAAACTTCTATTGACGTTATTTTGGTCAGTATAGATAAGGCATAACAACTTTTAGCTAGTCTATTGTTTATTTTATTAGTGTGAGATTTCCAGTTCAAATTGCTGTCTATTGTGACTCCTAAGAAGTTTGTGTTTGTAACTTGTTCAATTTGTGTATCCTCAATTGTTATGCTTAAATTCTGCGGTATCTGCTTATAATTAGTAAATTGTACTATTTTTGTTTTGTCTAAATTAACACATAATTTTAAGGATGACAACCAATCAGTAACAGTTTACAAATAGCACAAATAGCAGAAATAATAACAGTCGACAAATAGATATGCGAGGATGTGTTGGTCACATATATTTGACACCTCGCTCGCTTGAAACCTAGGTGTCAAATGTATGGAAATACATCATCTCTGGTAGATACTCGGCTTTAGCCTTAAATCTCGTAATATGAGTAATGGATACATTATTTCGCGCCAAAATGCGAGTGGGATAGGCCTGGTACAGGTCAAAAATATCGATGCGACCAGAGTTTTAAATGTATGTGAACACGAACTTACAAAAAGCCGTTTATGTTACTCTGCCTGTAGGTAGGTATTCGTCGATATTTTTTTACCTTTGCGATTTATGGTAACTCGTGTTATTTAAACTTGTAGCTAGAATACCAATACATACCAAACTTATCATTTTATTACTCATCAATATCTTAACATAATAATGTATATATCAATGTCGATAAAACATCATTTTTACGTTTGTCGCCCCCCTAGTGTAGTGCGTTTAAGCCAATCACAGCCCTTGTTTGCACGTTGACGTAGACTCACCGGCAACGCCCGAGTCTTTGTTTTTACACGGTTCAATGTGTGTGTGGGCGCTGCGGTGGGAGAAAACTGGGGACATCGGTTTTGGTTGAAATGAAGCAGTACGGCACTTCTCCCTATTTTTATGTTCTGAGGCGTACCTAAACAGGGAATTTGTTAACAGAGAACCTTCTGTACGTAGTACTATTTCTGTGTACTTATTCTGTGGTACTGTGTGTGCTTAATGGCAATAATGTTTTACAGGTAAGGTTATGTTTTTAAAACGCAGGAATTCATTCCATTTGAATGTTGACCCCTGGACTCTCGTTGTACCTTAAAACGTTGACCAACATGCAACACCGCTAAGTTTTTCATCATCATCATATCAGCCGAAAAACGTCCACTGCTCTGCTGGACATAGGCCTCCCCCAAAAAGTGCCACAATGAGCGGTTCTACGCCGCCCGCGTCCAGCGGACTCCCGCGACCTTTACCAGGTCATGAGTCCACCCTGTGGGGGGTCTACCCACGCTGCGTCTTCCAGTACGTGGTCGCCACCCGAGAACCTTTCCGCCCCAACGGCTATCGGTTCTACGTGCAATGTGCCAAGTGCACGTAGCGTCCGTGCAGTGCAGTGTGTGTGCTAAGTTATTACTAGTATTTAATAGTAGTTTATGTGACTGTACATAATGAAGGGCATTAAACACGAGTGTGGGTTTATGAAACGAGCCGAAGGCGAGTTTCATAATTACATCACACGAGTGTTTTAATGCCTAATTATGTACCTACAGTTACATACACTGCTTTATCTATCCACATATCATAAGCCTCCATGATGCATTCAGGAGCCGCATATTAAGACCGGCATTCGTGGCGTTGTTTTCTGGCGTTGTTTTCGTGCTTTTTAATTCAGAGACAAACTAGAGTCAGCTCTAACTATCATATCGTTCGATATCTTACTTACGTGCGACATTTGTCAGATTTGTATGCAACTTGACAACTCATTTCGAACTAAACGTCATCTCGACTGACATTAGAATAGAGGTCAAATCAAATTTCTTTGTTTTTCAGAGATGTTCGAAATTTAAATGAAATAATATTATCGAAATCGATGTTATTATTTATGAATAATAACATTTTCACAGATAAGAAATTTGTTCTAACAAAACAGTCTATTTTTATGGTGGTCATAATGTGCGGTTCTTGAACGCATCATGGAGGGTTTATGATATTTGGATCAGATACATTATTATTATCCCTATCATTCATTGCCTCAAAATCTACTCCCGTTCCTCTTTATGTCTATTATCATCACTCCCTTATTGTATGCTCAAACTTAGTTACGACTGTCAAACAAAGACTTTTTTTATAGGAATGCAGCGTCGCAACATCGAGTGGCCTAGCTGCAGTGATAGCGGATGATTTCATATCGCGTGCCGGCGGCTGTGGCTGTCTCGCGTCTCGACGAGCTATCCTAATTAATCGGCGTCTGCGCCGGCGCGCCGGTTAACGGTAAGCACCTGTCACTAAACACTAATATACTTACTCTCGCGATTATACTTGCTCTCACGTGGTTTTTCGAAAGTAAACTATAACCACCAATTGTCCTGAACTGTCGCCATTATTATAATCAATGCTATACGGTAAATTTAAAATGGAGAACGAGTTTTGCAAGTGCAGAAACTGGTTGCTTGCCAAGATAAGATGGCACGCTTTTCATTCCAAGTTAAACTTCACTTCAGTTGCTTTCGAATGCGGTTTAAATTTTTGTTCCATACATTCTCATTCGTCCTATGTACAGTCACCGGCATCAATATATGATGGATCAAAGGCCGCAAAATATCTGACACGCTCTAACGGCTGTAGGAGGGTCAATCAACTATTTCTTGCTGCTCATTGCCATGGTTACGTCTCCTGGGTCACTCTTTAAAACTATTATTTTATGGGGTTTAAATCCACTAAACACGTGTTTTTGTCATATTGGTAAACCCACAGATGTATGAATATAAGGAGATCGGACATGGCGGCCGATTTGTATAGAGTGAGCCTTTCGCAAGTACATTAACCCACACAACGCCCAAGTAATTGACAAGACAACGCACGCACACATCTAAAACACACACACTTGTATACCTACACGCTTATTTGACAATAAACGCGCATCATATCAGGCATTTTGGGAAAAAACGTAATATTCTCTGCGATCAGCACGCGTGCACAGTATGGCAGTGTATGCCCATTGAGCATGCAGCTGCGACACGGCCGCCGGCGGCTTGTCCTCTCTCTAGTATTCTATGCTCTGAGGGTAAACCCATTCCATGGTGGCGCATCTCCTTAGCATGATAGGAGTCCAGTTTATAGTATTTTTTCTAAGAAAGTCTGTTACTGTTGTCTCTTGGCTTACCGGGACAGAATAACAACAAGAAAAAGTTGATTGACACAGGAATAGAGTTGTATCAGATATTTTTGTGGTCTTTGTTTCATCAAATATTGATGCTGGTGACTGTACTACTACAGTACCTAATATATAAATTTACTAATAACCAGAATAGCTATTACGTCGAACCATATTTATAATATAATTTACTCGAACCTATTGCGCTGCAGTTCCAGAATGCACGTTAATGATTGCGATAGTAAAACCACTGGTTAACAGTAAACATATGGGGTTGAATGTGTATATTATTTCTTGACGAGACGCGTGCGTCGACCGACACGCCCCAATTATGCAAGTGAGAAAAGCAGCTACCGAAAAACAAAAGTATCAAATCTGAATCTAAACTGCTATTTTGATCTTGAGTAAGGTGTTACATTAGGATTAAAATTGCAGCCGCTTCGATCTTGTAGTTAATGCACTTCAGTAGCAAAGTTACGTAGTGTAACTCGAATTATGGCAAACGCATGCTACGATGCGAAGCTCCGAGACCAAATTATCTCTTTACTCACACTGCGATTGCATCTACGCGTGTGAATGGAATTCGCGTAATGCAAAAAGGGCGCACGGTGTAGACAACATTCTTTGACACCAATATGAATAACATATTTAGGTACCTACTGATAATACAAGACCGTATAAGCATGTAATGCTGTTTACTTGTAGTTAAGGTAACGGTAATACTAGTGCTCTGCAGAACTCAGGAGCTAATATTATTAAAAAAAATTCTTCCCTAAAACTAAATCGGCAGTAGTATCGAACCAGGCCCCGTAGCATGGATGGCGTTATCACGCGATAAGTGATAGGATAGGCGCGTCGTCACGTTCTATCGAACGGTGTCAGCCAGGGACGGATGCTCTATCCTGTCACTTGTCGCGTGATAAGGCCATCCATGCTACGGGTCCTGCTCACAAAATTTCACGACAAACGATTGAGAAATGCGACCTGTAGAGGAGAGCAGCCGGAGAGCCGAGAAGAAGAGAACAGCAGAAGATAGCTTTCAGGAGAGGTACACAGTTTTTTTAAAGATATACAAAGGTACATAGAAGGAGGAGGATATTCTGAGGTCAGGATGGCGGGTGGACCTGGTTTTGAAGATAGCTTTTTTTCAAGAGAGGTACACAGAATTTTACTAAAGGTATACAGAGGTACACAAAGGGTACCAAATACCTGTAACCATTTCATTGAAATTCCCGAAGTCCACCCGCCATCCTGACGTACACATAATAGTTGAATAGTATAGGTGTAGTGCATAAACAATTCAATGTCTTTTTGACGATTAAGTCTAGTAGGCAGGGACCACAGATGTATGAATATAAGGAGATCGGACATGGCGGCCGATTTGTATAGATTGAGCCTGTCGCAAGTACATTAACCCAAACAACGCCCAAGTAATTGACAAGACAAAGCACGCACACATCTAAAACACACACACTTGTATACCTACACGCTTATTTGACAATAAACGCGCATCATATCAGGCATTTTGGGAAAAAACGTAATATTCTCTGCGATCAGCTCGCGTGCACAGTATGGCAGTGTATGCCCATTGAGCATACAGCTGCGACACGGCCGCCGGCGGCTTGTCCTCTCTCTAGTATTCTATGCTCTGAGGCAGGGACCAATGCCTGCAAAACTGACGATCTTGGATTCAAATCCCGTTAAGGGCAAATGTTTGTGTGATGAGCATCAATATTTGTATCTCAGTCTTAGATGTTTTGTATATATAGGTACTAGCTTCTGCCCGCGACTCCGTCCGCGTGGAACTCGTTTATATCGTAGCTCCATAAACATTTTCACCCCGTTAGGAGATGGTTTCCGGGATAAAAACTATCATATGTCCTTCCCTGGGACTCAAACTATCTGTTGTAATATAAATTTGAAGTCGGTTTGTGACAACACTATTTTGTTGGTACAGTCACCGGCATCAATACATGATGAATCAAGGGCCGCAAAAATATCTGACACGCTCTTATGGCTCTAGGAATAGAGTTGTCATCTGATATTTTTGCGGCCTTTGTTCCATCATATGTTTATGCCGGTGACTGTACAGCACTATTATTAAAAAGTAAAGCTGTCACCTCTCACCCGTATCGTTTCAATAACATGGCGTGTACTAAAACAATTCTTGTGTTATTACATTAAACTTATCACTATCTCCAAATAAAATCCATCGGTCCACCGGTTTAACCGTGAAGAGATAACAGACAGACAGACACACTTTCGCATTTATAATATTAAGTATGGATTTAAATCTACCTATTACATATGTCGTCGTCTAGTACCTATCTACCAACAACACAACCCTTATTGGGCGTACTATGGGCGTAGCTCGATTTGTGCGAGATGGCCCCTTCTATTTATTTATTTGTAGGTATGTCATTAAGACTTTGACAGAGATAACTATTCTCACTACTTCACAAACTTTACATCTTTTCTTTACAGTAAGTACCTAGTAAGTAGTATTTTGAAATATTAGTAAAGATACGTATTGAAGTTTAGATAATATCTTTACAATGCGGAAAACTCTTGTGAAACCGCTTTCTTTTCAGTCGTGTGTGACCTCTATACGTTGAGCCGCGTGGCTCTTGATGAGAATTCTTCAACAAAACCGAGATAAAATCGGCTGTTTAATTATATTGGGCTGTTAACATAACAAAGGTTTGTAACGCCAACCTTAAAACCACAACTAAGGAGGTGCGGAGACAATTTGGACGTAGCGAACATGTTTACGAGCTCTCAGTTACATAAGGCGGCCCACTCCGGAGCGTTCTGGCCACTATTAATATGCCTTTTCCATTCCCGGCCGCCGTGACACATATTACTTACTCCAGTGAGTAAGGGTGGCTAAAGATAATTCCTAGCGTACTAATACTGTATACAGGACCACAGAGCTTTCTTTATCCATTCAAGTTGATTTTTTGGGTTCATATTTTTACAAGTGGTTTCAAGATGTAGAGGAATCTTCAGACAGACACATTTTGGATAATGCGTTTAATGATGTCGGTACACTGTAAAAATCTACAATCAAATGTTCCATTGTCACGATAAAAAAATGCGCCATTTAGCCCTCAATACGGTCACAATATGTGGTCAAAATATTATCTTGCCGGAAAGTTTCTGCTAGAGATTTAGTAGAGTGTAAGATTTTTAGGTCGAATGTTTTTCATGACGGAATATTATGATTAGAACGTACAGGATGATATGATGGGACAAACCTTATTATTTCTTGACTATACGATAGCTTGCTTTTAACCGTGAATTGTGTGTTCAAAATTATATATTAAAGTGTAGACCAGGGGTCGGCAACCGGCGGCCCGCGAGACCCTTGCTTGCGGCCCGCGAGCCTCCCTGGCTGTTTTGTACGTAAAGGTAATTGAATTCATAATTTTAGAATTGCCTGATAAAGTCACAAATAATTAAGAAGTGCGGCCAGCGTAATTTTTGTTGGCTCGTATGTGGCCCTTGGTTGCTAAAAGATTGCCGACCCCTGGTGTAGACGATGAAAATATTTTATCAGGACACTAAAATTTAAAAAATGCTTGAGGCGATTATTCATTTTCATAAATAGGTATAGGTAGAGGTACCTACCTAAGTTTATATTACTATTACGAATCAGTTATCATAATAATAATCGGACAGTTGTGTCATAATACATAATGAACAGACGTTGTCATCAAATGATGTAAATATAATAATGCCTAGGTTTGTTTTGTTTTTGACTAATATTATCTTCAAACTCTTCGGTATAGGTAGGTACCTACAACTCGCAACAAGAAGTAACAATGTTCACTGTTCTTACATAGATAATATAATAGAAAACGAACCTATTTTCGCATGTTCATTAAGAAACGCAAAGAGGACAAACTCGAATTAACACAAAAGGGGTAAATAGCAGAAAGAACTAATTACCGGTCAGTGGAGGGCTGACACCATTTCCACAAAAAAGCTATTTCACTTTACGCAAAATCATTCATGCCAATATGACATTTATCTTGAAGTTAATAAAGGCGATAATACTGAGGTAAACCTTGTGAACGAAATGAATGCTGGTGTCAATATAGGTGGAGGTACAGCTGTCAGTCAGCGACGCACGTGGCGGAGTGCGCGGGCGTCGATTAGCACGCACAGTAATTACACGGTTCAAACGTTCCAACAACCAATTAAACGATGTCTTCATAAACAATCGCCTGTTTGATATCAAGGTGCGGGAAAGTGATATGGATTAGCAAACTGACTCAATAGACCGTAGGAAATAAAAGTTAAAGGTCGTTTTAGTAACAAATACTCTATTATTCGACGGGGCTATGATGGTCCTGTTTATCGCGTAATAAACGACACGATAAAGCATCTATTATTTTCTAACATCTGTTGATATGTGACGGATTCTGTGTCGTTTACAAAGCGATAACCGTGACCAAAATACACTCTAGTAGCAATTATTATAATATGATACCTTTATAATAACTATTCCAACATCACCAAAGAAAAAACTTTTGATAACAATAGCGCCATTGATACAGACAGCAATATAGTAAGGGATTACACGACTCGATTATACCAGATACAGGCCTTCTTACAAATCAGCAAATAGGTAGTTCATGTCTTGACGTCACTTGGATTTCCATTCCCCCGAGTACATTTTGACTTTAAGTAATTAAGTGTTCATTACTTAAGAAGCGATCACCAAATCACATCATCGTGCAAGAGTTTCAAATACGTATAGGTATCATTATTATTTTCCTGCAACCATACGGATTAATCTTACAGTTAAGTGGGAAATACATATAATTAACCTCGCAAGGCCCAACGTCCTATTTTTAGGACTGGAAAATGTAGTCCTTCCGGCCCAAGTAAATATTATAATTCATCAATTAGCGGCCCAGCGTCCTAATATTAGGACCTCCATTTTAACCATAGACCATTTCATAAATATTGCGTGCAACGGATCGTTTATGTTTCTAATATGGCGGTACTGATCGCAGCTGTTTTGCTAACTGTCAATTATGACGTTTGACAATCAAAAAACTGTCTTTTACCTCGTGGGTGTCGAACAACATGGCGAACTCGGGGAAGCGTGGTAAGTAAATCCGTTTATTTCAATATAATCTTCAATTGTTTTAACCTAAATCTAATTAAAATTGATTATTTAAGGTTTATACTACATATATTACTTAATATCTTAGTCCGTCATGGTTTATTTCGAGTAGGAGAAGCGAGTAAACATGGATGTCCTAAAAATAGGTTATTGGGATGTTATTGCATTAGTTGTATAAAATAGTAGTGTCATATTTTTGGGACATAAAGACAAAAAGAAGATCCAGCAGCTACGGAGTTTTAAAATAGAAATCGCAAAGATCATACTGGATTCAAACAATATTCAGGAATCTGAAATGAGCCAGTGTTTAGACGACGAAGAACCTCCTCCAAAACGCTCGAAGGCAGGTATACAATTACCCACCCAAAGTTTCAGAACACATGGTGCACTTCATATGCCATCGGCTGGAGAGCAACAAAATAGATGTAGGAGGCCAGGGTGCAATAGAAAAAGCACAATCATATGTACAAGGTGTCAAGTAGCTTTGTGCCTCACCAAGGATAGAAACTGTTTTTACCAGTTTCATAGTACATTTTAAGTTGTGATCTCACAATCATTTTTCAATGATAACTTTTGCGGAAAAAAAATTATGTTTCGAAGTTTTTGTAACTTTTTTTGGAATTAAGGTTTATTTTGTTATTTGTTTAGACTAGGGTCAACTTAATTATGATCAAGACTAACGTCTTCTTTTTAATGTCAGTTTCCTCAGTTTTTAAGTTTATGTTGCTGTTTTTGGATAACATTTTTGTTTTTATCTTAGTTTTTTTGTCAAGTAATATAAAAATGATCATGGAAAGCCTGATCTCATGGTTGAAATAGGTACCAAAAAGTAAAGTTAATTGATTAGGTAAGCAGATTTAAGACTGACTCGCTTAAGGCAGGCTGTGATATATATAGATATTTTTTGAAAATTTCCTTGAAATACCATCCCAGCGTCCTAAAATTAGGACACTTTTTTTCTAGAAATTTTATAATAATATTGTTTATCATACTTACCTTTACAACAAATATTAAGACGACAACTTGAAAAAATGATTACTTTAGATTTTATGGCAATTTAAAAGTCTGGGATGCTAGTCTAAGGGTTTAAAATTAGGACACTGGTTCAATATATCAAACGTCCTAAAAATAGTTTGGGCCTTACGAGGTTAAGCTCACCCTAAGAGTTAAATTGGCGTGAGAACACAAATGTTATAGTACAAACTAATGTACCTTAAATATACCTAGTTTGAAGTTACAGACTTTGGGCACATTTTGACGACTTAAACCTGACTTTAAATTACGAAGCGGTTAAAAGTGTAGGACGAACTAGCTATAATTTAGTGGATAACGGAAAAATTAAGTAAAGTATTCTAATAAAGTATTCAAATGACCTAAAGCTGACTGTACGTCGCTGACTGACAAGAATATAATTGTACCATACAAATGTTATGTGGAAAAATATATCCTTTTTCGTTATATACATATATCTGCCGTTTCCAAGCAAAAGGTAACGCGATGATGACGGTTGTCAATAAGGCGTTATCGGCATGTCGATACATATTGCAATCGTCCTTATCGACACCTGACAAAGCTGTACCTTTTGCCTGGGTACGACTACGACACTGATTAGGCACATTCTGATTACCTAAAGGCCAGTTTAAGTGATGAAAACTGCGTGCGGTGAAAGAAAACATCAATCATAGGCATCGGTTTAGTTAGAAACGTTTGGTACGGTACCGTCGCAGTGTCTGCAGCGTTTGGGCTCCGGGGGTGCGATCTCGTCGCCGAGGTCGCGGTGTCGTACCGGCATGGCCGCGCATCACGCGCCGGCGCAGCCACCCGTGCTTGCGCGCGCTCGGGACCGCTCCTATAGCGGTGGCGGCGATGCAGCCACTAAACCGATCTACACCGCCCGCCCGAGCCGATAGGCGGCGCCCATTCCACGGTTTATTTTGGGCGGCTGTGACTCATGGCTCGAACTGCCAGTGCGCGGCGCCCGCGCAACGCAGGTTGCGAACTACCCTGGTTAAGCCTACGCTGCTCTCGCAGCCTCCGCTTCTCAAGGCTTTCGTTCTCGCATTCGTTGATTGCAACAATGTATATAGTTAGAGGATGGATATAAGAATTATTGCAAAGGCTTTCCGCGACATATTAAAGTTGTAATGTTTTTGTTACAGTCTATTTATCTTACGTCGTAAATATGTGGGTATGCCACCTACACTTTTCCGTTGCTTATTTTGGTTCATACCGCTACCAAAACGACGTCTGGAAAATACAGTGAACTAGCTTCTGCCCGCGACTTCATCCGCGTGGAACTCGTTTATATCGTAGCTCCATACAGACTTTTACACTCCATTTCACCCTCTTAAGAGATGATTTCCGGGATAAAAACTGTCCTATGTCCTTCCCGGAGACTCAAGCTATCTCTATTCCAAATTTCATCTAAATCGGTTAAGTGGTTTAAGTGTGAAGAGGTAACAGACAGACAGACGGACTTTCGCATTTATAATATAATATAGTATGGGCTGTTTTCCGCTATTATATGTATATTAAGTAGAAGTTTCCTGCATTATTGGTTTTATAGCTTTTTTGTGTTGTATCGTACCTTTGCAATTGGCAATAAAGATGCGTTCAGATTTGTGCCGATTATTAATAAAATAAGTATGACGGTTTATAGGTTTGTTTTTTTTTTAATATGGGACCAGAATTCCCAAAAACTATACATTCCTGCCTTCCATTCATAAGAGATTCATAATGTTGATCATTTCTAGTTATGTTGCAATTGGGCTGTTGTGAAGGAAAAGTTCCACTGCATATAAATAACAAATGAAGTAGGCCAGGGACAACTAAATAGGTTCAGTTTGGGAAATAACAAATTCTATCCCACATACCACGTCATAATGTTAGTTAATCAGAAATATAGGGGTTTTAAATTCAAAATTAATTTCAAGATTGAGCCATTTAAGTAAAAATCTTTACTTGCTGACTTAAAAATTCTTAAAAGTATTATCCTAAGAATAGGTTCATATATGGATTCCTTTCTTTTGTTGCAGGGTCATCCACATGTACTAGCTCAATCGGTTGCAGATATTAAATGCCAACTTGGGTTATGAACATGCAATCTTTCACTTTGTCTAGTGAAATGGCAATGCAAGTTATCTTTACCATCCCATTTTGGATTTCCACTAATATGATTCCGTGAGACCAATTAATTACTTATCTTGTTGTATGTACCTTGTGTGTTTTCATTACAGATTTCATTTCACTAAACTGGTTTAAGATTTAATGAAATAAATCACTTGATTTATTAGGGTTCCGTACTCAAAGAGTAAAACGGCACCCTATTACTAAGACTCTGCTGTCCGTCCCTCTGTCACCAGGCTGTATCTCGCTGATACCATGATAGTTCCAGTTGAAATTTTCACAGATGATGTATTTCTGTTGCCACTATAACAACAATTACTAAAAACAGAATAAAATAAATATTTTTATTGATAATGGTACGGAACCTTCGTGCGCGAGTCCGACTCGCACTTGGCCGGTTTTTTTTATTTGTTGCAATATGACTGAGACTGCCTGTTGTTTACATCTACTATAACTTTTATGTTTTGTATTAAGTTATTTTATTGAGATGTGCAATGAAGTGTATTGTCGTAATTTATCTTTAGAAATTACTACAAAGAGTTGTCAATTTAAATTTTAAATTCAAATCCCAGTTTTTGACATATCCCTGTGACATAAGTATATATTACTGAATAACCAGTTTTAATGTAAATATTAATTTCAGAAAAAAAAACAATGCCTTCTCCCTTTCATATAAAATAAAGTGTTGAGAAAAGTGTCACCTGTCAACAACACTGGTAAAATATCTGCAGAAAATAAAATTACATGTCTACACATGCATTTATAATAATTTGCATTACATTCTTGACAAGTCCATTGGCAACACTTTAATACTGCCATGAGAGTTGAAATAAACAAGCCATTAATATTATATGACATTCAGACTGAAAATAATCCGACAAATGAAAATGAATTTGAGATGCCAGATGGAAACATTTACCTATCTTGTATGCATATTAATACGAAAACTTGGAGTGATCTCAACTGATTGTATACAAACAAAACCAAAACTGTTTCATTGCCATTACAGTACAGGTAGTATCATGTTTTCTGTAGAAATTATGTTTAAAAACCACACTCAAATTGGTTCATTTGTTTGGCAGATACACATACCCTTAGATTGTATTGGGAATTGGGGGTTAATAATGTGGTTTTACAAAAAAAATTGTATTGTAACAGCAACAGACAAGGAAATGTGGAAAAAGATGGAGGAGGCTTTTTCCCTTGGGGACCACTAATGTGGAAATAGAGCTATAATAATAATGTGGTTTTGGCGATAGGCAAGAGTTAGTGCAGAGCTAGGGTTGCCAACCGTACTATATTATATCCTCCTAAGGCCCACCATACGACACAAACTGACATTGAAATTTGAATCAAGTAACGTAAGAAATAAAGTTGAATTTCGTTTGTTTCAAAAAGACCAAAACAAAACAAATGCAACTATATTCTAACCCAAAATGGTTTGAATTCCTTTAAGAAAATAAGTCCTTTCAGTAGGCCCATGAGCCTTACGAGGATATAGTATTGTACTATACTTTGACTCTTTGTACTATATACTGTTGAAGAAATATATAGTATGCGAAAATACTATATTTTGGGGACCTTATGAAGTGCTTCAAATTGCCGAGGTTTTTACTAAATAGCAACATTAATCCACATCCACAGCATGCGTCAAATCCGGTAATTGTGGTTTTTTGCAGACTTGTTTATGATGTTGGCCCAATGAATAACCCAAGTTTGTGAACTCGAGCGCCGAACGTAACTTTGTCAAAAATCGAAATTACCGCGAAAGTTTTTATTATAACCCTAAAGGACTAGTTTTTGATAGTACCTTCTCCGGACGTTTTTAAAGAAGACTAGATTTGCTACAATATGAGACTAGAATTGTCTCAGTAGACCCAATAGTTTCCAAGATAAAACCTTAATTTTTCGAACTCTAGGAAACTCCGTCGGGGGTACTTGGAACTTCAAATGATGCAAAAAATTTCGAAGTACAAAAAAAATATGAATTAAGGTTTATCTCGGAAGACAGTTCTAGTTTCATATTGTAGCAAATTTAGGCTACTTTAAAAACGTCCTTAAAAGGTTCTATCAAAAACAAGTCCTTTAGGGATTTCGCGGTATTTTCGATTTTTGACAGAGTTGCGTTCGGCGCTAGAGGTCACAAACTTCGATTATTCATTGGGCCAACATTATAAACCAGTCTGCAAAAAATCAGAACTACTGGATTTGACGCATACTTACCTACTTTCAGGCGACAAAACAAAGTACTATATTTTTTTAAGGTGTTATATATTTTTGTCGTTTTCTTCTGGAAAATACTATATCTCCCCCAAAAAAAAGTTGGCAACCCTATGCAGAACCTTAAAAATGGTGCAGTGGTCAGAGATTCGTTTTGGGTCATGGAGCCAATGGAGTAAGTAATGTGGTTTGATTGACTTGAAACTCAGCATATGTATAAAGATGTAACTAACTAGCATGCTAGTAAGTCACAACAGGTGTCATGAAGGGACAGGTCTAAAGGGAGAACATGTTATCATGTTAATCAAAGACAAGAATCTTTATAAACACACCCAGTCTTAGTCTTACACTATAGGAACTAAATAGGACATTCCCCTATTATGGAAGTATCTACATATTATATGATGTTGATAAACACTATAATGTAAATGTGCTTTGCTTCATAAGCTTACATTTCTTCAACTATTTAGGATTCTCAATAAGTCTTTGGCGTCTAAACTTTGTATTATGAATAAGTGTAGTTGGCAATCAACAAGCAAAGTAATAATTACGGTGAACTAAATAATGTGCAGTTATGTTCTTCAATGTTCTCCGTTTAAATTACAGAGTTTAAAATTATTATAATACAGGTGTCTGATTACAGACACCGATACAATCAATGGAATGACAGCTGATTTACATGATGTCATATTCGAATTTTATCTCCTGAATACGTTTCTAAATAGATTTAACTCAATCAGAGTATTTATTATCAAGAATGTGATCCAAAACAAACGCGCTCGGTTATAAATACTCTTTGTACGAAGATCTTATCAATAAAAAACTTACAGCTTGAAAAGCTGTGGGCGGCGTAAAACACTAACCTTTGTTTATAGAAATAATTTTCTTAGTGTTGAACTCTTCTCCGTCACTTGCTGAACTTATTACGGCCAAAGTCACTAAATCCTGTTACACCACGCCACTAAACTTAAACATAGCACAAATGTAAAAATAGTTTCTCGCACTGGGTACGTTGTTCAGCCATTTTCAATAAACAATATGTAGTAATATAGTATATACAGAGTTACAGATACGATAAATAATAGCAAAAAACGGTGCTGGCTACTCAGTTTCGTTAACGAAACGCTAGAGTCGCCAGATTTCGCCACGAAACGTTTAGTAGCGTCGCGTCGTTAGCTTCGCGTTCACACTCAAACATACTCAAAGAATATTTTACCACAGATAATAATTATAGTCGTAATGTTGGCGACTTGTGCTGTCGCCACATATTATTCTGAAACTATAATAATCTTCGGTTTTCGCGATTCTTACTCAATCAAGGTCACTTACTAGATTTTCTGTGACCTTGCTTGGCCGTCCGACAAGATCGGCCCGTGGAGCGTCTCCTTTACTACAATGGTCGCCTTTATGTCGGATATGAAGCGTTCGTCCCTCTCGCACTTGCTTGTTTGCCAGGAACTACAGTTAAGTTGCTTCTGTAACTTCAAACTCGGGTAAATCCAATTCTGTCATTTTGTAAGATTTTGGTTTATTTCAATAAAAGGGTAAAAAACTAGTTTTGTTATAATTTAATCGGTTTAGTATAGCTTTGTCTGGTTTTTGAGAAAAATACATTTAAATCATAATATTTTATCAAAATCAGATAAATCCATATGACAGTTTTTTTCAAATGTAGGTAGGTAAGTCCATCCAAGCCAATCAGCGAAAGAAGTTTGTTCAATATGGCTGACAATTTCTAATCGTATTTTATTTTCAAATCTAGATAAATCCAGGGGACCGATTTTTGACATTCGAGCGCTCGACTCTTTCACTCGAAAGCTGACAAAAATTATGAAATGCTGTTTTGAAATAGCGATAGGCAATTGAAAAACGAGTGGTATTGACCACTCGTATTTAATTATATCGGTAGAAAGTACCTAAGTGCTAGCAATTTTGACACTACAATCGTATTTACTTTTATTTAATTTTCGAGCGCTCGTAAGTCAAAAATCGGCCCCCAGGGGACCGATTTTTGACTTTCGAGCGCTCGACTCTTTCACTCGAAAACTGACAAAAATGATGAAATGCTATTTTATAACAGCGATAGAAAATTGAAAAACGAGTGGTATTGACCACTCGTATTCAATTCTATCGGTAAAAAATAAGTGCTTGCAATTTTGACACCACAATCTTATTTACTTTTATTTAATTTTCGAGCGCTCGAAAGTCAAAAATCGGTCCCCAGGTCAAAATTATACAAATCCACACTGAGTTTTTTCAAAGATAGATAAATTACAATCGATTATATCAAATGAAGGTAAATCCAATCTAAATTTGATTTTTTGTAAAGAATGGATGGTTTTAATGCTGAATTTGCCGAAAAGGACGGCTTTATTTAATGCTTTAGCCACACTAAAAAAATACTTTCTTTCAAATCACCGAATTAACGTTATTATCACTTTTTTTCAATTATCTCGGAAGTAGTGTTGTGGATAACGCTCATTTCGAGGCTTATATACTCGAGCCTTAAAGACTCCCGAGGCTTAAAGACTCGATGCTGTTTAAGAACCGTGTTGGTTTATTTTACGCATATGAATGCAAAATATTGACTTTTCGTCACTTGAGTCTTTAAGCCTCGGGAGTCTTTAGCGTTCGAGTCTTTAAGCCTCAAAGTGAGCGTTATCCACAACACTTCTCGGAAGTGGTTAGAGTGGATTTATCTGAGTTTGAAGTTAAGCGACACAGTTTTTAAAACAGATTTTATTGCTGACTGTAGGTACGAACTGGTATGTACAAACCATGGATTTCTATGGTAAGTACAAACAGTAACAATTATACGAAGCTTAAAAAAATAGACAAAAGTTTACTAGTAGTACTGAGTAGTACTTAGTTTTTGTTTGGTAGTTTATTGTATTGAATGAGCCCGTCCACCTGTGGTTCTTAAACTTTTGAAGTGGATACTTCTTTGCTCGCGTTCTTGTATAGGGGTACAGTTCAAAATATATCACGTGACTTCTGGAATAACTTTTTGTAGAGAAGCCTAATCTGATTTCAAATAATTATTTGTTACATGTTTTAATCCTTCTTTATTTGCCATTAGTTGTTAATCACAAAATGTTATTTAGTTTATGTGGCGGACATGAAAATAATGCTGAAATGACCGCCATTTTCAATGTATCGCGAGTCATCAGTCAATGTTGCCATATACCTATGTATTCATCTGTACGTATACAGCTATTAGTGAGTTCAGGTATACAGGGTGGCTTAGAGCATTTGGAGTAACCCCTTGTGACTCATTCATTCTCAAAATTGTTGGTTTCGGAGAAATTTTGATCTAAAGTTGTGACCTCCAAGTAATGTATCTTGGCACCAAAGAGAATATAATCACTACGTTTTACTTGGCACCACGAAATCATAAGCACGGCAGTCAATGCAGATTTTAAGGTTACATCATGAAATGAGTCATAAATCGTAATAGTTTTTGCATTTTTGTTTTCAAAAGATATTTTTGTGATTTTTTTATATTTTTTTTTTTTTTAGTTCTTTTAAATTTTAAAGTTACTCATAGAACTCCAGAAAAGTAAAAAAATGCAAGATAACTTATTTTAGAGAAAATAAAATATTTTTTTCTCGTAAAACCACTTGGAAATAATTGTTCACCAGCTTAGTAATCTATAGTTTAATTTTTTGCTCCTGTTACAGGGCCCGCTTTGTATATTTTATCGGTACAGCCAACAAAGAAGTATCCACTTAAACTTAATTACCGATTGTGTATCTCCGACACAACCCCCTTCTTTTGTTAAGCATGGACCACTTTCAGAATTTCAAAAATTCCGCGGACCCCTGTTGAAGAAAATTAGGAAAAAGTCTCATCTGTCTAAACCTACGTTACCTCTACCTACGTTAAGAGTGAACGAAGAGGCCTGGACCCCTAGTAATCATGTCATGGAACCCTGAGGGATCCATGGACCACACTTTAAGAAACCCTGCCTTACACGGAGAATCTCTCACGTTCAATAGGGTAGTTTCCTTATGAATTTATAACATAGTGTTACTAAATGGATAGTAAACCCTCAAATTATTGTAATAAAGTATAAATTACTAAATATAATTAAAATCATAAAGAGATATACAGGTGGATCTTGAAAGTTAAGAAAATATGCATTTTTCTATCGTCCAGGAGTAAATTTTAAGCTACCAATAGAATCCTTACGCTTTTATAGAAACAAATTTGTTTGACCATGGACCTAAACGCAGTATTTCGCGACAGAAACCGCAATTTACTTGATTTTCCATTTATTTATTTATTTAAATATCGCCAGACTGGACGAAAACAGGTGGACAAAACTAGCTTCACTTTGGAAAGGTCCAACAGGCAAACGAACTCGTGGACGGCCACAGTCGAGATGGATCGACGATATCAAAAAAGAAAGTCCTGATAATTAGCACATGAAAGCGCAGAATCGAGAGGATTGGCGAAAACTGGGAGAGGCCTTCACTGGTAACGAGATCAACTCATTAGATTAAGTTTAATTTAATTACATAAATAGCAATAAAATTTTAAGGGAAAGAACATATGTAACTTTTAGCTGATGTGACGGAATAAAGGGCTTTTTATTTTATTTATTATGGCTTATGGCATTAATACCGAGTCAGCGAGTCTACATGTTTACAAATTAATATCTAAGTTCTTCACTCATTGGGCTCCGTTTCCACTTCATCATTTCCTTGCCCTTATCCCATTTACTTGGGGTCGGCGCAGCATGTCTTTTTCTTCCATACTTCTCTGTCAGCCGTCATATCATCATTCACTTCTTTTCTCTTCATATCGTCTCTCACACAGTCCATCCACCTTTTTCTTGGCCTACCTCGTCTTTTACATCCATCCACAGCTCCGTTTCCACTTGATGATATTAAATCCAGAGGATCTCCAGTGGGATTAGGTCACCTAGGGCCACTTCCTCGGATGGCCAGTACCCCAATTCTTTCTTCGGCCACTTCCCAGTTCGGCCATATCCCCGAATGACCCTTAGTCAGCTGCAGCTTAATACGATCTCCACTTCTGTTGTAAAATATAGGTAGGTTAGGTTGGATTTTTTTTTTCATTATTGGTGGTGGTTTACTGTAATTATTTGCATGTTTATACGAAAATAGTTGCATTTGATCTCCGCTGATCGACCAGCACGTTTTTAGCGGAATAGCAAAGGAATATTGTTCTCGTAATATAGGTTAGGTTCGTTAGGTATCTTCAGATGCCCGAAGGGCAAACTGACCAGAAATAGGAGCCCCGCGCTATTCAGGATTTCTTACTTATACGCCTCCATAATCAGACACTGCGCACAATCGACCAGCTGCAGGTCACTGGACCGGCAGCAGGTCGATCACGTAACGCATTGTACGCGCGTCAGGTAGATCTAAGTGTCACTTTTTATATGGAAAAATGACAGTTAAGGGCTCTCACAGACTGGCGCGGCCAGGCCCCTATTTCACCAACTTGATAATTGTCACCTGACAACGACAATTATCCGTACATTGCTCGTTCCACAAGTAACCTAGCGACCGCTTTAACTTCTAGATTAAACAATGTATGGTGAATTGTCAGTGTCAGGTGACAATTGTCAAGTTGGTGAAATACGGGCCTGGCCGCGGCGTACAATAGAAAACTTGTCATTAGCTGTCAAATTTACTATGGGCCGCCACCGCAGGCCGCGCCAGTGTGGTGAACACGCATTCGGAACGTGACGTGATTACCCCTCTGTTTGACGGAACTACAAGTTACAATATTACAAGTCTAAACTGGTAACACAGGTAAAATGGCCAGTCGTTATTGGTCTAGACATGAGGCTCAGTGTTGCCAGTTTAGACTTGTAACTTGTAGCTTCGTGAAAAAGGGCTCAGATTGATGGTATGTACCCACTATTTATGCTAAGTGGGTACTAATTCCTTGAGCATGGATCAAAGGGATTATAAAAGAGTACAAATGAATATCATATTAATTTATCGTGTACTATATTGTGAACATTACTTCCAGTTTATAACATTTTTTATAAATTAGATAAAAGGTAAAATACATTGAAGCTCTAGCGTCAAAAACTATCAGTATATAACAAAAAACGTTAAATAATTACACTGAAAAATGCACATAGTTGTATTTTAAAATAGAGTAAAGTGCTATTTACTAAAAGTCCATAAATTGTAATTAAGATATAGTATAAACAAAAATAGAATAAAGAGCCCTTAACACCTCCAACGAAACATTGTTGACTGATGCCATACTTCATACAACCAAATAACAACTAGTTAGTTCAGATAGTAAATCGAAATATTACACGCGATTTAAAAATTAGGCAAAACCTTGGCAATAATTACAGTCTATAAATAAATACTTAGGCGGGTGAACACTGGAATTGAAATTAGTCGGTAATATTATTATGTCTCAATAAATATTGCATGTTTGTAATAAAATTTAGAAGTGTTATTGTTCCACTTAGGTATTCCACTCGTCCCAGATCTTTGTACAATGTGGTGCATGGCGTCTCAATCACTCTTCAAGCAAAATGGGAGACGCAAATGGGTCAATCAACTTTTTCTTGTTGTTATTCTGTCCCGGTAAGCCAAGAGACAACAGTAACAGACTTTCATAGAAAAGATACTATAAACTGGACTCCTATCATGCTAAGGAGATGTGCCACCATAGAATGGGTTTACCAATGTGACAAAAACACGTGTTTAGTGGATTTAAACCCCATAAAAGAATAGTTTTAAAGAGTTACCCAGGAGACGTAACCATGGCAACGAGCAACAAGAAATAGTTGATTGACCCAAATACACATTGGACAAAAATATTGGACGAGTGGAATACCACCCAAAGTTAGATTCGACTAAACAGGAATAAAGATTTAACTTCATAGTGGGGATAACCATTAAAACTGACCTAATCATGGAAAAACTCTATTCTTGTTTGTTCGATTTAAAACTACGGAATCTCATTTCGTATATATCAATTTTTAAACATTTACATTTTAATGTTTGGTGCAATCAAATATTGTTAATTTAATTAGATTACATTGCAACAAACGCGAAGCGTTATATTGCTTCATGATATTCCATAAATTTTACATCCTTATGACAATTATAGATAACTTTCATTCAGGCGAAACATTATTCTCATGTTTGAGCGACTTTTTAGTGAGATAACGTGACGCGATACGAGCATTTTAGTTATTATATTAGAGTTAAGCTGGGTATTCATTAGGCTACATTTGTTTAATAAACACTGTTTATAAACAATTTATAAACATTGTAGCGTATTCATTAATCAATATTTGGTAATAAACAATGTTTATAAACAGTGGTTATTAACAAATGTTGCCTAATTAATGATTTTAGTGATGTGTTTTTAGACCCGGCTTTAGTGATGTGTCTTTACCGGCAACATATGTATTTGGGCAATATGGGATTATATTTCCACGCTGGATATATTCAAAGTCAAAGGGAGGTCAATAGCCAGCACTAATCACTCTTACAATCACATTCGTTATTTGCTAAACGATAAGCAACACACCCCATGCATACAGTTAAATTTATCTAGATTGACTACACAGCAAATAAACTTTTCAAAAGCATTTTAACATAGATCCCAACCACTTTGGTTTACCTATTGCGGTTAAATTTTACATAGATTTCGCAGTTCAGTAAATATGTTGATTTGTCTACATAGCATTTATTTTTGGTAAGGAGTACTAGTATGTAGGTATTTATATAACTTTAACTCTCGTGTTCTAAACACGTCCCATTTTGCTTGAGGTGTGTGTTTTGTAACATCTTCATGACTGTGATTTCTTTGTGTTCCTTGCGAGTATTTCTCGTCTCGAACTCGAGCCGGTGACTTATTATTCGTTGCACGATATCTTCCGTTGTCATGGAGTTGCCGGAATCTATAATCTGGAATGGAATATTTTATTTTTTATATAAGTTTTCTATTAACTTGCAATGTAATATGTAACTATGTTCGGGTGGAATCTTGTAACTCAATTTTGAAGCACATATATTCAACCGATCGAGCTGAAATTTTGGGTACATTCAATATTATGGTACCATCGAGCTTATCTGATGATGGAGACAGAAGGTGGCCATGGACCATCACTGCTTAATCGACGTAACCCCCTTGAGTTTGGGCTCGTTAGAATCGTCTCAATGAGTAGTTGATGACAGTATACAGAAAAGTACAGTCGGCAATAAGAGCTTGTACCAAAATAGTATTTTTCACAATCGTGTTATAATAGAGAGCTTTTTAGTAGAGTACCGTGTTTAGGCCACGAAGCTTGCTGAGTGGCCTGAGTAAGGTACGAGATTAAAAAGCTTGATTATAACACTATTGTGAACAATACTTTTTGTACGAGTTCATTAAAATTAATTTTCTACGAGTCAACTGAACTAATTAAACAACGGATACTGTTGAAACGAAGTGCAGCTCATCGCTCGTACGCTTGTTGATATCTTAAAAGACATCAACGAGCGTACGATATCAAAGCGATTTTATTGGTCCAATTCATTACAGTTCAGTAAAGCAGCCACGTGATTGGTCGAATTTATTTTAGTTGTCTGGAGCGTATCGAAAAGTAGTTATTTCGATTGTTTCGACAGTAACATGGACTACAACTATGAAAAGAGTGACGTTGCAGTATTCTCTATGAAATCTTAATACACAGATTTTAGTCGACGAGTACAAAAATTAAATTTTTGACGGAATCTCATTTCAAAATACGCAACAATCGGTGACAGGAGAAACATGCAACTTTTGGGGTACCCCACGAGTGATTTAATGTATTTTGACAAGGTAACGTTTCGCATAACGTTTGATACCATGACATCTATTTCGGAAATAAAATATCAATATCTTTTTTATTATAGGTTTGGTTTAATACCGTCATAAAACATTTTGAAGAATCCTGTATACAGGGTGTTACCGCCATGCGGGCTTTTTTAAAAGTAGGGTTAAGTAACATAGCTCTTTAACTTAACCATGACTTTAATTTAATTAATAAACTAAAATTCAGACTTTATTAACTTTATAGCAAAATTTAAATTGCCAGCAATGTACAGCAAAGTAAATTGACAAGTAAGTGTAAGTGACAGCTCTTCATATTTTGTTTAGTGCGACGTCATACACATAGTATACAAGGAAGGTTCGGATTTTGGAAATTTAATTGAGTGATTCCCATTTGTTCTATGGGACAGTGACGTCATAGAACCACATAATATATTAATTTCCTTATTATTCCATAGAATATTTAGGCTTTCAGATTATCATTTGTTCTATAGAACTGTTACGCCGTGGAACAAAATGATATGGCAGTATTGCATCTTGTTCTATAGAATATATGGGTTCTTTTTTTATTCGTTCTATGGAACTGATATTTACAACTAAAAAGCAAGATGTCACCAATTTGACGTCGGCGAAGAATTCTTTTTTCTATTTAAAATACAAAACTACATATAGGTTTTTATTCAGAGAAGACAGATCGAAAACGTAAAATAAATCTAGTGATGCATACCTAAGGTTAAAGTTTACATACCTTTCACCTGAACTTTCGCTTGCTCAAGTGAATATAAACCCTTAGACCAAGAAAATATCTTATTTTCTTGATTTGAGTATAAACCTTAAGATATGTCCATCTTTCAAGCAATAAATCAATCAGCAAAACGGTACGCGAATCAAATTCCTTGACTGTACCTATCTATTAATGGGTCAAGCTGCCTCGTGGTAAGCCAGCCGAGGTAGCTGGTCTAAACAGACAGACATTCAGATGTACTCTATGAGTACCTAATGATTGCAAGGATCAATACGTATAAAAGAAAAATAAATAAATATATAGACATGTTTATGTGCTTAATTTGAAACTTTATCAGTCATGTCAAATGTCATCAAAACGAAATCTTGACATCTGAAATTAAGTAAAAAAGTTTCCAATTTAAGGACATTTAATACGGTAATTGATCGACAGTTCAGATAAAGCCGAATCCCCGACTTCTCCCGATGGTACCGAATTATGCACTACATCTGTAAAATTGTTATTTCACCTGGGATGCGATAAGGTCGCCTGCAAAGGAGTGAAGTCGGGTGAGTATTTGTTATCTCTGTCTGTCTGTTAACTCTTGAGAGTTAACAGACTTGAGCTCGTCCGTTTAATTATAATACGAAGCCTGCAATTGCCATTCCGGCTGAGACTAATATAGTGCTTTTCTCAAAAATAGGGGAATAAAAAAAACTAAATTGAAATAAAGCTTTATTATTAAATACAAATTGAGGATAAGACTGCAAATTACATAAAATTAAACGTCATAATATTTTTTTTCTACTCCTGTACCGTTATCTGTCATTTATATAGGCTGTAGCTCAAATACAATGACACCACTAATAAGTCGTGGAAAAAATCTATGCTCTATGGCCCAAAAACGCACTGTTTAGCGTACTTTTTTGGTTCATACATTTTTCATAAAAGCACTGTTTAACTTTTTTTTAATCGGCCGCTATATTGCAGTGGTGCCAACTTCATAAACAAATATTTCGAAATAAAAGTATTTATTTACTATTTAACATTTGTACATTATGAATTATTTACTACAATAATAATAAATCATCATCTATTGTGTGTTCAATTACATGTTCTATAAATTCTTGGTATTTATAAAAATAAACAGTTCGAATTCGGTCCGGGTCCGGATTCGGTTTGGTTCGGATGGCCAGTGCAAACAAATTAAAAACAAAACAAACCATAAGCAAGAGCTGTCACAATTCCGATTTCCCACCAAAATACAGTTCAAATGACGAAAGATGATAAAATTGATAAACGATTAGTCCTAAACTATTAAGATTTTATTCGTGTTAGTGAAGACAAAAGTGTACGTTCCTTTTAAAATGATCGAAGAAATTAATAACTGCACTCCTGAAGAAATTGCGCGAGTAGCAAAAGTACGAATAGAAAACTTGCTGCCTGAAAAGTTTAACTATTCTGTAGTCTGCTATCACAGATAACCTCCGTTATCAGTGTATGCTATTTATTTAAAATTTGTCGTAGAAAAAGTATTGTATGCAACTGTTGTATAAGAAAGGTCTTAAAACGCGAGTGGCGTGGGTTGCGATGCGAGCCTTGGCGAGCATCGCAATTAAAGACGCCACGAGCGTTTTTAGACTAGTTATACACCGTTGCATACAATACTTTTTCTACGACAAATTTTAAATAAATAACAGACTACAGAATAGTTAAACTTTTCAGGCAGCAAGTTTTCTATTCGTACTTTTGCTACTCACACAATTTCTTCAGGAGTGCAGTTATTAATTTCTTCGACCATGTTAAAAGGAACGTATTATTATTATTATTTTGTTTGTGGGCCTTAATATGCCGCTTCGACCAGCAAGTGATCTATTGTGGCAGCCCTTGTTTTAGAGTTCACCGTTAAGTCCCGTTGCCTCCAGGAAATTCCAGATTCTTTGGGCGGTGATATGTTGTACTTCTTGTGGGTGCATTATGTGCCGCCCTAGGTAGGTACTTCTTTTATGCATGAGTGGTCCGCAGGAGCAGAGAATGTGCATTGCAGTCTCCTCTGTCTCCTGGCAGAACCTGCAAGTTGTGTCCTGCTTCATACCCATTTGAAACAGGTGTTTGTTCAATTTGCAATGTCCTGTCAGGATTCTTGTCACTGCGCAGGTTTTGTGCCTTTTGAATTGTAATAACTCTTTAGACAGCTTACTATTGAACCCTTCGATCAGGGCTTTAGCTTGTTTTTGTCCTTTGGTGAACTTCCACAGCTTGATTGCCTCTGATTTTTCCGCGTTGTTTAGCAGAGAATATGCTTTCCGTTTTGTGATGCCACAGAACGGTTCCGGGCCGACTAGGGCCGTGTCTGCGCCCTGCCTTGCAAGTTCATCTGCTCTTTCGTTTCCTACAATGTCGGAGTGCCCTGGTACCCATCTAAGTATGACTTTGTTGGAGTTCGCCAGGGTGTTTAGATTATTTTTACAATTCTGGACTAGTTTAGAGTAGGACTCTAGTGATTCTAGTGCCAGCAGAGCAGCTTGGCTGTCCGAGTTGATGTAGATATGTTGGTTCCTTAGGTTTCTTTCAAGATTGATCTCCACGCATTTATTTAATGCGAAGAGTTCAGCCTGAAAGATTGAGGCCTCCTTCCCCATGCTGACGCTAGCTTTGAACTTTGGCCTCTCACCGTAGATACCACATCCAACATCATCACCTTTTTTTTATCCATCTGTATACCAAATGTGGCTTCCCTCCTTGAAGTCCATTTGGTCATTTGTCCATTTGTCTCTCGGAGGTATTTCCACTGTATACAGTCTAGTGAATTTGCATTCCACGTATGTGTCGTCAGTGGGCATGCTTAGGTTTTTGTTATCAAAAACAAGGGCCTCAAGTTTGCTTAGCGCTTGAGAGCGCCATTTTGGCCTTGTTAGTGTGCATATCCTGTAGATGCACTGCTTCGCCTCCTTTTGCACTTGCAGGTGGAGTGGCGTTAGATGTTAGATCGACCAGTGCATCCAAGGCTGCCCCCGGTGTTGAGCATAAAGCTCCTATTGCTGTTAAGCAAGCTGTACGCTGAAGACTGCTTAACTTTGTGATGGCTGTCTTTTGGTGGACTTTGTTACACCAGACTGCAGAGGCGTATGTGATTATCGGCCTCACTACGGCTGTGTAAAGCCACAAAGCACTTTTGTCTTCACAAACACGAATAAAATCTTATTAGTTTAGGACTAATAGTTTATCATCTTTCGTCTTTTCATTTTGAACTGTATTTTGGAGGGAAATCGGAAATGTGACAGCTCTTGCTTATGGTTTGTTTTGTTTTTAATTTGTTTGCACTTGCCATCCAAACCAAAGCGAATCCGGACCCGGACCGAATTCGATATGTTTATTTTTATAAATAATTCCAAGAATTTATAAAACATGTAATTTAACACACAATATATGATGATTTATTATTATTGTAGTAAATAATTTATAATATACAAATATTAAATCGTAAATAAATACTTTTATTTCGAAATATGTGTTTATGAAGTTTATGAAGAAGAGAAGAAGCACCACTGCAATATAGCGGCCGATTAAAAAAAGTTAAACAGTACTTTTATGAAAAATTTATGAACCAAAAAAGTACGCTAAACAGTTCGTTTTTGGGCCATAGAGCATAGAGTGTTTCGACGACTTATTAGTGGTGTCATTGTATTTGAGCTACAGCCTATATAAATGACAGATACACACAGGAGTAGAAAAAATACTATTTTAAAACAGAATCGCAAGTGTATTTTTCTACCGAAAAATACAAACTATTTGACACTCATACAAAAATGTCGCGTATGCAACAGAAAAATACGAGTTGATTTGGCTGAATACGACCTGTGCCGTCTTTTATATGCCAGTTGCTACTTTTTAAAAAGTTTGGTAGGTACTCGACAAATAAAGGAATTTATATGTAACTGTACAGGCGGCCTGCAATGTTTTTTATTTTTTAATTTTGATCTGGCCTTAAACTATACACTTTACCTTCCAATATTTAGCGAGTTATGTTCAATTTACGGGCCATTTTTGAGAAAAATAAACATGTAGTTCTATAGAACTCCGTCCGCGTCCCGCGAGATGGCGGTCTCGCCGTGGCACACCACTTGCACCTTGAAGTAAATGTATATACCTTGAAGCAGCCGCGTTGCTTGGGCACCGCGTACGGGTCGGAGCCGTCCGCGTCCCGCGAGATGGCGGTCTCGCCGTGGCACACCACTTGCACCTTGAAGTAAATGTATATACCTTGAAGCAGCCGCGTTGCTTGGGCACCGCGTACGGGTCGGAGCCGTCCGCGTCCCGCGAGATGGCGGTCTCGCCGTGGCACACCACTTGCACCTTGAAGTAAATGTATATACCTTGAAGCAGCCGCGTTGCTTGGGCACCGCGTACGGGTCGGAGCCGTCCGCGTCCCGCGAGATGGCGGTCTCGCCGTGGCACACCACTTGCACCTTGAAGTAAATGTATATACCTTGAAGCAGCCGCGTTGCTTGGGCACCGCGTACGGGTCGGAGCCGTCCGCGTCCCGCGAGATGGCGGTCTCGCCGTGGCACACCACTTGCACCTTGAAGTAAATGTATATACCTTGAAGCAGCCGCGTTGCTTGGGCACCGCGTACGGGTCGGAGCCGTCCGCGTCCCGCGAGATGGCGGTCTCGCCGTGGCACACCACTTGCACCTTGAAGTAAATGTATATACCTTGAAGCAGCCGCGTTGCTTGGGCACCGCGTACGGGTCGGAGCCGTCCGCGTCCCGCGAGATGGCGGTCTCGCCGTGGCACACCACTTGCACCTTGAAGTAAATGTATATACCTTGAAGCAGCCGCGTTGCTTGGGCACCGCGTACGGGTCGGAGCCGTCCGCGTCCCGCGAGATGGCGGTCTCGCCGTGGCACACCACTTGCACCTTGAAGTAAATGTATATACCTTGAAGCAGCCGCGTTGCTTGGGCACCGCGTACGGGTCGGAGCCGTCCGCGTCCCGCGAGATGGCGGTCTCGCCGTGGCACACCACTTGCACCTTGAAGTAAATGTATATACCTTGAAGCAGCCGCGTTGCTTGGGCACCGCGTACGGGTCGGAGCCGTCCGCGTCCCGCGAGATGGCGGTCTCGCCGTGGCACACCACTTGCACCTTGAAGTAAATGTATATACCTTGAAGCAGCCGCGTTGCTTGGGCACCGCGTACGGGTCGGAGCCGTCCGCGTCCCGCGAGATGGCGGTCTCGCCGTGGCACACCACTTGCACCTTGAAGTAAATGTATATACCTTGAAGCAGCCGCGTTGCTTGGGCACCGCGTACGGGTCGGAGCCGTCCGCGTCCCGCGAGATGGCGGTCTCGCCGTGGCACACCACTTGCACCTTGAAGTGGCCCATCAGCTCCGCGGTGACGGCGTACGGCGCGCCGATCACTACTTCGTGGACGTACTGGAATAGGGGTGTAGACACCAAATAAAATAACCAATAATGATAATTTTTCTCGAAAAAGGATCAACGACGGTGGCAAACAAGCTTACGGCCTGCCTGATGTTAAGCTGGTACCGTCGCCTATGGACACTTGTGAATCCAGAAGAATCACAAGCGCGTTGCCGACCCTTTATTCACTTGATGATTCGCTGTGTTGGCAAATAGAGACATGCAGGTCCCTCACTCCCAACACAGCGCACCCTAGGGAGCTCTGGCGATCTTACTCACCACCAGGAACACAACACCACATGCTTCATAGCATGCAATAATATAGCAACACTACAAAGCAGTGGTACTTCCCCAGTTGGGCTGCTCCACATACGAGCGAGATGACATTCCGCTGTGCCCTACCTCTGGACCTACAGACAGACCATGAGTTTTGAGAGGGACGCTCTTGCCGAGGGCGCTGACACTGCATTCTAACGCCAACACACACGCGACCTGCGACGGCCGTATGGCGTAGTCACCGGCATCAATATATGATGAAACGAAGGCCGCAAAAATATCTGATGACAACTCTATTCCTAGAGCCGTTAGAGCGTGTCAGATATTTTTGCCGGTGACTGGACAACATTTCGGGTCCTGATGGCCTAGTACACTTGGAGTTGCGTGTTCGCGTTGCGTTGTTGCCTCTCTTTCATTTGCCGTAAGAAGAAAAATTATGCAACACGAATATTTGGGCAAACGCCGCCAAGTGTAGTGCCACCATAAGGAAGCCGAATACGGCAGGCTGCCTTTTACCCCTCGTATGATTAAACACGGATCCATGCGAAACATTTGAGCCTATTGTCATTCATCTATTATACATTTTAACGGCCTCCGAAGCCCAGTGGGTAGTGACTGCCTACGAAGCTGGAGGTCCCGGGTTCGAATCCCGGTCAGGGCATTTATTTGTGTGTTTATCACGAATATTTGTTCCTGAGTTATGGATGTTATATATGTATATAAGTATCTATATGTATTTATCTATTATACACCGTGGCCGTGAATAACCCGAAAGATTTAAACCACGTATTTTTGACGACAGTACGAGTAAATAATGTTGTATCAACATGGGTCTAATTATGTGTCTTAATTAAATTACTATTTCAGTACAAATTAAATCTTATTAATTGCCCGCTTCTTTGTGAACAACTCTTTAGTTGAGAAACTCAAGTTGAAGAACAGAGAGCGAGCATAACACTTCACGAATCGCTCCGAAATCATACGACGAACGGCGAATGCCGTGACTTGTGTTCCATGACAAGAAGTGTCAAGTTATGCTCAAGCCTTTAGGGTGTGTTAGACTGGAGATTTTTTAACTTTTGATTTGTTTCAAATAATTAATATCTCCTTAAGTATGAGTTTTTGGACTATATGTTACATAACTTTATATACTCTAATTAGGCTCTAGTATCGTTAGGTTAAATCTTTCGGGTTATTCACGGCCACGGTGTATATATCATCGCCTAGTACCCACAACACAAGCCTTATTGAGCTTAGTTACCGTGGGCCTACGTTGATTTGTGTAAGATTGTCCCTTAATATTTATTATTATTATTTATTTATTATTATTATCTCAAAGTCATAATCAGTTCATTTTGTAGCATTTTTGTGCAACGTAATGTTGTTAACGAAATAGGGAACATTACGCAAAGCTCTGCGTAGGGGGCGACACTAACACAACCCGTAAACAAACCGCCATGACGACGCCGCCACGATGACGTACAATGTCATATTTATTTACCTAACAAACAATAACGAATAATTGATGAAAACGCGTTAAACTACAATCGTTTTATTATCATTCGTGTGTAAAATACCTGTACTGTGATATTAAAATGGCATCCTATAGCTATTTAAAGGTGGATGAGGGCTTTTTTTTGCTTTACGACGTATTGCCGCTTCCCATAGTTTTCGTATCATCGTTTCCTTAGGAAATTAATGATGCCCTTCATTCTTGCATCCAATTACGCACTGATGCATTTAATTTATTAAAATATTTTCTTCACTATTTGATTCAGAGCTTTGAAGGACTTGTCAAAGTTGTCATAAAAACTGTTTACTAATTGTGTTAGTGCTGCACTCTGGCGGCAGAACAGCAGTAATGTTCCCTATTGGTATAATCTATTTCAATCGTATTGCTTAATTAGCGTTAATATTGTCAATATTTACCCTAAACACCCTGTTCGGCGTTCTGTTGAACGATCTGCCAAAGGCGATTATAGATGCCGATATATTCATGTACGCCGACGACGTCACGGCAGTCGTCAGCACAACCGCTGAGCGGGAGTTGGAAGCCGCACTAAATTCCGTTATGGAGCAACGGTTTGGCCCTAAACAAAGAAAAACCTAGCTTCATGTCATTCAAGCTAAATGGCCACACAAGCCCAAACATGAGGGTGTGCGCCGGTGGTGCCCCTGTACAGCACGTGAACAGCGCACGCCTTCTAGGGTTCCATCTAGACAGCGCGCTAACATGGCAGGCGCACATCGATGAACTGTGTAAGAGAGTGGGGAGTGCGTGCTTCGCGCTGCGGCGACTGACGACCACCGCGGGAAGGGGTGCTGTGCGAGAGTGCTATTACGCGACAGTGCACTCGCTACTGACTTACGGCGTGGAGTTTTGGGGTCGTGCCTCCGACTGGAGGCGTGTGTTCTCGCAGCAAAAGCGCGCCATCCGCGCGATGGCCGGTAGGCCGGGGGATGCCCCAGCGCGTGACCTTTTCCGCGATCTCAAGATTCTGCCCCTGCCTTGTTTACTCATATACCAGGTCTCAGTATTCACACACGAGAACTTGGATATGTTCAAGCGCAGAGGCATTAACACTAACTACAACCTGCGCAGTAATAGACACCATAACAGACTGATCGCCGAATCGCACAGACTTGCCAAGTCGATCCGCGTATTATCTGGGCCCCTCTATTTACAATCGCCTGCCAGACTCTGTAAGAGATGCAACTTCCATCGCAGCATTCAAGGTTAGGCTGAAAAAGTGGTTGACGCAGGAGTCATTCTATTCATATGAAGAATTCTTTAGTTTACCAATAATTATTTAAAGGTATAAAATTATAGTGCGACATATTGTATATTGTTCATCAATATTTGTATATTGTTAGATAATTTAAAAAATAAAAGTTAAGACAATTGACATATAATAAGAAATACTGTAATTAATCATATATTTAAACACAACTGAAAGCCATATACCCTGTATACCTTGACTTGTAACAATTGTTATTAAAATATTTCTTTCTTTCTAATTAACAAGTCAATTACACAACAAATTAAGACATTACACAATCCAGACTTTTTGCTTATGGACTGTTTAGCGTTAATATCTGTTTAGTAATTAAGACATTCTAAGATACAAACGTTTCGCTAGCTGGCCATTTAGCGTTTATGTCTATTAAGTAATAAAGACATTCTAAGATAAATACATAAATATTTTCGGAAAATCTTACACAAATCAACCTAGTCCCAAACTAAGCAAAGCTTGTACTAGACGAAGAATAAAGAAGAAGATAGAAGAGATAGGTGGAAGATAAAGGCGTTTTGCTGCTAGAGTATTTTAAATCGTAACGTTCTAAGATCCAGACGTTTTGCTAAAGAGGCGTTTAGCGTTCATGTCTATATAGTAACAAATACATTAGACATTACGCAATCCAGACGTTTGCGCTATATTGTCCTTTGGCGATAAGGTAAATTTGATAGTAATCCGAATAAACTTTCAATGCCCAATGTATTTATGTAGGTAACTTTATTGTACACAAAACAGGTTAAAACATAAAAGCCTTGGTCAGACACAGGGCGCGACGCAGCGCCGCGGTCGCGCGGCGCGACCGCGGCACATGTTAACAGGTTAGCGACGTCAAACAGACTGCGTCCCGCCGGCATCGCGCCCCGCTTCTGTCGCGCCCCGCGCCGCGCGGCCCCTTGCGTTCTTGCGGCGCGGGCGCAGCGCTGCGCGGCGCGGACGCGGCGGCACGCTGCGCCGCGCTGGGTCACACACATCAGCCGGACGTTAGGCAGCGCGCAGTGCGTAGTGCGAGCGTAGCATGATTATTAGTTATTTTGTGATTAGGTATGGATATAGAAAAATTAATGTTTCCGGTATCCTGTATCCGGGCGCGAATCACGCCCGCATCGCGCCGCGCATCACGCCCGCATCGCGCCACGTTCACGCGCGCGATGAGGGCGTGTTGAGAGCGCGAGGCCGGCGCGATCCGCGCGCGCCCTGTTTGAATCAAGGCATCGCGTCGGCATCACGCGGCGCGACCGCGGCGCTGCGTCGCGCCGTGTGTCTGACCAAGGCTAAACAGTAAGATAAGGGATATCTTCCAGCTAACCTTTGAGCAATTGAGTGGAAGGCAGGTATGAACGAGATGTACAAACTTACACCGTGTACACTTTAATTGTTGAGCCATTTAGAGCTCACTTTATACATAGTTTATATAGAGATTAATGTGAAATTGTTATAATAATATATTGTGACATGAAATTATTTCGAATTGTATAAGTAATGATAATGAATATATGTTTTTGGTAGTCAAATTATGATGTATTTACATTAAAATGAATAATTAAGTAGCAATACGTTTGTAAATTAAATATAATGACATTGTACGCGATTTGGTGACTGCACTGTAAGCTACTATGTAAAAAAATTACTAAATAAATAAATAAATAAATCTTTACCAATTTAAACTGCTAATTAAATTAAATTCCATGTAATATTTCAAGTTACTTTAAATATGTTTAGTGTTTATGTATAATTTTGCTGTGCCCTAGCAGGGTTCATGTTCTGAACAATAATGTTAAAATTAGGACCCCCTGTACAACATGATACGCAATAAATGAATTATGAATTATACTGGACTGTTCAAAACTTACTATAAAAACCAAAATTAGTTGATACCTAAATGGTTTAACAATTAACCCTTTTCCAGGCTGGCAGTTGAGAACTGACAATCAAGTGTCAGTTTTATTCATTGACATTAAGAGACATGTTTGACAGGCAGTATGTGGTCATGGTCAATAAAAAGCCTCTGCCTTGAAAAGGGTTAAAGGCCGTAACTGTACAAAAACATATAGAACACACTAAGGAACACAAAGAAATCTAAGAAAAATACAAACATATGAATTGATGTAAATATAAGGTGTAAATACTATAAATATAAACCGTCTAATATATGTATAAATATATTAAATTAAATTATACAATAAATAAATAAAGTATTCAACCTATTCACAAGTTGTTGGAAAGCCGTAACTTCTTCAAATTACGTTTGAGTGATGCAACAAACTGGCACCGTCTAGCGATAAGGGCAAACCATTCCACAGCTTCACAGCGCGCGCCGTAAAATATTTAGAATATGAGCGCGTCTTATTAGACGGCACTGTACGGGTAAGAAGGGTTATCGGGTGACCGTAAGCGATGACTATGAACGTAAGGTATAGAGGGGACGCGGGATTAAACAGGACGTTATAAAGTAACGACAGGATAATATATGCACGTCTCTGCGCCGGCGAACCGGCAGCCACTGAAGCTGGGAACGGAAGTCGGAGACATGATCGTACTGCGGAGACCAAATACGTATCTGGTGCATACATTTTGTAAGCGCTCTAGCTTACCAAGTAGCTCCTCCGTGAGACCAATAAACGAAATGTCACCATAGTCGAGGTGAGGAAGCAAAAGAGGCAAGTGTCAACTTGGTTTGACGAGGAAGGAAATTCTGAAGACGCCTTAGTAAGTGGAGTGATCCAAAAAAGATTGTCTCACCTCTGCTATATGGGGTGGTGGTGATGCCAAAATTCCTGACAGTAGAAGGGAAAGGAATAGAAATTCCATCAAAAATAATGTCAGGCATCCGAGAGCTTATTTATAAAGCAAGGACTTCAAAAAAAATCGCTTGCGATTTCTTCGGATTAATTTTCAAGCCAAATTTACACGCTCAGCCGCGTATTGCTTCCAGCTTATTACTGATTTCAGCAACTAAGGAGTGGACATTATCGATACTAGCCTAGCCACTGCATACATCTGTAGGTCATCCACGTAAAGATGGTATCACGTTGTAAGTGACTCAGTGATACCATTAAGGCGACGTGAGCTCCGAAAACTTATTATTAGCTATTCGAATCCTGAGTTTTTGACTTTCGCTCTATAGAAAAAAATCAAGAACATAGGTCTAAAATACATTAAAAAAAATCGTAACAAATTATGCACAACAGCTAAACATTATACAATTGGTTCTAAAAATCGGCAATGTCATGTTTGAGGGAAATCAGCTATTACTTTTTTATTTATTAAAACACACAAAGAAATAAAATTAAAAAACATGATATCCGCGCTTCCAAACACGCACTTCCATCTCGCTCACGCTTATGCTCAGTGAGAGGGAGAGAAGAACACGAACCTACGTCCCCTTAATAAAAATAGCAGTGGGGAAACCCTGGGGGACGCCAGCGGAGAGCTCACACCACTCAGACACACAGACCAAAGAGGTAGTGATAATTTGAGGAAAATTGTTTGGGACACGATACTTTGGGAAAAGTATTTTGTCCATCCATACATAAATACCTAATCCGAAATAGTTATTTACGATACAAGTGCAGAAAATAGGAAATTCGCAACGAGTGGTGATAAACTGATAAAATAAAACACGACCGAAGGGAGTGTTTTAAATCGACACGAGTTGCGAATTACGTATTCGCACGTGTATCGTACAACGTTTTACAGTATGTACTGTATATATATATGGTATATGTACCCTATATGGTATATGTATAAGAGCCATACATATGGCTCTTTAAAGTTTCGACATATGCACGGAAAGTGTTTTTTTCCGCACACGTGCGGAAAAGTAGCATCATGTGTACTGTAATAGTAGATTGTTAACCAAGGGTTGAAAGTGACCCATTTAACCCGAGATATTTCTGGCGCTCGAACGAAGTGAGAGCGCCAATTGTTCGAGGGTTAAATGGGTAATTTCACCCGAGTTAAACACTCTACTTTTCATTTCGACTGTGAGGAAAAATAATTTAATATCAACCTATAATCGTAATAAACAACTCGTTAATGCAGGTACATATAGCTTAGTGTCGATTTGTGAAAAGTTTTTATTTTAATGATTTGACGTAACTCTATTATCTTCGACTCCGTGGCTGACCGTAACAATAAAAAAAAAAAATTTCCACCCTAGGGGAGAAAAAGCTATTTTCCACCCGGCTATATGCCCATGAAAAATCAACTTTCAGAGCAGGAGAGATGAAAAAGTATATTCTAGGAAAGGGGGAATTTCGCGCAAATGGAAAGCCAATTTATGAAGGTTTGTTACATAAGTTTCTTAAAATATCACGCCGTTAGCCTGCGAATGTCAAATGACGTTTTGTATGGAAATCGAACCACCTTAAGGCCCAAAACAGACGGTGAAACGCAACTGCAACGAAACTGTAACTTTTAGTTACTTTTGAGTTTATGCCATAGACTCCTTTGAGAGACCACACATGATGCGACCGGTTTGAAACGCAGAAAACCGGTTTCAAAATGGTTGTGCCATGTGTGGTCTGTAGCCCTAGTATAAGTTTTATCGATACATATACGTTTTCGAACGCGTTTGCGTTTAGTTTCAATTTGTATGGCAACGCGTAGTTCCTAATAGTTACCACCAGAGGCGCTGTTCGCGTTGCCATATAAATTGAGACTAAACGCAAACGCGTTCGAAAACGTATTGCATGGATAAAACTTATACTAGAGCCTCAGGGCTCTCAAAGGAGTCTATATAGTATAAACTCAAAAGTAACTGGAAGTTGCAGTTTCGTTGCAGTTGCGTTTCACCGTCTGTTTTGGGGCTAAGCCGAAGTAGCAAGAGCCTTCACAAAAGTACCTACCTTGCAAGCAAGTACGGAGAGTACTCTCTCGTGCAGGTTCATGATGGGGTAGTTGGAGCCCTTGTAGCGATTGACCTCGAGGTCGGTGTGGAGCCCCACGATCAGGAAGTCCCCGTGCGCGTGCGCCGCCTCCAGGAAGTCCAGGTGCCCCACGTGGAACAGGTCGAAGGCGCCCGCAACGTATACCACCTGAACAATGCATTCTATTTCATTTTGCTGATATTTAGTAGGGACTCATGGAGATCATGGGGGGGAGAGCTTTGCCCAACACTGGGAAAAAATATATAATAAATTTACTATACAAGAGAAGCTATGATGGCATGATGCTTGGACTGAACGAAACGATAACGACAAGCTGAGTTTTTAATAACTACACAAATACACCAAATTCACACACCTACTACTTAACGTCTTTGCTACAAGACAGTGTCAATAATATTAATCCTTATTTGAAAGCTTGAAATATACATAAATATACACATTATCTACACCGTCTAGTCGTTTGTAAAAATGGGCATTGTTGCCCGAGACAAATCAATAAATTAATTAATTAATGCCGAGGATTTCACCTTCAAGTATCAAGTGGGATCAGGTGCCATAGCAGCGCCCGGGGTTATTTAGGATACAATCCGGCAGAAAACGCTAGGAGGATGATGTCGATGACTAACCTTATCGGTAGGCTTCGGGGAGAGGCCGCTACTAAACTGTATGATCTTCTGTGTGGTGGGCAGGAACTGCGAGCAGCCGGTGTATGGCGACCGCGCCGTGCGGTCCGTGCCGAGGTTGGAAGAGTGTTCCAGCGCCACGGAGTACTCTTTGTCACCTCTCCTGGAATGCAGACCAGCCTTAAGTGCAACATTTTACATACTAATGAGGATAATACGTGAGGTTTAAATTGCACTGGCAACGCACTGGACACGCGGATCGTAGTTCATATATCTCCATCTATGTCACACCAATATTAAAAGATAGAGATGGAGTTATACGAACGCGACAGACAGCGGCAGCGGCGCAGTGGGCAATATAGGTGGTACTCTATCTATATATTATGATTTATGACCTTGTCGCAACGCTACGCGGCCCAAGTACTCTAAATCACCCACACTACACATGACTCTAAAGTCAAGAGAAATGGACTGTGTATAAAATACTGGTGTAGATCATGTTGAGCGTGACATTTGCGTAGTTATATCCCGACCAAGCTAAGTTTGCACATCGCTCAGTGTAAGTTATTCGACGCGAGGTGTAAACTTAGCTCAGTCGGGTTGTATCTACTTCTGCTGCTCACAGTACTGATGTCAGCGCGTAGTGGAGTGTATCAAAGGCATCAATTAATATATGAGGGCTGTGAGGCGTTGCACGGTACATGCAATATTTGAGCGTTTCTCAAAAAAAAAATGCCAATATTATTAATTGTATTTTTTCCAGGAGTTTAATGTTATTTCCACTCAGAATCAGGAGCTCTTTCGATCCTGGTAGGACAAAACATTGTCCTAAATATATTTTTCCTATTGTGTTACCATTTACTATCTACTTTGTATGGCGGTAACACAATAGGAAAATAAAAAATGTATGGAAATTTTGGGACACTTTTTTTCTCCTATTAGGATGGAAAGAGATCGTGATTCTGAGTAGAAATAACATAAAAGGTGCAGAAGTTCTCGGAAAAAATGTAGTGGCATTTTCCTTGAGAGACGCTCATTTCACGAAAGTGCATTTATAAACGTTATTAAATGGTGGTCATTCTATTTTTTATTTAGTTATTAGTGTCTAGCTGTAAATAACATCAGTGCGTTTAGAAAAGGCACTGACTAAAGTCAGGATAAGACTGTAGTATAAGATGATATTACTTGCCAAATTTCATAGTTCTAGGTCAACGGAAAGTACCCTATAAATTTTGATTCCCTTCAGTGTCGAAATATACGTTTTTTGAGGCATAAACGGCCGTAGCTTTTTTTTACGTTAACTTAGAAGTTTGATTTTTTCACAGCTTCAAGGGACTGTAGACCTGAGTATACTGTTTTAATTTCAAGTCGATACCTCCACGCGTTCGCGAGATACAGGGTCTTGGGTCGCGAGAGACAGACTGACAACAAAGTGATCCTATAAGGGTTCGGATTTTCGTTTTGAGGCGGATCCCTAAAAATTAACTACACTAATCCAATCCGGACGGATCTACGCAATCAAAATAATTGGTCACAATTGACGAAAATATCGGTGAACATACATATCAACCGGCATCTCAGGGTGTTCTGCCCGCTCACATAATACTGGGTGGAAGTGGCTATAGTCATTGGCAAGGCCAAGTAGAAAATGACGTGTGCTCTTCTTGCTCCTGCAAATATCGTTCAATTCACGACGAAGTTGTCAAACGGGTGAAAGCGACAAGGTATCAAGTTGTAGAGCTACTTATGAGTTCGGCTGTACTACGCCACGCAGGGTTCGAAATGATAATTACCACGATAATTATCGTGATAATAACATACGGATAATTATCGTGATATTTACATATGGATAGTTATCGATCGATAATAAATAATAACAAAAAATTGCGCTCATGAAAGTGAACTGTATTGGAAGTATTCGAAGGTTTATTTCCGCACTTGCGTCTATGCGAAGTTGCGAACGCACAAAGTGTCAACGTGACGTGCCGCGCCGTGGGGCTTCCCCTTAGGCTTCGGTTACACGCTAATTCTGGCCCCGTAGCATGGATCACGCGATAAGTTTTATTCTGCGAGTCATATTGAAATGTCACTCAAAAATTATTAATTCTGCGGAATATACAGAACTATCGCAAAAACGTAATTTCAGAATTCCCGTTTCCTCTAAAATTCCGTTTTTGCCCAAAGATTTGGTTCGTTTCTCCATCCATTCATATATAATAAAATATGTACAAAATTTCCTTTGCAAGACTACTCGACGAGGGAAGTAAAACTTAAGGTACAATCATGGCTCAATACACTTTCTTATGAGGAAATAGAGAAGATTCTGGAAATTATCAAATAAAACACACACACGTACACACACATTGTATTCCTTATTTGATATTTATAATATATTGTCAAATTGATTGTAATATTTTGAATCCATGCAATGTAAATGTCTCCTGCGATACAGGCAAAGCCTAGTGCAGGGACTGGTACTTATAAATATATATGTAAACGATTCTGCTAAATAAATGTCTTATGTCTTAAGTGATAGGATAGAGCTGCCGTCCCTGGCTGACACCGTTCGATAGAATGAGACGACGCGCTTATCCTATCACTTATCGCGTGATACGCCATCCATGCTACGGGCCCAGGCGTCAGTTCAGTCCACAGAACAAGTAAATACTATAGAAACGGTAGTGGGCGGGGTGCGTGTAGCCGATGTTATGAGTGAACACTCATAACACTGTCAAACGCAGTAAAAACGCAGATCAGTTGTCTGTTGACCCGTGGGTGACGATTTTTGCCGTATTAAAAATAAAAACATGCCGCGTTCTGCAATTTAGTCATGCCGACAGGCAAGCCAGGACCCAAAGGTTCCTCCGGGAGCGATTTTCTATTACCGGTAAGTACTAAAATAACAGTTTTTTGAATAAATACGCAATTGATTATGACATTCGCCATTGCTTTGCATTGCTTGCTAGTCAAAGCCGCAGATTAAGGAACTACCGTAATGTCACAGCAATGTATCGCGTTATTCGCGTTTGACATTTTAACGGTGCGATTGCCAGTATGACTAGAGTGGTACCATGCCTAGTGTACTTATCGATAAACACACTAATTTAAAATTTACAAAGACAAAAGTTATCTAATAATATAAATATTAAATCGTTTATTACTTAAAAGGACGCATTAAATGGTTACATAATAAAACTACTGCCAAACTGCATGAGAGTTGATTGGCAGTTCGTGCTGCTCTTGATACATATTTGTGTTTCTTTTTTTGTCTAAGCCAATGTTCAGTAATACATAAAACTTAAGTGTCATCATTGTCTAAAAATAAGCCTATTTATAGTACCTTGCTCGAAAAACCCTAAATGTTCTGATGAAAAATATTAATACTCAGATCGACTAGGAGACCCAGTTGAGCTATTGGCTATGACATCTATTTGGTTCTACCTATACGACTCAAAAGAAAATAAGGGCCACTTACATATTTCTGTTTTTGAGTAAATTTTTAGATGTAAACTAATTAATAAGTGACTAATTAATGATGTCCGGCCTCCTTCAGTATCCAACCTCTTTATTGCTGGTGTTTAAGTCTTACAGCTGGCCAGAAATTGAAGCAAATAAAAAAAACGAGTTTCAGGTCAAATTCCTTTCAGATGGAATCACAATTTTATTCTGTTAAAAAAACTATTTCTGTCCATCTTTTGCTTCTTTTAACATCTTTTGTTAATAATGCCACGTCAACGAAGGCATATGGATACCATTACTGCCACCAGAGCCGTTACATTGATTGCTGAAGGTCATTCACAGCGGTCTGTAGCTTTTTCGTTGGGTTTCTCTCACCGAGCCATCCAAAATGTGTGAGATCGGTTCCAAGAGACTGGCAGTGTTGCAAGAAGGCCTGGATCGGGCAGGGTGCGAGCGACAACGGCACAAGAGGATCGCTACATCCGATTGAGTGCCCGTCGAGAGCGCTCTGTGATGGCACGTAAGTTACAAAATCGCCTACGGTTGACAACGGGGACTCGTGTTAGTGACCAAACGATACGTAATCGACTGCATGAAGACCAGCAAAGGTCCAGACGCCGAGTAGTACGAATTCCTTTATCTAGGGTTCAACGTGGAAATCGTTTAAATTTTTGCCGCGAACATTCAGATTGGAGCTTGAATCAATGGGGTATGGTGCTCTTCACAGATGAGTGTAAAGTGAAGCTTTGTAGTGATGATCGGCAGTAGAGTATGGAGACGACAGGGTGAGAGATTTTCCGATGTCTGCATCAAGGAAATTGACCGCTTTGGAGGTCCTAGTGTGATGGTTTGGGCTGGGATTAGCTAACAAGGCAAAACTGAGCTGGTTTTCTTAAATCAAGGCACAGTAACTGCACAACGGTACATCGATGAAGTCATCAGGCCTCATGTGATTCCATTCTCACAGAGAGTGGGGCCAGGGTTCAGGTTAATGCAGGACAATGCCCGCCCACACACAGCTCGGGCCACTCAGTCTGAGTGTGAGTTGAGTGTGTACTGGATGACTCCCATATTCGTGTCCTACCATGGCCAGCGTATAGTCCGGATTTAAATCCAATAGAGCATATGTGGGACCAATTAAAACGAAGGGTTAGGGAGCATGAGCAAGAGGTTCACAACCAGCAACAGCTTATACAACCAGCAACAGCTTAGCTACTAAACCATCAAAAAAAAACAGCTTGTGTCAGTTTTTGTTTTGTTTTGCAAAGAGTTTCTGTTTAGTTTTTTATGTTGACAATGGACTAATTTCATCTTAATTGAAATAAGTGAAACAATTGACTACACAATTAAATGGTTATTAGCATAAGTTAAAAAAATAGCCTTGTTACATGTTATTTTAATAAATATACATTACTGTTTACTATATTTTTCACGTAGCAATCAAAATACTTAGTGGCCCCTATTTTCTTTTGAGTAGTATATGTTAAAAGCTAGTAGACCCACTAAAGACAAGAAATATTTCTTTGTCAAAAATATTTTCTCTGATGTTAGCGTGAAGCGCGTTATGAATTTATTTATGTCAAATAAATGATATTTACTTAAGGTGAGGCATCTCGGGTGAAGCTACATACAAAATACAAAATATTTTATTGATTTAAAACACGTAGTGGTTTTACAGACGGCAAGGTTGAGGCCTCTCATTAGGTATATATGTACCTGTGTTGAGAAGTCTCGCTCTTCCAAAGATAGTACGTTGTAATGATCCACAATATAATAGTTTATAGGTAAGTATATTATATACTAGTTAACTTAATCTAGTTTTACTTCATACATTTGTTACAGGAGGCAGGAGGGAGGTGTGTGTGTGGGGGTGTGTGTGTGTGTGTGTGGGGGGGGGGGGGGGTGTGTGTGTGTGTGTGCGAGTGAGTTTAGGTAAGTGTATACAGCTATATAATAATTATTAGTTATACTTTGTTTTACAATACTACATTTTTAGACAATTATATAAGTGCTATTATACTATCTTTATGTGCCTAAGTGTCTAAAACAATAGTTCTTCAGTTTCACTATAATCTAGTTTACTTATCCATTCATAAAGTGTTTTCTTACATCTATCGTGTCGTAAGCTATAGAAGTGACTTTCACCGTTTATTTTGTTATATAAATGCGCAGACTGTACATAATATTGTCTTTTGGCAAAGACGGATTTGTTAGAGGGTACAGGAGCGACTTTTGCTTTCCTCCTTCGTGTTTCAGTTGGTATTTAATAGGGTAGTGTTTTATGTAGTTTAAGAATGGTGGATGTAATATACAGTTTGCGCATACTTAGCAACTTACACTCGTTATAGAGAACAGAGGTAGAGTATCTGTAAGGTTTAAGCAACATAGTTTTGAGTAAACACCTCTGTCCCCTCTCCACTTCCAAGAATTTCATTTTAGATGCTCCACCCCAGACGGGAATGCAGTACGTCATAACTGATTGTGCTAGAGATATGTATATTTGGTTTAGTAAAGTTGTTGAAGCTATGTGTCTAAGAATTTTGAATATCCAAATTAATTTACGAATTCTATTATTTAAATAATCAATATGTGGGTGCCAGCAGAGTCTTTCATCAATAATTATACCTAGGTACTTAGTAGAGCTAACCTTGTTTAATTTAGTGCAGGTACAGAGTGTTTCACTGTCAACCAAGTTACAATCATGTATTTTTAGATTAAGTCTAATAGGTGGTTGAGTACTAATTATTTTAGAGAAGCAGATGTAGTTTGTCTTGTCAGTATTTAAGGTTAGAAGGTTCGATGTTAACCAGTTGTTAATCTTTTGTAGTCCCTTTTCAGCAGCGGCATGAACCGACTCCCAACTCTCCGCCATAAATATTACAACCGTATCATCCGCATACGAGATAACATGGCCATCTTGATTGTGGATACTGGTGAGTTCGTTAATATAGATGAGGAACAGTGTGGGACCCAGCACACTGCCCTGTGGCACTCCAAAAGAAACCACAGAGTCTTCACTGACATAGTCACCAATCTTAACTTTTTGATTACGTCCCGAGAGGTAGTCACTCAGTAATTCCAGTGGTTCGCCCCTGATGCCAATGCGTTCCAATTTGTTCACAAGAATGGGAACAGACACCGTATCGAAAGCCTTTTTTAAGTCAATGAACGTTGCTAGGCATTTTTTTCCTTTGTCTACTTCTTTAGTGATAAGTGTCGTTAAATTTAAAATCGCGTCTTCGGTTGATTTACCTTTTCTGAACCCGAATTGTGAGTTAGAAAGCAAGTTAAATTTGTCAAGGTATTGTACTAGTCGATTGTTAATTAATTTTTCTAGAATTTTTGATATACTGGTTAGTACCGAAATAGGTCTGTAATTATTTGGATCAGATCTGCTCCCGCTCTTGTAAACTGGCGTTACTAAAGATTTTTTAAGCTGGGTAGGGAAAACACCTTGTGCAAAGCAGAGGTTCGCCAAGTGAGTAACTACGGGTGCTACATCATTTTTACAAAGTTTGAGAAATTTTGAAGGTATTCCATCATGACCGGGAGCACTATCAGATTTTAGTGACTGTATAATGTTAGCTACTTCTTGGGGATCTGTATCCAGTAAGACAAATGATGAGCAAGGGATATCTTCAGACCGTGTGCTACTGTCGTATGTAATATCCTTATTCTTTGAAATTATATCCATAGCTAATCTGTTACCAATGTCGGTGAAAAAATTATTGGTATGATTGATTGATTCATTAGGAGTCGATTTATATGTAAGTAGTTCTGTGTTTTTTGATTTTGTAGTTTTGTAGTGTGTTATATTTTTGATAGAGGTCCATAATGCCTTAGAGTTATTTTTGTTTTTTTTCAGCTGCTCGTAATCATATCTACGTTTAAGTTTCTTAATAAGTTTATTTGTGAAGTTGCGATATACGCGACACTAAAAACCTACTAGGCGGCGCAACATTATCGTAATTCTCCCCAGAAACACACACCGCTACATTTCACGCACACTATCTCACTTTACTGTGACAGGTCACTGACCTCGGTATTTTTTTGCTTTCGTGATATTATACATTTAAATCAGTCACCAACCTCCATACAGAAAGTGAAATTGTCAAAACATCTTATTGAATAATGTCAGACTTGTTGACATTTTTTTATTCTGCGATGATTCTGCGTATGTTTCTTAGGTTCATTTTGGTATATGAAATATGTACTATTGATAAGTCAATAGATTAGTCTTTAGATTGGCAATGTCATAGCAACTCTATTCGGTCTTCGCTAAGGTGCAAAATTTCATGAAAATAAGCAAGCGAAAATTTATTAACATTGCTTGACAAAAGGGGTAGCATTATGGTAAGGACTCAGATCGAGCTGGCTTTTTGGGGGGCTTGAGCCTGGATGGATAATTAAATTTGAAAATTCAGTTTCATTCTCAAGTCTCAACTCATCACAATAGAGGGGCCATTAAGCGATCACGTCAGTCAGAATGATCGAGCCTTGTTGGTACGTACCTATTTGTACGTTACTGGGTAGGTATCTATATTAGGTAATCCTTATTTTGCTCCTTAGTTTTATAGTGTGAGAATGCAAAAAAGTAGGTACCTACTACAAATAATACTAAGTATAAAATACCGTCCTAGAACATAATTATACATTCGGTTTCTGCTGCTGTTGTAAGTGTTATTATGAAAGTGTAACACCAATGTATTAGGTATACCCGTAAACCAATATCAGGCCAGAATATAATTATACTAAATAGACCTAATAAACTCGTACCTACATATATTAATACGTATTTAGTACTCTTTAATCACTGTCACTGACACCCCCTGGTGCCTCTATGATTGTGATGTACGGTAAGTAGTGTCGTCAGCAAACCGAAAGTGAGTAATGTAGTCGCAGGTGATGGTGATACCTACATCAAAGGGTAGACACTAATAACATAATTATAGTAATTTGTTAGTGATATGTGGAAGTTATTTGTATATTCATGAAGATCATAAAAACTCTTCGGTGCTCTCCAGTACCACATCCAATGAACCTGGTTCAAAGCGATGCGTTGTTAGGACTATAGAATTCGACATTAAAATCGCAAAGCACGATGTAGTTCTGGTTTTTACAAGCTTTATATTAACTTCACCTGTTTGTATGTAGGTTAATTTTGTCAGTAACTTATTTGGTTTTGTTTTATGGATCAGTTAGGGTAGTGTAGACACAAGTTTGCGACTTCGAAAAGCTTGTGCCAGTTGCGCGACACGCGTAAAACAGCGAAATTTTAGGACTTTTTTTACATTTACGCCTGAATTTTAAAGTTGATTAAAATGGGGAACTTGCATGGGACTTCAATTTCAAATAAATTGCACTCAATTGATGCGGATATACGTAGAAATATCATACAGAAGAAAAAAAAACGATTGTATTAGTTTTATCTCACGTTAAAATGACGAAAAAAAAAATATTATTGTTTCGATAAAATAACATAACAGTTACACAGAATATTGCATTGGCACAGAAAATGATATGTTGTATGACAAGTATAGACTTAAACGCAAATGATGTGGAGATAATTGCAAATTAATGACTTACTCCATAGTAAACGCGCCGAGAATATATGTTGTGACGTCATAGCATAAGCCAGTTTAATATAGAGCGTTTTCGGAGGGTGCCGGCGCGTGCAGATTTCAAATGCATATAAAATCAGAAAAATAAATCATAAGAAAGTATTAGTGCTACAGTTGTTTTAATGCTAAATTATACATTTGATTTTCGCAATAAAAAAAAAAGATGCAAGTTCCCTATTCCAACAATTTTATTTGAATTAAACTGCAAATCTGTAAGCTCTAAGGGGACGAAGCTATTGCCCTTCGAAAATTATATATTTTTTCCGAACTTCGTCGATTTTAAATTGCCCTGTCTGGACCAAAACATAATCATAAATCCCTCGCGCTATGAGAAAAAATATTAGTAATAAAGTTAAACTCAATTTAATTTGCTTTCATTAAAACACAGAGGTCTGTGAAACTAATAATTCAATCACAATTTCGAAAACACTAAAATGGGTCATTGTCAGTCACAAAAACAAAAATCATCTTTCCGGTGGTCAATAGTTACGGGCTTATGTTTATATATACTATGTTTTTATCGCATAGAATTATAGAAGGGGCAACGCCGTTTATGCCGATTCAGAGTTCAACCAAAAATTAGGCTTTATAGCCCTTAACTTTGGCAATGTCCACCGAAAAGACGCGAACCTAAATCTGACAATGACCCAAATAGGTAAAAATTGATTATCAAATAATGAGACATTTGGTGTTACTATACTGACAAATGTATAGGTATTCAAAGGGCTTTGCATGCACATTTGCCACCAACTACCAGAGAGCTAAGCTCAAATGCTCAGTTCTATGCTTAATTTGCTCAGGAAAATTAATCGAAGTCATCGCTTTGATTTCGATAGGCGATGACGAGAACGATCTTGAGAAAGCCCAGGCACAACACGAACTCAAAAAACTGAAAGAACCTGAGGAAGAAAGCGTGGAAGAACCTGAAGAAAAGCTTCTAGCTGAACCAAACCAAAAGAAGTCTGTAAATTAAAAAGTAATTATTGTTTTTACATGATTTATAGCCCTCCGTATTGCTTTTAAAAGGCAGAGGGCGGGGCACATTGTGGTGCGGCAAGACAAACCTTTTAATCGGCGCCAGCCGGCAATCCAGTATTGCGTTCGTGTTTCAGCATACAAGAAAGAATTTTGTTATTATTATTATTTATTCAGAAAACCAACAGCGATACAAAGTATGTAACTTATAATATAATATACAGTAGTATGGCCAATTACAGGTTTCCCTAGATAACTTGATATGTAAAGTTGACAGTTGAACGGACTAATTATTTCACAGTAAACACTTGTACTTCGGTAATCACTTGTGGTTTTTGTATGCACACTTGTAGGATTTTTGAGTTTTTTCAATAGTTTTTAATTGAGCATTAGCGCGCGCGCGACGGGTATTTTTAGTGCACTGTGGTTTGGGGTGAGGGTGAAGGAAAGTTGCCAGGTATGGCGTGAGGGCGTGTGCAGGATGCGTTCAAAAATGTGTGGTAAATAAAGTAAATGAGTAAAATTAATAGTAATGTGTAGGTATTGGCGCCGCCATATTGCACATTTGATATTATTTCTTGTGTAACATTTATGTTGAATATTCAAATTTTAAATTTAGGTACCTAATGCATAAATTGTCATTGTTTATTTCTGTTCAATAGTAAGTGTCTATTAGTTGTTAAATGACAATCCTTAATTGGAGATACAATTTCCACTTTGTGTATTAACATTTTGAATATTATTTAATTTTTATTACTTATTATTGACGATCGTGATAAGGACCTATATTGTAATTTTTATCTCGAAAGAAATAAATCTAAACCTAAATCACGTCGAACCGATGGCCGTTGGGGCAGAAAGGTTCTTGAGTGGGGACCGGACTGATGACCTGATGAAGGTCGCGGGAGGCTGCTGGATGCGGGTGGCGCAGAACCGGTCATTGTGGCAATCTTTGAGGGAGGCCTGTGTACAGCAGTTGACGTCTTTCGGCTGATATGATGATGATTATTTATTGCTTTTTCCATTGATACTTGGCTACTTTCACACAAACTATAGGTCTCTCGAAGGCCTTTTGCACTCAATTCTTAAAAAAAGCCATTTTTACCTTTTTTTCGTATTTTCAAGATTGTGCGTGTAGTCTTACAGAATTTATAGAGGGTTTGTATGAAAGAAAATTACATATCAACAAAACTTTATATCCAACAATTTTTCTCATTGGACGAGGGATTTTGCCAATATTTTGATCCGGATGGGACCATGACTTAAAATTGACAATCTTCGGGAAAATAGACTATATTTGAAGGGCCATCGCTTAAGTTTATAGACCTGTGGCTTAACTAAAATTTTTTTAAATTTATTTATCTTTTAAAGTGTACTACATCTTGATGGTCAAAGTAGCATAGTTTATGACTTTTAAACCAAAATTTCGTGTTCACACTATCCTAACTATATATCGGTTCCATATACCGAAAAACCATACCCTTGCGATTTAAGCCTATTTTGTGTCGATTTCTACTGACCTATATCTACAAAGAATAATATAGGTAAGCAATATTATATCGTAAACTAGTGAATATCTGTGATTTAATTCAAATGAACCCTAAGCATCCTCCAATGTGTGAATCCTCTTTAGTAGCAAGCGTCCATAGGCTTCGATATCTCGCAAACCGTGTGTTTGTTTGCAAAATACATGGTATAAAAAAATGGTACTAATAATAATTCTTTGATAATTGTACTGACTGCCGTACTTCCTGGATGGCCCCTCGATTTCGATTCCTGCTTGTAAGTAATGTATTTTATTTACTCATATTTCTTATGTACGCATAGGATTACAAATGATATGCCATTTTATACTATATATGTATGTATCACATACATACATATAAACCTCAGCTCTACTTGGGTGAAAATAGAGAAAATGAATTTCCCAGATATGAGACTTAGCTGGTAAGGCGAAAAAATTATATATTCTATACTACTATATATAGAATGGGTGGCGCAGGACCGGTCATTTTGGCACTCTTTGGGGGAGGCATATGTCCAGCAGTAGACGTCTTTCGGCTGATATGATAATGATGATGATATATAGAATATTTTTCTTTTTCGCCTGATAAGGCAATAATATATAGGAGGTTTTTACAATTTGGCACCTTATTCCTTTGTGATAACAAAGGAATAAGGTGCCAAATTGTAAACATAGCTCGGAAGTCGATTTTAGCTACCTAATTGTATTCTCATTGGCAAGATCCGTCACATCATTATATCCTTCCCATAAAGCTTTAAAGCGAGCATACGTTGTTTACTACAGCATACTTAATCTAAATATGTCTGTTCTAGTGAATTCCTTAGCCTCAGAGTAGGTAAAGAAAATGAAACAAATTCTTCATTAGTAGGAATGTTTTATACCACAAGAATAAAAAGTATAACATTCAATGTAAATTACATCATACAATGAAATCATCCTACTTCATTATTTGTAGGTAAAAAAATATGTTAGGCAACAAAATGATGCAAATCTATATATTATGCAATGGAATACTTTACTGTTTAGGCATATTAATTATTACAATTATTTACTACTTCTTCTTCCTCACTTGACTTTCAAACTCTCACTCAGGTCTGCCATGAAACCGCTTAGCGGGCGCCTACGCCGTAGGCACCGGCAAGGAGCGTGGTGCGTAGAGATTCTGGGCAGTGAATGTGTTAAAAACTTGGAGTTGAAGTGTAGTTAGGAGGTATCTTGAAGAACTGTATCCAATTGGGTGACAATAATCCGTCTTGATTTGACCACAATAAACACAAATTACATCATGCTTGCAGATTCCGAGTAGGTATAAATATTCTGACAATCTCTTTCCACATTCAATTGGTTGGAACTGCAGGGGATTTAACTGGATGGCGTCATTATTACAGCGGATCACAATATACTATCATAATCGTTATAGGTTTGTACACTATACGATTTTCATTGTATTTAATATATTATTATTTTATTGAAAACGATATATCTAAGTCCTAAGACAGCGTAAATGCCAAATGTCAAATCTTTCTATATGACAGATCGCTGCCCCAATATTATAGGGTTCTATGTTGCACTTTTATCAACTTGAAATTTGAAGTCTGTCAGAGTGACACTAAGTCTAAATTGAAGTACCCCGACAATGTAACATAGAACCCTATAATATTGGGGCAGCGAGATGTTACGCACATAAACCGTACTAGACAATGTGACCTGTGTGATAAAAAAATATTCCACATTCTAAAGAAACGTATTCGAACTTCTTTCATTAATAACGGGATCTTAAGATGAGAAATATGAAAAATCGGGTTGTAATGGTAGGGTTTGTGAACGAACTTTTGTGTTTTAAATTAGAACAAATTGTAAAAATGACCGAATATCTATTTTAAACGTTTATCCACCCATATGACACCCTATTAATTCTCCCTGAAAACGTATTATTTTCTAACAGCTGGTATTAAACTAGCGACAGACGTCCGTCCAGCCCGAGGCCGCTTGGCCATCTGCCTACTAAAATTCAAACGAATGACTTACGCGCATCCGTTTTGAGCGAGATTTTATATTTATGTGCTTAATGTTACTAATTTACGTTAATTAAAAATAAAATGACCCTACAACGTTGTCAAATATTTAATAAGGAATAAAAGGATACAAAAATAAATACTGAACATTGACTAGCAAAAAAATGGTTCTGGTTTTTAGTCAACTCGACCTACCGAAAAACGCGCAATCAGAGCTAACTTTGCGAGCCTAATCCATCGAGGCAAATTAATCAAATCGTGTGTTGGGCATTATATAATTGTAGCAAATATCTTCATATAGCATTTAAATAAGAAACCGTTACATTTTATGTAGTTTTCGCGTAATGAAGTAGGAATTTCCAAGCCCATTTTGGTACTTTTCTGAAGCTGCTTCACCTTAATGAAACAAATGACACGGTACATCAAGGAATTCAAATGTGCCATTTTATTATTATAATGATATGTCATACCTACTCTGTGAGTCCTTGGTATCCTTGTAAATATTAAAATTAATTTATTACTTGTATGTATTTTGATTAAAAAGTGTTAGCATGTTTTCGTGAGCTACACGATTTCTCTGGCAGTTGCTTTCAGCACCATCTCCATTTAGAGCGTTTGCGAACTGCGTGTATGAGGTCGCGTAAAAGATCAAAACTTTTGTTAATACTTATCCGATTTCTTCGTGTGTCATTTCTCAAAAATAGCATTATACTGCTAAGAAACAAGGGCATTTAAAATTGATTTAACTATATATATACATATACAGTCGCCATCACATACATCGGAGCAAACAAGCAGCTCACAAACATCGGAACACACATCTATTTTCAAGGCATTAGGGTGCATGTGCCGATATTTTTGAACACCTATAGTGTACCTATGTATGTGATGGCAACTGTACCATATCCTATATAAACGATATATACCAAGAATATTAAATATCGATAATTATGATCTTAGTCTCACCTCTATTTTGTATTCCAAATTTTCAAATAGGTGTATCACCATAGAGCGTCATAGTAACATAAGACCTTTGGTTTTGAACATAAACAAACGTCAACTTCATTTGAACAGGGCCTCAATTTTGAAATCAAAAAGTAAATGTCAATTTCCGTCAAAACTACGTCACGCTCACACACGTTGAGTTATGCTCTAATGCAAGAAGGAGAGCAGGTATCAAGACTATTCTCATATCATTTCCATATTTGAAAACCCTTTTCGAAATTGGCTCCTATATTAATAAAACGTGACATTTTTTTGGCATTGGAAATTAGACCGCAAGTAATGCAGTTTTGAGCTATTTTTCGTCCTAAAAATTACAATTGTTGAAATCGTAATGGAATTAAAAGCTTTTACCAATAAGAAGCGTTTTGCAGTAGTGTTTACATGTACAAATTCAGTTTTGATTGTGTTGGGCTGGCTACGCAGGATTCCGAAGTAACTAACTAACACGCCGCTTCCATCTTATTTAAGTATTCCGTGGTTCAGTCCATCAGTTTGATCTGTCTGTCTCTGTCATTCAGAACGGTTACACTATCATTCTCTCATCATACTGATGGACTGTACTTATCCCAGAATTAGCGTGTAACCGAAGCCTTATAAGAAAAAATCATTTCAGATTATGCAAAGTTGAGGTAGTATACTGGTGATAATTATCAGATAATTATCAAGAAGCGTAATTATCTTGATAATTTCGAACCCTGACGCCCTACTACTAAACGCATTGAGTGGTGGGGCGATTCGTCGTGCGTATATTGAACGTTCCATGGCTAACTTGATGTTGTGATTGTTTTTGTTTTAATTATTATCTTCTCCTTATCATGTTTCGTAAGCTGCTATTAAAATGTTACCTACAACGGTTACAACTAACTAAGATGTAATACGGATCACTAGGCTAATAAATAGATGATTTATTTTATACAAACGATTACAGACGAATTAACGAAGACTTAAAAAATACACACTACTACATATGTTAAATTGATATCGATATAAAACAAAAAATATTACTTGAAGTGTTCCCTGGTGAGTAGCAACATTCGCCCCACGAGATCTGTTGTTGAGACTCCAGCAGTTCGTTGCACCTCTCTGAAATAAAATAGCATGTGATTATTTGATATGCTAAGCCCGCAGCCGCAGCTCTTCCCTGATCCAAGATCCATTGTAAATATTGGTGAAGGAATTTTTGAAATTATTAATTTACAGACAAATGTCCAAGTATTTGACAAAAGTCAAATCAGCTTCTTTTTATGAAGCGTCAAAAATGCTCCGTTAGTACGGAATTTGCAATTTACATGTTTGTGACGTGTAAATTGAATGAAAATGGCAAAAACGGAACCCTTATAGTTTCGTCATGTCTGCCCGTCTTTCCGTCTGTCCGTACGTCATAGGCATTTTAATCAAAAACTAAAAGGTTTATTTGAAAAAAAAATAGAGGATAGGTGTATTTTATTAGCCGCTACATAATTATATAATGAAATTACTAAAAAAATATTATTTTAAGGGTGCACTCCATTCCATACATGTAACTGCAAGTCAAAATAAAGAAAAACGTCGTATGTCCACGTGTGGCACATCAATCGATAGGCCTTTTAAAATAAATATAAGGTTTCTCAGCAAGTTTTTCGATGAAGTGAAAATAGTAGTAACTAGTAACCATTTTTGATATTTGCTCGGTTGTATCGATGTAAACAATATTTAATAAAAAAAGCTTCTACACCACCTTTTGCAACAAAGAAACTCTACGGACTGGTCTACTAATGAAAAAACAATTTATTTTAAATGTGTCAAATACACAATTGTACCTTTTTAGGGTTCCGGACCAAAAAGGTAAAAACGGAACCGAAATTTTAACCAAAACGAAATTCGTTTTCAAGACGACTTTATAATCATACACACCTGTATCTCCCTGCATTTTTGACTAAATGATATGTATCAATTCCATCAGCAGTCACTGTGATGTCATCTGCAAAAATCAAATTATTGGAATCAATACGAGGTAGGTACACTCAATCCTTTCATTGCGTGTGACCCGCATGCCGCGCTCGCCCGCGTATCGCAATTTTCCCATTACTCGCATAGGGACCATTAGATTAACACGCAAAAAGGCCAAAACGCAATAAGATCACTACTCAAAAGGATCCACTAATGAAAGAAAGAAAAAAGAAAGAAAGAAAAATGTTTATTGTCACACAAACAGATTACATACGAAAAATACATTATGAGAAAAAAAACAAGACAATGACGTTTGTATCTATACTAATCTTTTTTTAAACATGCAATGAAATGTCGTCATTACGTGCGTTGTTATAACAGGCTTCAAAGTATCACGTTTCGGGCGGGACAACTCGAGAGAGCTGTAAAGGAATTTCATACAAAATTGAAGGCCTAGGCCGGGAAGTAATTTTTTTTTTATTTTCATTGCACAATTTGCATCACGGCATTCAGCCATGATTAGTTTAATTTTTTGGAGTTTTTATTTATTTTACTGCATGTTTGAGAAAAGCACTATACATGCCTGGCCGTGAAAAGGGCTTGCCGGGTGAGTAGATATAGACGACCGACCGTAGGGAGGGCGGATAGTGATACGAAGCCGGCAAGCTCTTTTCACGGCCAGACATGTATAGTGCTTTTCTCAAACATGCATTGAAATAAATAAATAAAAATTCCAAGAAATCAAACAAATTTTCATGGCTGAACGCCGTGATGCAGTGCCACAAATTGTGGAATGAAAATTTAAAAAAAACCACTTCCCGGCCTAGGCCTTTAATTTTGTATGAAATTCCTTTACAGTTCTCTCGAGTTGTTCCGCATTCTTCCTCGGCGTCTGCAGTAATGTACCTACTATTACTAATAAAGAGAGTTTGAAATTTAAGTTTGTAATAATCTCTAATCCCTGAAGTACTCATCCGATTAAAAAATTAATTAGAATGGACATAGACTATATTTTTTCCCGCGGCTTAACTTGTGTTCTTTGCAATAAGCGGGCAAAGCCAAGAGGGCAGGTTGAAGTGGATACAATGAGTTCTAATCGAGTCACATGAATGGGATAAAGTGAACGTAGCTCCACGGAAGTGTAGATCCTATTTTTGTGTGCCTCTTGGCCTTTCGGTTCAATATCACCTAAAGGGTCGGCAACCTTTTAGCAACCAAGGGCCACATAGGAGCTAACAAAAATTACGCGAGCCGCACTTCTTAATTATTTGTGACTTTATCAGGCAATTCCAAAATTCTGAATTCAACGACCTTTACATACAAAACAGCCAGTGAGGCTCGCGGGCCGCAAGCAAGGGTCTCGCGAGCCACCTGTTGCCGACCGCTGACCTAAAGTGCAGAAAACTACCTAGTTTTGCCGTAGTGGTCGTTTTGCGTTAAGTAGATATCAGATAGGTACTTGCGGTTTAGTCGTATTGAGCATTGTTGTGCCTTTTACGAGTAGGAAATGGAAATTTCCAAAGACAAAGTCGAAACCAAAAGGCAACCAAATCCAAAAAAATAGCCCTATCTGGGCAGCGGTAGCTAGCGCGATAGATTTTATGGTCAAATTATACGGCCCAAATGTACCAAAACGTCACGTGAAACATGACCATGGCCATAAAACCTAGCATGATGGCTGGGCTGCCTATCATATTTATGGCCACGGAAACAAACCTACATGACAGTTGCTACGTATTAATTTAAATTCACCTTAACAAAAGGGAGAACCGATGTACCCATAACTAAAATGCTTCAGTACAATGAACGCGTCATGACAACTGTTTAGCATAAGTAACAAACATTTAAGTTACGACCTTAATCCTTATTCAATAATCATTGGGTCGTGAGTGAAAAGACAAAGTCAGAACTGTTTTCATGTAAAATATACTCGACTTTATTTTAAGATGTCGTACTCGGTTATTGTTTTATACAATCACCATTCCCCAATTAACACGGCAGCAAGCTGCTTTAGTTTAGAGATTGTTAGCTACGTACGAGTAGCAAAAGCATCAGAATAAATATAATTTACTTTAAAAACAAAGTTTAAACCGACTTCGATTCAGTACTTCGCCAAGCCACACAGTAAATAAATAAATAAATATTTTGGACAATCTTACACAAATCAACCTAGTCCCAAACTAAGCAAAGCTTGTACTATGGGTACTAGACGACGATATACATACTTATATAGAGAAATAAATACTTAAATACATAGAAAACATCCATGACTCAGGAACAAATATTCGTGCTCATCACACAAATAAATGCCCTTACCGGGATTCGAACCCAGGACCTTTTGCTTCGTATATGAAAATTTCCAAATTTCCACATGAACTGCTTTCCGAGAGCAAATGCGTTGATTATTACAGAAAAATCCCAAGTCGCTATATGTCGGCTGATAATATTTGAGGAGTTCCGTCGATTCCTCAAGAATCTCAGAACTAACACTTCATTAGTTGCTACTTCAATGGAATCATGTCAGAATCTTGGACGTACTTTACATGTTTGAGGAGTTCCATAAGTCATCTGTGGTCTTCATCATCAGTTCCACTTCACCAAAATTACGATTTCAAAGGGTAAATACACGAGTTATAATAGAAAATCCGAAATCACTTCACGCGTGCCTATAAAATTTGAGGGTTGCCCTCAATTTCCCTGGGATCCCATCAGCAGATCCTAAATTGGTGACAATGGGACCACCCCGGGAGTACCTATACTCTTTCAAATAAAAAAGAATTTTGGAAATCGGTCTACAATGGGGAATGGATGAAAATTTTAGAAACGCCTGATTTTTTTTGGAGATAGGAATAACCTTCCTTAGCACCAGAAAAAAGTTGCAGACTTCTCAGATGCGTCAATTATTTTTGAAAAATATAAACAGTTTCCTCACTTACGTTTTGTGGTTAGGACGGCGAATGAGACAATTTCCTTGATCCGTCTCATATTACATAAAAATATCATAAAAATCCGTGGTAAACTGACACTGGCAATGATATTGACAGCTGCAGCAGCTATATTGGTCATTGCCAGGGTCAGATATTTAAAATATTTTTTGTAATATGAGACGGATCACGGAAAGTGTCTCATTCGCCGTCCTAACCACAAAACGTAAGTGAGGAAACTGTTTATATTTTTCAAAAATAATTGACGCAGCTGACAAGTCTGCAACTTTTTTCTGGCGCTAAGGAAGAAGAATGATAGGAATACCTATCACCAAAAAAATAATCAGGAATTTCTAAAATTTTCATCCATTTTCCATTGTCGGAGAAATCGGCGAACATACATTTAAAAAAAATACATACAGTGGAACATATAACCTCCTCCTTTTTTGAAGTCGGTTAAAAATAAAGGAGTAATGTTATCCATGAGGCTGCATTTTCACCAGAGCTAAACTGAGCTGCACTATGAAAATCACATAGCTTCGTAGCTTAGCTTAGCCGACTCGTATCATATATGTAGGTATGGTTATCACGGCGCTAGCTTAGCTATAGGTAGGTAGAAATGTATACGGTGGTAAGCAACCCTTATGGCGTAGGTAGAGCTAATGCTAATCCATACGAATATCACTACATAGTATAAAACAAAGTCGCTTTTCGTTGTCTGTCTGTCCCTATGTATGATTAGATCTTAAAAAGTACGCAACGGATTGTGATGCGGTTTTTTTTAATAGATAGAGTGAAGCAAGAGGAATGTTTATATGTATAATGCATGCATGTATTATACGTATAAACCCGTGCGAAGCCAGGGCGGGTCGCTAGTTATAATATAAATGCGAAAGTAACTCTGTCTTTCTCTCTATCTCTTACCTTTTCACGCTCAAACCACTGAGATTAAGATGAAATAAGTTTGTATCCCGGGGAAGAACATAGAATAGTTTTTATCCTGAAATTCATCCCCTAAGGGGGTGAAAAGTGGCACGAAATTTTGTATGAAGCTAGTAGACTATACATTCCATATTTCAGGTATTCGTAGGTAACCAAAAATATACAGAGGAAAAAATATCGGTGACGAGACAAGATGCGTTTGGAAAGTATTCTCGACGAGCTGATTTCATCCATTATGTTTCGAGTCCGTCTACGGTCTTGGAAATATGATGAATATTAACTTATATATTTTTTGATGTGCTAGAACAAATAGTTTTTCTTATACAACTGCTCAAATAATATCAGTTTCAACAAATTTGGTCTTGTCAGCCTCTTAAATCAATTGGATGTTTATAAAATATTTAAATCAAACTTGTCCATATATTACGTCATCGTTTTTTGATGCCCCCCCCCCCCCCCCCCCATCATCATCCTGTTCATTCCTTAAAAGGACCCTCCCTGCCTAATAAAATGACTACTGTCTGTCATCCTGCCTGACTGTACAGTCAACCAATTTGATTCCTAGGCCATCATAGAACCTTGCCGTTGTAAATGCTATGTCATACCGGGTTACTAGGACTATTGCGTCGCTATGTAGCAGTTAAAATGACAGGGTTCTACGGTGGCCTAGGAATCAAATTGGTTGACCGTACATGTCAACCAGTGTAGTCAATTACCATTTTCATGATAAACTGGTCCATTATTTCTTGGCTTTAAACTGCAATGTAACCATTGCAATTGTCCAAATTGTACTTATCATTACACGTGACCATAATATAGTTCACGTGTGCGTAAATAGGCTGGCGGTAATTGTATATGCGTCATCCATTCACGAGCACTTTTTATCTATATCTGATAAACTGACGACCCTGACGAGTCTGACAGGTATATTATTAATCTAAGTATAAGACGCAAGAGTAGGGTCATTGTGGCAACAGTGGATCACCCTTTTTAGGGTTCCGTATTCAAAGAGTCAAACAGGACCCTATTAATAGCTAGAGAGTTGAAATTTTCACAGATTATATATTTCTGATGCCGCTATAACAACAAAAACTAGAAACAAAATAAAATATTTTTTTAATGGGGGCTCCCATACAACAAACGTGGTTTTTTTGCCGTTTTTATACATTATGGTACGGACCCCTTCGTGCGCGAGTCCAACTCGCACTTGGCTTTTTTTTCAGAAACACGTAGCTCTGATACTATAACAGATAATGATGACATAATGATTACATGTATTTTATTAGGGTTCCGTACTCAAAGAGTAAAACGGGACCCTATTACTAAGACACTGCTGTCCGTCAGTCTGTCTACAATCTTACACAAATCGGCTTAGTCCCAAACTAAGCAAAGCTTGTACTATGGGTACTAAAAGACGATAAACATACTTATATAGATAAATAAATACTTAAATACATAGAAAGCATCCATGACTCAGGAGCAAATATTTGTGCTCATCACACAAATAGAATTGAAGAGTTTGATGAGGGGCCGCCAGGACAGTGACCTGAGACAACACAACAAACAATCGACAGCCCACCTGTTCTCCGGCCAGGCGTCCCTTCACAACATCACATCACATCAGCATACAGCTGATCTAAAATACTATTTGCCAAATTAACCAATGAGTCACCATCATTTTATTTGTTAACATGTATATTCATCTCTTTAAAACCGAATGAAACTATTTTAGAGTGTATGTTTGTCACATTATTTTTGGTCTAACGACTTTTATAACATTGCACTATAAAAACATAATATTTATCAAAGTTAAACAAAAATATTCATAGAATTTACTAACTTGTGTCTCTGTGAGGTGTAGAATAGGCGAGCCTGTCTTTTAAAAATAATATTTTTTTTTGAATTTTAAATAGTGACTCGACAAAAAATCCATATATACAGGGTGGAATTTCATAAACTGTACATAATAAAAGGAGAAAAATTTCAGCCAATTTCATCGGTGAAACGCTGTTTTTTTTTTTTTCTAGTCATTAGTTTTTTTTTTACAGAATTTTGAATTTTTTTGTAAAAACTCGGGTAATACACCTAATTCAGACGGTATAACATTTGATCCAATGGTCCTAAAATGAAAATTAAAAATGCAGAGTATTACCAAGGGACAGGTTAATAATTCTTAATAACAATAGAAAACCAACTAGAAGAGAAAATCCGCAAAAAAAATATTGTTTTTGAAAAATGGCTACAAAAATTACGAATTTTAAAAGAAAAACACAATTTTCTGAAAAAAACGCAGATTTAGTTACCATTTTTTTTGCTTAGTATTAAACCTCACTTAATGCCGATTCTAAAACCGTTTTTAAACTGTCTCAGACTTTGAAAAATACCACGCAAATGGGTACGTAAATCAAACCATAATTTTATTAATTTTAATCCTCTTAAAATCCTTAATGACCGTTTGTTCACAGGTAGTTGAAGGGTGTTATTGGGTTTTAGGTGGAAATAACAAATTACGTACTTAGTATTAATCCTCACTTAATGCCGATTCTAAAACCGTTTTTAAACTGTCTCAGACTTTGAAAAATACCACGCTAATGGGTACGTAAATCAAACCATAATTTTATTAATTTTAATCCTCTTAAAATCCTTAATGACCGCTTGTTTCCAGGTAGTTGAAGGGTGTTTTTGGGTTGAAGGTGGAGATAACATGAGGGGTATAAAGGCATTGGGCAATAGGTCAACTATTCAGTCGCTCGCAAATCGCAATTGCTTGTCTTTGCTCGCCACTTCTTTGATTACTCCAGTACTTGTTCAGTTTGAATCATCATGCCCCGCTTACGAGAGTTTTCGCCGTTACAAATAGCCAACATGCACTATTATTATGGATTGTGCCATGGATCTGCAAGAGCTGCGTGTATCGCCTATTTGGAGCAGTATCCTAATGACGTTCCAAGACCTGCTGCTCGCCACTTTCAAGAAGTTCATCGCCGGTTGTGCAATATTGGCCTGGGATACGGTGGCCGAGATCGCCGAGAGCCAGGAAACATAATTGATGTTGCCATAGAAGAAGCAGTTCTCAGAGACTTGTACGCGGACCCAACCACGAGTCTAAGACGCTTGGCATTGAGGCACGGAATCTCAAAATTCTCTGTCTGGAAAATTTTGAAGAAGGAAGGACTGCATCCATTTCATTATCAACGGGTACAAAATTTGCAAATTGGCGATGCCCGCGTTAGGTGTGTTATGTCGACTTGGATACTTGGCAATATCAGAAGGGATCCGGAATTTACTAGAAGAATTTTATGGATGGACGAAGCAAGATTTACTCATACGGGAATAACTAACTTCAGAAATTTACACACATGGGCTCACGATAATCCAAACCTAGTAAGACCATCTAATTTTCAAGACCAATTCTCCATAAACGTTTGGGCAGCGGTACTCGACGATCAATTGATTGGACCAGTCTTCTTACCGAATACTTTGAACGCCGACAGATTTTTACTGTTACTGAGAGACGAGCTCCCAGAGCTTTTGGAAGATGTGATGTTAGATGTGAGACAACGCCTGTTTCTCCAAATGGATGGATGCCCAGCTCATTGGGCATTAAGAGTTCGACATTTTTTAAATGAGCAATATCCCAATAGGTGGATCGGCCGAGACGGCCCCGTTGGATGGCCTGCAAGATCGCCTGATATGACGCCGTTGGATTATTTTCTTTGGGGTGATATGAAGCAACGGGTATATCACAGAATCGTCAATACCGAAGCAGAATTGCACGACAGAATTTTAAATGCAGCACAAGAAATAAAAAATAATCCGGGAATGATTCGACGGGCTACGCAACAAATTCAAGCTCGGGCCACATTGTGCCTTCAAGAAAGAGGAGGTCATTTTGAACAATTAATACCATACAGGGAACGCCCTTTGCAACACTAGAATAAGTTTTTTCTTTAATAAAGGTTTATCAATCGAATTTATGACTTTTAATTAAAATACATGATTTTATTTACGCAATTTTTAGGACTACTTTTCTTCCTATTGTTTTCTCTACCTAAAACCCGATAACACCCTTCAACTACCTGGGAACAAGCGGTCATTAAGGATTTTAAGAGGATTAAAATTAATAAAATTATGGTTTGATTTACGTACCCATTTGCGTGGTATTTTTCAAAGTCTGAGACAGTTTAAAAACGGTTTTAGAATCGGCATTAAGTGAGGTTTAATAATAAGCAAAAAAAATGGTAACTAAATCTGCGTTTTTTTCAGAAAATTGTGTTTTTCTTTTAAAATTCGTAATTTTTGTAGCCATTTTTCAAAAACAATAATTTTTTTTGCGGATTTTCTCTTCTAGTTGGTTTTTTATTGTTATTAAGAATTATTAACCTGTCCCTTGGTAATACTCTGCATTTTTTATTTTCATTTTAGGACCATTGGATCAAAAGTTATACCGTCTGAATTAGGTGTATTACCCGAGTTTTTACAAAAATTTTCAAAATTCTGTAAAAAAAAAACTAATGACTAGAAAAAAAAAAAAAACACCGTTTCACCGATGAAATTGGCTGAAATTTTTCTCCTTTTATTATGTACAGTTTATGAAATTCCACCCTGTATATTACAAACCTGCTCACAAAATTTCACGAGAATTCAGTTAAGAAATGCGACCTGTAGAGCAGAACAGCCGGACAGCGTGACGGACAGCGTGACAAACACCGGACATACAAATGATTTTCGGCCCAAGCCCAAGCATAGAACTTTGTTTGCTTCATTCCCTTGTTCGAATAGGTACTAAAGATTTGATAATAATAATAGTAGAAGTAAAAATGTGATTTCGTTTGTGATGTCATATTTACAAAGTTCTCTCCTTGAGAATTTAAAATACTTTCTCATACCAAAATAAGAATTCAAACTGCAGTGGGATCTAAACAGGATTTTTGAAAGCAGAGTGCTTAGAGAGACTTGATGGTAGTTATTCATCTTGGAGCTTTTTGACTACGTTTACTCTATTAAAAGTCTAATTTTGAAAATGTGTGATTTTTTCTTTTAATTTTAACTTTTTTTGTTTTCTTTAAGGATTTCGTATTTTATCAGTAACGGGAGGAAATTAAGCAGTTTTTGAATATTAATGTTAGTTATTTTTATATGAGAATATGAAACCAGTTAAAATCCAAAAATGAAGGTTCAATAGCAGTCTAAGGTCGTCATTTGGTAACAATAGCCTAAATGTCACCTTGTCATTATTTTATGCCAATGTTACACCCTTTAATCCTATAGGGCCTAAATTAAACCTAAATGCCCCTAGGTCAAACTTTAGTGGCTTAAATTAAATCTATAGTGATTTTTACCCTGGCATGAACAATACAGTAATTCATAAGGATATAATATACTGTTAAGCCGGGACAGTAACCTGAGGCTCCAAACTAAGGGAATTGGGCTGAATGACCGCAACGAGCGGTCGACTGCCCGCCTGTTTCCAGCCAGGCGTCCCTTCACAACATCAACATTATACTGTAAAAATAATAAATTAGAGGTAAACTTGTAGGTCAGTTTTTTTTCCTAATTACTAGGTATTGAAATTGTTTAGTAATTCTGTCATTATCTTACGCTTACACTGATGTGATGTTTATGATTTTACGTCATACCTGGCCATAAAGTAGGAATTACCGCACGCTATGCGTGCGGAAAACCCCACTTCCTGGCCAGATAGAGACGTAAAATGTTGTACTCACCACGGGCGGTAATAAAGAAAGCCTCAGAGCGCATATTTATCGCCCTTGCCTTCGGCTCGGGCGTCAAATACCTGCGATCTGAGACATTCTTTGTTTAACCGCCCTAGGTAAGTAATGTACTATTATTGATGGACATTTTATAGGCCACTGCAAATTTTTTTAACGAAATTGAAATAAAGGTTTATTACTGCAGATTTCATAGTGTAATTAAAAATTAAATAAATCAATGTCTAAGTGTAATTAATAATAATAACATTAGGCATGAGAAAATAGTGTAAGAAAAAAAAACATTTATTTACCTCCATGTACACAGAAGTCACACTGGTATTTGTCTAGTGTCTCGAGGGTTGTGACATAAGGAGCACCTTCAACAACCTGGTCTACCCATTTTATAGCCTTCACCATTTTGTAGCGCTCCTCCTGTGTGAACACGGGGGGGCCTTTGTGCTTCGCTATCTCTTCATCTGTGTGCACTCCCACTATCAACACATCACCGAGGGCTTTTGCTTGTCTTAACGAATTTGCATGACCAAAATGAACCATGTCGTAACTGAAAAATGATAAACATTGTCTCTAATTTAGTTTTGCAATAAAAGTGCTAAACCGGCTACGTTTTACGAACATTCAGTGCATTGATTAGCAGCGGATGTAATGTTTTGTAACTATTTGTAGTAACCTGAAAAATAGGCGAAATATCGAGCACTAACACCGAACAGTCGCAATAACTGAATACTTAATAAACTGGATACATTTCCCTTGTTTAATATTCGTTATAAAGGCTATTATTTAAATGGCAATGAATATGACAGATATATGACAAAAAATACAATACTTTTTTATTATCATTTAACTCACCACCCATCACACCACACACGAATCTGTTTCTTTTCTTCATTAGTACCATTCATTTTCAAATATAATAAACAAAACGATTGTTATATTCTTAATTATTTGATAAATATATTGCACTAATAATTAAAATCGAAACATTTATTCGATCGCGAGTATCACACCTCCCTATTCACAGCTCCGCAAACCGACTGTCATTTTTTCTGCATTGCATTGCATGCTGTGCTGTCAAATCAAACGATGACGTCAAAGCATGACGATTTGGTTTTACTTGCCAGTTAGCGGCATATTTTGTTTTCATTCCTTATGTTGGCTAACATGTACCTAATGTGTATGTTTTGTTAGAAAAGAAAACAAAACGAAGCTAAAATAATACACTAACTTAATGGTGTTGTGACACTTGGCGATATTTGCCGAAATATTCGTGTTGCATCTTTTTTCTTCCTACGGCAAATGAAAGAGAGGCAACGACGCAACGCGAACCCCAAGTGTCGTAGGACCATTACATCCAAATTTTTACTCATATTTTCTCAAAGTTGTAAGTAAAGAGAATATAAATAAGAGACGGGACTACGAACAAGGTTTTGGATGACAGTGATATTGTCATTTGATTTTGACATGACAACTCATTCGAACTTTAGCTAGTTTGAAATACCACAATACCAATAAAAATAAACGCTAGTACGGAAGTAGACTTACCAACCTAACGAACGAGTATTAGAGTTTTGATGTGCACCAATAACGAGGACGATAGTAGGGTTGAAGTACTTAACGTTATCGATATCGATAATATTAGAACCCAACGTTATCGATATCGACAAATTATGATTAGGGACGTCGTTGGGCCCACTGCATGAACAGAAAATTGCTTTACAAAATCTAAACTAATCCGATTTAGGTATGAAATAATAAAAGGAGAACAAATATTTCATACAGTTTATTTCACACTTATTTCCAAATCACAGTACCTATATTTACAAAATTCACCAATCTGTACACACACATATCTTTGCGGGTCGCAGTGAATTCTTCTCGAACTAAGAAACCTCGCGCTTGTAGGTTTTATCCAAGTACCAACCGTTGTTTATCATAAGTAAATCAATATTGGCGCTTGATATTTCGTTATTAATACTTACGTGTTTTATTTTAAGATAATTATAAATTGTATTTCATCAAAAGCATTGTTTGTTTGACACACACATGTTTTCTCGTGAAGTTATAATATCCATGGTAACCGGCCAAAGTCACCATGACAAAATGACAGACAGAGAAAGAACGGAAGTAGGAGATAGCATGAGTCCGCCATAGCAATAACACAGATAGAAAACTTGTCACTTGTCAGATTTGATCTGAGGGCCTACCGCGAAAGGCATTCGAAGTTTCCCCTCTCTGTCATACTTACGAGTTCGTACTTAAGTGCAACAGAGAGGGAAAACTTCGAATGCCGTTCGCGGTAGGCCGTCTGAATTTGAGCAGTTGGACGTCATTCATATTTTTGTTTCTAGTTGCGCTACACTGAGGCCCTACCGCGAACGGCATTCGAAGTTTTCCCTCTCTGTTGCACTTACGTACGAACTCGTAAGTATGACAGAGAGGGGAAACTTCGAATGCCTTTCGCGGTAGGCCCTCTGGTTGTAAGGATCATTGTCCTGCATTGACATATATCTGTGGATTTTGTGGCATATAGGCCAATACACGGTGAACTACTATTATAATGATGATCCACCATAGCTGTCTCTATCCATTGCATGTTATAGAAAGAGCTATGGTGGATCATCAGTAGTTAATCAGGGTGATTGGTAGCCGAGTGCAGAAATCGACAGTAATAGTAGATTGTACAACAAGTGCATAAAACGCACCATTTTACTCGAGACGTTTATCCATCCGAGCGAGCTTGCGAGCGAGGATAGATATAAAGTCGAGTGTAAAATGGGTTTTATGGACGAGTTGTACACTCTACTTTTCACTTCGATTGCGAGGAAATGAAACAGCAACACGTAAATATAGTAAATGAGACGAAATACAAATTATAAGTTTATTTCATGAAGTTTTATTGTGTACTTTGGCTGTTGGTATCTTTGCCTTGGTCTTAGAATACGAACGAAACGAAATAAAATAAAGAGGTTGTTGTATGAAGTTAAAGATGTTCGTGTGGCTGTTGCAGCGATTGCCTTGGTCTTCGACGAAGATTTTACTTTATGCTCTAGAGCATAAAAAGCGACTTTATGTCGCCTACGCACGACATAAAGACGAACTTTTAGAGCATGAGAAGTGAAAAAGTTATTCTGGACATTGTCGACTAGACTAGGTACTAGTCTTGTAGTTTTCGAGAAATGGGCCAAAATTAGGGTTCTTTTCAGAATAGAGTCTTTATAAACTTTTTCAGTTCCTAAAAAGTTTTCAGTTATGTTATCAGGAACTGCTCTATAGGTTTTTGAGTGTAAACCTATAGAGTTGTTCCCGATTACGTAGAATCTTCAAATTCAAATAGAACAATTCCGAACACTGTGAATTTGAAACTAAATCCCATTAAAAATCTGTTTGAACGTAACCAGCGAGCGTAAAAGGACACAAAGTGGACATAGACAAACACAGCCGGTAAACAAACACTTCGTGAGCTCACGTCATGGTGGCACTACACTTGGCGGTATTTGCCCAAATATTTCTGTTGCATCTTTTTTCTTCCTACGGCAAATGAAAGAGAAGCAACGACGCAACGCGAACACGAACCCCAAGTGTAGTCAGAAGTGCGACCATTAGATGCGAGTACGGTACAGAACCCAAGTTTGCCAGTCCGACTCGCACTTGTCCCGATTGTCATGCTCCGTGTGAGCAAGTCTAGGTACTCGTATGATATTTTAATTTATCGTTTAAGTAGTTATACTTCGTTTCAGTCTATGTATTCCAAACATTGTACACATCAATTACGTGATAATATTAGTTTAATGAGTTTTAAATGGATTTATTTACACCAAGTTTAATAACATTAGCAACCATTTAAAGTTATCTAGAGTTCACATACTTACTTATATGTAAGGACCTTAACTCATTTCTTAGGAAGTACAAATATATACTTTCATTCAGTAGGTATTTAATTAACATAATACTGTCGTAGTTCCTGCAAAATTAATTAAGAGGGCGTTCATGTGCACACTAGCGCCACTGGTATATAATTGTGATTATTTAAATTTAACGATAGATATTTAAAAAAAGCGGCCAAGTGCGAGTCGGACTTGCCCATGAAGGGTTCAGTAAAATAAAATGCGGTTTACGATTTATGACGTATTAAAAAAAACTACTTACTAGATCTCGTTCAAACGAATTTTCGGTGGAAGTTTGCATAGTAATGTACATCATATATTTTTTTTAGTTTTATCATTCACTTATTTTATAAGTTACAGGAGGGGGGATGACGACACATTTTACCACTTTGGAAGTGTCTCTCGTGCAAACTATTCAGTTTAGAAAAAAATAAATTAGAAACCTCAATATCATTTTTGAAGACTTATCCATAGATAGCCCCCACACGTATGGGTTTGATGAAAAAAAATATTTTGAGTTTCAGTTCTAAATATGGGGAACCCCCAAAAAAAATATATTTTTTTCTATTTTTGTGCGAAAATCTTAATGCGGTTCACATAATACATTGACTTACTATGTTTCAACAGTATTTCTTAAAGTTTCAGAAAAAAGTGGCTGTGACATACGGACGGACAGACAGACAGATAGACATGACGAATCCATAAGGGTTCCGTTTTTTGCCATTTGGCTACGGAACCCTAAAAAAGATCCGCTATGGAGCCATTAGACGTGAAAAAAATAGGAATAAATTTAAGAGACTGTTAAAAAAGCATTACCTAGATGTACTTATATAAAACGCAGTTATACTATTTACTACTACTGTTACTAATGAATAACTAAATATTTTTTGTTAATAAATGCCTTACCTAGAGACTGCCGCTCCCACAGTCAAACTGTCACTACAGTTTTGTGGGGCAATGTTTAATTTTAAGTATGTAGAACACTGTAGGTACTTATTAAAAAAAAAAAAAAATGGCGATATCATAATAGTTTTTATGTGGCTGGATTCGTCAATCTATGCGTCCAAAGTTAAAACGGCCGTGTTTCTTTTGAGTTCATAGATCGACGAATCCAGCAAAATAAAAAAAAACCGGCCAAGGGTTCCGTAATCTATAAAAATATTTATTTTATTCGGTTTTTAGTATTTGTTATTATAGCGGCAACAGAAATACATCAACTGGAACTATCACGGTATCAGTGAGATACAGCCTGGTGACAGACAGACAGACAGACGGACAGCGGAGTCTTAGTAATAGGGTCCCGTTTTACTCTTTGAGTACGGAACCCTAACTAGTTTGATGTATTCACAAGGTACTTTAATACGTGTATAGCGGCCTTCTTTTTGAATATTTACCGTTAAATTGTAATAATCACAATAATTTACCAGTGGCGCTAGTGTGCACATGAACGCCCTCTTAATAAAAAGCGAAATTATCTAATCGTAACAAATTCCGCCGTCCTATTGGCGATTGGTTCAGTCAAATCACGCCACTGCAGACGACGAATGCGAGACGAGACGTCGTCTTACGGATGGACTTTGTAGTCTTACATTTGTTGGGGTTACTAAAGTTATCTTCCAATCCTGCGTTTTGTGGGTCAACTGTGCTACGAGTAAGTGGGAACAAGTAGGTACTCTATAATAAACACTGACATTGAATACAATTAAATATGTTTTATTCAGTCTTTCGCATCTGCCACACCTCCAGCCGTTATAGAAAACGTGGCTTCGCTTTCAGGCAAGTCAGGAGAATCGTAAATTTTTGCAATTCTGTTTTCTCCCCTGCCTTTTCTCAGGGAAATTCTTGTGGTAGACGCGTGTGCGAGGATATTTCCACCAATTGGTTTTTTCGGATCTACTTGAAAAGAGAGCGTAGCCCCAGGATCGGATGTCATCTGATTTGTAATGAACACTGCTACGTTGTATTCTTCAGATATCTGCAAAAAATAATATTAATGACTTGAATTTTACTTCGATACATAGTAGAGTAGAGAGAGGTGCTATCTAGTAATCTACTATACCTAGCGTGTAATTTCTTCCCTGTCATCACTAAGTACATAGTTATAACATACAGGGTGATTCAGGAGACGTGAGCAGGACCAACCCTACACATACAGGAAATGTTAACGGATCATTCACCATCGTAATTAAGTTAAACACCGTTATTTTAATTTTATTTTGTTATGTAAAAGTTTCATTCTCAAATCATGGTCACTACAAAACTAAAAAAAGCGGCCAAGTGCGAGGCGGACTCGCACATGGAGGGTCCCGTAAAATAAATTGCGGTTTACGATTTATGGCGTATTAAAAAAAAACTACTTACTAGATCTCGTTCAAACCAATTTTCGGTGGAAGGTTGCCCCAAAATTTATTGTTTTTTTTCGATTTTTGTGTGAAAATCTTAATGCAGTTCACAGAATACATCTACCTACCAAGTTTCAACAGTATAGCTCTTATAGATTCGGAAAAAAGTGGCTGTGACATACGGACGGACAGACAGACAGACAGACATGACGAATCTATAAGGGTTCCGTTTTTTGCCATTTGGGTACGGAACCCTAAAAAATTAACGTTAATCTTACCAATGCTGGTACGAATGAGTAGCTTATAATCTACTGAATCTGTAGCGTTGATGCTGCTCACGTCTCCTGAATCATTCTGTATACTTAATTACTAATCTAGGCAATACAATATACCAAATATTGGCTGTTGTTAGGGCAATACCCAATACCTACCTACCTACTTAAGTATCGTTAGAAACAGCGACGAGTTCTACATTTATCTATCTGAGTCTCAATAAAGTCAAAGACCTCGCTTCAGCCGGATGCAGTTTTATCTGTTCACCTTATGATCTTGAACTCGGTGAGAAATATTTCGGATACAATTTGGAGATTTGTAATCTTTTGATAATTCCTATCGGTGTTAGGTAATACAATTTTAAATATAGATACGTGAATCAAGCAGAGTAAGCGTACAAGTCATATTATAATATTAATATTATGTATTCGTTAAAAAAAATGGGATTTCGTGATCATCACAAATCCACAGTTAAAATAAAATAAATATTTTAGGGACAATCTTACACCAATCGACCTAGTCCCAAACCAAGCAAAGCTTGTAATATGGGTACTATTTAGACGGCGATACACATACTTATATAGATAAATCAATACTAGAAAACGCCCATGACTCAGGAACAAATATTCGTGCTCATCACACACATTTTAAATGCCCTTACCGGGATTCGAACCCTCGACCGGGAACTCCGACTTCGTAGGCAGAGTCACTACCAACTAAGCTACAGGGGTCGTCTTCGTCAAATTCTTTAGGGTGTGTAAGCTTTATTAGTTTTTAAGATTGTTTGTAGGGGAAAAGCGGACCCCGGGCTCCTTTAGGGCACTAACGGGAAAAACGCTAGGAAGATGATTGTATGTAAGGGTAATCTCAGGAACTATTGCCTACTCATCCAATATCAAAAATTATTTTAAATATGTAGACCTGCGAACCAGGTACCCAATCATCGGGGGCTGACTGGGTTATGTGGTATTTCTATCCACTAAAAACTCGACGGCGGCCGGCATCTGCGCTCTCATGCGGAGGACTCGGGCTGTTATTCGCTACGCGTTAATGCGGCTCACCCCACCGTTCACCCGTTACGAAACTAAACCTCTACCTACGCTTAATTACTACGCATCGCGGTGTCAATGTATAATTGTGGGTGAGCGTTGAGGTGTGCTTAAAACAAGTTACAGAATAGGGGGGCTGAGCTTAATTACTACGCATCGCGGTGTCAAGGTATAATTGTGGGTGAGCGTTGAGGTGTGCTTAAAACAAGTTACAGAATAGGGGGGCTGAGCTTAATTACTACGCATCGCGGTGTCAAGGTATAATTGTGGGTGAGCGTTGAGGTGAGCTTAAAACAAGTTACAGAATAGGGGGGCAGGATCTCATACAGAACGCACTGGAGCCCTCCTCGCGCCTCGCCACATTTGGCTCGTCCTAGGATGATGAGGATCCCTGGGGTTTTTAGGTGAGTGCCCCGGCCCCCGCCAGAAACACTGCGACCCCGATGACCTATTCCTGGAACATTCTTTCTCTACGGACATAGCGTATATTTTATCCTGCGGCTTCGACTGGCGGTCTTTGTAATACGCAATTAGAGCAGCGCGGGCTTCTAGTAAGTAATTAAAATTATATAAATTCGAAAGTATGTAACTCTTTTATTTATTTATTAACGCTTAAATAAATATACTGATTCGAGATAATCAGGTGTGGAATAATGTTCTTCAGAATGAAGCGGTGGAAATTGGGATGTATGTTTGTATGAAACTGCGCTGCATTTCGCTGGCGCGAGTGGAGATGAGGGTATAGCTATATTTACATACCCACTTAAATAAAAGTAGGTATATAGACCGGTTACACATGGTTGAAGGGCTAAGCGTCTCGTCACACAACAACACGTGTACGAGTATATAGATTCATCTTATTGATTTCTTATCAGGAAATGTCTACCTACATAATATATATCCGTCTGCTCCAAATCAATACGCATTACACGCACAGCATTGTAGATTGTAGATTAAGCCTATATTCACATTAGATAGTGACATTGATAACAGTAAACAAATTTATCGATGACTAAGTATGTAGGTACCTAAGTACTTTGAATAATTTGAATTGTGCACTGTGCATAGCAAAAGTCTCTAGCGTAATTAGGATTTCATCGAGTAATTAGGCTCTAATAAGGTTTATTTGGCATATTTTCTAACAATAATCTCCAGAGGTCTCCGCACTAGGCTTCGCCTGTATCGCGGGGAATCGGCTACAAATTACATTTTGGAATTTTGTTACAAAGTTACGTTTAAAATATAAACAAGATATATACATAATATACCTAATTTACTATAATCAGCAGATGATTACCTATAAGAAAGATTGAATTAGCCATACGAGTAAATAAATAAATTTACTAATTAATCGACCATAGTTTCGTGTTTGCGTTTAGTTACAATTTGCCATACAAATTGTAACTAACGCGTTCAAAAACGTATATATATCGATAAAACGTATCTATACTAGAGCTACTGAGAATACATGATGGTGCAGTTTCGGTGGCATTCGAAGTTTTCCCTCTCTGACGCACTTAGGTACGAACTCACAGATATGACAGAGAGGGAAAACTTCGAATGCCTTTCGCGGTAGGCCCTCAGATCAGCAGTTAGGGTATTCTTAAGAATAGTTGGTATTGGTAACACACCTTTTGCAGTCGAGACAGCACTTGGGCCAGCTTCTGCTGGCGGTCAGCGAGTTCCCCGCGCCCGGAGAAGTCCACGCGGAACAACGCCATGATCGAGTCGATGATGAGCAGTTTGAAAACCCCGCCTTCCTCGTGGAACTTCGCAGCCACGTAGTCAAGGAGCTCCGCCTAGTGTAGCAAAATAAAAGGCTCATCCACGATCTCATCTAAATATTGCTTGATGTATTTGGAAGTGTGCTAAGTAATTGACTAAATGGCGCTAAATGTAATTGCGAGACGAGTTTGTTGCCTGACAAGAGAAATCCATTAGTAACGATAATTTATCTTAGAGACATTACATTTATTCATATACCTATGCTAAGTCAAGAGTAGGTATTGAAATGGTATGAAAATAAGAAGAAATTGTAGTTATTCTTAGTATTCGTAGTTATTATAAACGCCTTGTGTATTGTGTCCCATACACTTAAAAATACAGAATATATATTATGTTTATGTATCTTGTTTAATTGTTTTGCCTTTGCCGCCTTGAAAAATGAATTGATTGTGCCGTTATTGCTATGCGCTGCTTCATTACGTATGGATTTTAATAATGCTCATGTGCTTAAAATAATGCAAATAAATATATTCGATCTAAATGGCTAATAAGATTATAAAAGGCTACCTACTATCAAAACGTGCGGGGCCTACGAACAAAATCCCATAGTTTCTTTTCACAAATAGCCCTAGCCGATTACGACTTCATATGTGTAACAGAAAGTTGGTTGACTTCAAGTTTCTACGACAGGGAGTATTTCGACGATAGATATGTAGTATATAGGTGTGACCGGTCGCAAGAGGATAGCGGCGCGGAGCGCGGCGGGGGGGTAGCGGTGGCGGTGCAGCGCGCGCTGCTGCCGGTGTGCCGGGACTGGCCCGTCCCCTCTCCCGCGCACTCTGAGTGCCTCTGGATATCGCTCCCCATACATAACCATAACAATCACTCGCAGCGTAAATATTTAAATATTGCATGCGTTTACATTCCACACGGAACGAACCATAGGGACACTGTCGAGTCTTTCTTTGATGCGGCTTCTCAACTTATACTCAGTTACCCTGACGATGTATTTCTTATCACCGGAGACTTTAATATTTCCCAGGCTGAATGGTTGGATCGAGGCGGGGGTGAACTGAACTTAAACCCCTCGAACAATCTTTTAGTTCAGTGTGTAGGTGATTTTATAGCGCTTAGTAATCTAAACCAGTTTAATAATATTGCTAATATAAATGATCGTATCCTTGACCTGATATTATGTAGTACTGCCTGTTCTGTCACTAGGTGTAGTTTTCCTTTAACTCCAGAAGATGTGCACCACCCTTCGTTATCATTAAACTTAAGACTTAATTATACGGCACCAATGAGACCTGCCGGTGTCCTTGTGTATAAGTTCCATTCAGCTGATTTCGACAACATTAATAGTGATTTATCGCAAATAGATTGGGATACATTTTTTGATAATTTGGATGTAGAAGGAAGCCTTACAAAACTATATAATCTATTATATAAATTAATAGATAAATACGTACCGAGCTATCAGTCCCGAAATTCGTGCACATATCCTGCATGGCACAGCAAACCTTTAAGAAAGATTTTAAAAGAAAAAAGAAAATACCATAAACTTTGGAAATGTTATGGAAACCCCCTAGACTATGAAACTTTTAAAAAATTAAGAAAACGAGCAGAAATTATTGAAAAGAAATGCTATAATAGGTATATAGAATTTTCAGAGGATAAAATAAAATCACATCCTAAGTATTTCTGGAAATTTATTAAGTCTACTAGGTCCAATGGAGGTATACCACAAACTATGTATTATAGGGGCGTCTCATCCTCGGACGGAGCAGGCATTTGCAAAATGTTTGGTGATCATTTCCAGTCCGTTTTCGAACACTCTTCTTTACCACCTCTAGATGTTAACTGCTTGGATCCGCCTACAAAATCAGTTTTCAACGTCAGTTCAATTACCTTGTCGAATGAAATTGTTCTCAAATATTTGAAATCTGTCGATATAAACAAGGGTGCTGGGCCTGATCGAATACACCCTGTACTGATCAGTAAATGTGCTAGTGCATTAGTTTTTCCTATCACCAAGATATATTTATTATCTATTAAGGAGGGGCATGTCCCGCTAATCTGGAAAAAAGCTTGGATTACACCTATTCCTAAGGGTTCCGTGAGTCAAGACATCGAAAAGTATCGACCTATTTCTAAATTATGTCAATTCGGTAAAATATTAGAAAAAATAGTTACTGACCAGCTTTCATATGCTGTTCGTCGTCACATCAACCCAAATCAGCATGGTTTCTACAAAGGTCGAAGCGTAGAAAGTAATCTGTTGTCTTTTAGTGAGGTCATACGTGAAGCCATGGATAATCGGCACCAAGTCGACGCAGTTTACACAGATTTCGCAAAGGCATTTGACAAAATCTCCTACGACACGCTTTTGCTGAAACTTTGGAGCCTCGGTGTGCATGGCGACCTTTTCCGGTGGATAAAATCGTATATAGAAAAAAGATCTCAAACTATCGTACTCGGAGGTTTCTCTTCTGGCTTCAAATATATTACCTCAGGAGTCCCACAAGGGTCCCATTTGGGCCCTTTATTATTTATCCTATACATTAATGACATAACGGAGTGTCTTACTGAATCGAAAGCTCTTCTATACGCTGACGACACTAAAATATTCAGAGTTATTAAAACACAAGCAGACTGTACTCTATTACAAAATGATTTATTTAGTTTTGAAAGTTATTGTACTAGAAACAATTTATTTTTAAATAGCGATAAATGCGCAGTAATAACATTTACGCGAAAGAAAGATCCCATACTATTTAATTACTGCTTGTGTGGTGGTAATCTGGCACGCCAGAATAGTACCTATACGTGATCTAGGTGTGATACTTGATGCTAAATTGACATTTAACTCTCATATTGATGATATTCTAAATAAGTCGTATAGACTGCTGGGTTTCATTCTTCGTGTTGCGAAACCCTTTAAAAGACCTCTTACTTACAGACTCCTTTATAATAGCTATGTCCGAAGTCGATTGGAATTTGCTTCTGTAGTGTGGAATCCCTGCTTTACTGTACACGAGGTTAGAATTGAAAGACTCCAGAAAAAGTTTGTTAAGACAATGGAATTCCGAACAGGTGGTAACTATGAAGATTACGCCTTATCATCCACAAGACTCCATATCCAACCCCTTTCACTCAGACGCACTTGTACCGATTTACTTTTTCTGTTCAAAATTATGAATAATCTAGTTGATGCCCCTGAACTATTACATAATATATTTTTTCATGTTCCCCGTAGATTAGAACGAAGTTGTCGCAAGAAGGCCTTATTTAGTATTGCAAGCAGCAGAACTAAATACGCACAGCATTCATATATTAAGCGCGCATGTAAACTGTATAATGAAAAATGTATGGACGCAGATTTGTTTGGCAACTCATATAGTATATTTAAAAGATTAGTTTTTTCTTTAATCTAAGAATGTTAAAACGCAGTTACCTTAACCTTTTCATTAACTTTTTCTTTCTTTTTTTGCATTGTATAATGGTGTAACTAAGTTGTAAAATATACTTAACTGTCATAAGTGTATTTACAACACATATATGTATATATATATTTATATATTTATGACATTTGGTATTATATTAAACATATTTTCCAATTTTTAATATAACTTGTAACTTTGTAAACATTTATGAAACTATAGGTCTATTATAGCATTACTCACATAGCCATAGCTAAGTTACTTATGTGTTTTTTAAGACTGTTTGTTTCTCAATTAAAAAAAAAAAAAAAAAAAAAAAAAAGAAATTGAAGAAGCGTATTGGAACGAAACAGTAGACGAGTCATACTTACGACTCATACGATAAGAAAGTGCATACTCACACTATGCACTTGCTTATCGTATGACTCGTCTGTTTCTGATTATTTTCCCTGTGACAGACAGACAACATGCTATTAGTTCGATAAGAATTCCATTCATTTTCCTTTTCAAGTAGGTAGCAGTGGCGGAGCGCCCATACAAGCCGATTCCCACCGGCTTGTCTAAAATTTCTTGCTATATGTTAACAAACACTTGCAAACACGTAAATCATCAAAAACAGCCCTTTTTTGTGCTCCGGGTTGTCCAGTGACAATTCTCACGCGCCGCCACTGGTAGGTAGGTACCTATGCAATCTTTAAAACTTCTGAATAAGTACCTGATGCTCCGATGTGTACGCTCTAGCATATAGGACGTTATCTAGAACAGCATTCTGATCCAAATTGAATCTGTCAGCGATGGGCCGGAGTCGGTCGGGGCGACTGAAATGCTAGTCAAGGAAGCCTAAATATGTCTGTTTGGAATTTTCAATACCATTTCAGTATATTCGTGAAATGAGCGTCTAGGTTTCCACAAACCAAGACGTTATTAACGAATAATTTAATCGTGATAAAAGGTTATCATAATTGGGTGATAATATATTTTTTAAGTAAATCAGAATGTATAGTTAGAATTATTTTGACTGAACTCATGAATGGCCTTTGTTCTGAGCTTATTAATAGGCATTGTTTGTAGATATGTAGAGAACTATTAAAACGGCGACGTATTTATGCCCAATTGCGCATCTAATAAAGACACGACACATTACGCCACGTGTATTAGTTCGAACAATTATGGAACAAATATTTTTGTACCTAATTATAAATGCGATTCCTTCTGTGAATATAAATGAATATTACGTAATTAAATCTTTAATAGATGAAGGCCTAGGCCGACTTGTTTCATACACGAATGGCCATATATCTATACATATAATAAAGCTGAAGAGGGTCGAAAGTCTGTACATGGAAGATATTCGAAAAAAAATTGGCTAGGGATACTTAAAATCGATAACAGAACACGTTCCAACAGTTTTTAGAATTTTTGTCTGTTTGTCTGTTTGTCTGTTTATCTGTTTTTCTGTTTGTCTGTTTATGTGACCGCGCATCACGTGAAAACGGCTTAACCGATTTAGATGAAATTTGGTATAGAGATAGTTTGAGTCCTGGGAAAGGACATAGGGTAGTTTTTATCCCGGAAATAAACCCCTAAGGGGATGAAATGGGGGGTGGAAGTTTGTATGGAGCTACTTAAACCGCTGCACCGATTTGGATGAAATTTGGTATATAAATAGTTCGAGTCCCGGGGAAGGTCAAAGGATAGGTTTTATCCCGGAAATCTTCCCCTTAGGGGGTAAAACGTGGGGGTGAAAATTTGGATGGGTTACATGATAAAATTTGGTCTAGAGTTAGTTTAAGTTCTGGGAAAGGACATTGGATAGTTTTTATCCCGGAAATCTGCCCATAAGGGGGTGTAGTGGGGGGTGAAATTTTGGATGGATGATTAGTTAAAATTTGGTAAAGAGATAGAAGGATTCCCAGGGAAGGACAATGCATAGTTTTTATCCAGGAGTCCCAGGGAAGGACAATGCATAGTTTTTATCCTGAAAAAACATCTCCTGAGGGGGTGAAATGAGGAGTGAAAATTTGGATAGAACCCATTTAGATGAAATTTGGTATGGAGATAGTTAGTCCTGGGGAAGGACCTAAAATAATTTTTAGTCCAGAAATCATCTCCTAAGGGGTCACCCCCTTGAGGAATGGGGGATGAAAATTTGGATGGAACCCATTTACGGTCTAGCGAGTTGGAGTTCTGGGGAAGCACATAGGATAGTTTTATCCCGAAAATCACCCCCTAAAGGGATGAAAATTTGGATGTGATGTGACCTTTTTAGATGAAATTTGGTTAATTTAATTTAATTCAAATTATTTATTTCAGACTAAGTCCATATCATGTTAGTAACAATAAAAACTTATAAAACTTAAGTTAACAGTTAAGAGATAGTTTCAGTGCTGGGAAACGACATATGATAATTTTTGTTTTTGAATTCATCCCTTAAGGGGGTGAAATGGGGGGTGAAAATTTAGATGGAAACCATTTCGATGGAATTTGTTATAGAGATAGTTTGAGTCCTGGGCAAGGACATAGCGTAGTTTTAATTCCGGAAATCATCCTCTAAGGGGGTGAAATGGTGGTTTAAATTTGGATAGAACCCATTAGGATGAAATTTGGTGCATATAGAGATAGTTTTACTCGCGTACAAGAACAACCAATAGCTTTTGTCCCGAAAAAAATCCTCCAAGGGCATAAAATAGGGGGTGAAAATTTGGATGTACCTACCCTATTTGGATGAAATTTGGTATAGAGATAGTTTGGGGTTCCTAAAAAGGATAATACAAGATACAAGATATTTATTCATAAAAGTCAATGTTTTACAAGTCAGGTATGTACATAATAAGTAGTATTATTTATTAATTACATAGTTGCATAGTATGCATAGTTTATGGAACTCATTTAGTTGAAATCTGGTTAAGAGATAATTTGAGTCCTGGGAAAGGACATCTGATAGTTTTATTCCGGATATCATTCCCTAAGGGGGTGAAATGGGGGTGAAAATTTAGTATAGCGATAGTTGGGAGTCCTGGGGAAGGACAAAGGATAGTTTTATCCCGAAAATCCTCCCCTAAGGGGTGAAAATTTGGATGTGAGTGACCCATTTAGATGAAATTTGGTTAACAGATAGTTTGAGTTCCGGAAAAGGACATAGGATAGTTTTTATCCCGGAAATGATCTCTTAAGGGGGTGAAATGGGGGTTGAATATTTGTATGAAGCTACTATACAACCCATTTAGATAAAACTTTGTATAGAGGTAGTTAGTAGGCGCGGCGTTGGTAGGCACAAGGTAGACTGATGACCTGGTAAAGGTCGCGGGAGTCCGCTGGATGCGGATGGCGCAGGATTGGTCACTTTAGAACTCTTTGGGGGAGGCCTATGTCCAGCAGTTGACGTCTTTCGGCTAAATAAATGATCAATGATAATAATGATAAAGATAGTTTGAGTCTTGGGTAAGGACATATGATAGTTTTTATATCGGAAATCTACCCCTAAAAGGGAAATGGAGGGTGAAAGTTTGTATCGAGCTACGATATAAACGAGTTCTACGCGGACGAAGTCGCGGGCAAAAGCTAGTTATTTAAATATTTTCAGACTCGGTTCGGTGCGAAGGACCATAAACGGCATTGTTTAGGTACTTGTGACTTGGTAAGTACGGTACTTATATTAATATCCTCAAGTGAATAAAGGGTCGGCAACGTGCTTGTGATTCTTCTGGAGTCACAAGTGTCCATAGGCGACGGTACCAGCTTAACATCAGGCAGGCCGTAAGCTTGTTTGCCACCGTCGTAGTATAAAAATATATATATATATATATATATATATATACATATATATATATATATATATAAACATAACACACAACGAGATATTGAGGGTGGTTAAAATAACCAGAAGTCGTTTTATTATGGAAACTAATATACAGGTATACTAGGTTGAAAAGAAAACATGTTTCTAAAGTACAGGTTATCTAAAACCAAATTAAAAGGTACCAAACTCGTAATTTTTTTCTTAAACCGAACATACAGACTTTACAAATATAGGTAGGTCGGTTATGTTCAATAATTTCAAAAATATTTCTGAGCACATCAGAACAAGTTTTAATATCTCTTATATTTTAATATTCCCATGCCTACCCACTTTTAATGCTCATCCTGTATATAATCTGAGTAGAGAGGTTGCAGACAGTGCACAGTTCCACCAATCCGAAAGAGGCATATAGGTTCTCATCTAACCATGAGAACTCTCCATTTATGGATGTAGGTACCAGGGTACCAAGCATGGATGTGTATTTTCTTAATGCGAAAGACAGTCAGGCTATATTATTCGCCTTACTTATGTAAGGTACCTATTATAAAAGGATACAAAGTATGTTCAGTATCCAGGAACATAACCTTTCCACCGTGGTAGCCGGTCGGCGTCGGTATCTGTGTGGTGATACACAGGGTGTGAGACAGCTGGGTCTTCCCCGTACGAAACTCTCCGAACACTTCTGTTATTGCCATAGACTCTATGCCACCAGCCAACAGTTTACTGCCAACAAAATTTAATTTAAAATAGGTATGCTCGTTTTGAAAATAGATAAGACTTAAAATATGAATTAGGTACTCACTCTAATTCGCTACTTCCCGTGCTAATTTTAAACACTTGTTTCCGTTTGTCGCTTACTTCCAAAGCAGTCATGAAACCAAGAGTAACAACCTTTTGGCATGCTTCTTTAATTTTGTCAACTTTCGTATCCGAAAAACCTTTTATGTTACACAGTTTTTTCTTTGTAGACATCTGAATACCTTTGATCGTACAAATGCCTGCTGTTTTTAGTTTTTTGATGTCTGCTACATTTATACCATGCTTCTGTAATATATCAACATCTTGAAAAAAGGTTTCTTCTTCTGTGTCTGAGACATTATCGTCGAGAGCTTGTTCAAGCATTGTTATTAACAGAAATATTTATTTTAAGTGAAATAAAAATAACTTATTGTAATGAACTTTGGCGCCAAATGACTTTTTTTTTAATTTTAGGCTGTGGTGATGGTGGTGATTAATGATTTGACATTTCTACGTCGGATTATGTGGTCACACAACTGTCAGTTCCCATACGTTTTTGACGTTTGTGTTACTATAAAACCGTGCATAAAATTAGCATGCTAGCTACACAGAACGGTTTTTTGTAAGTGGTCGGCATAAATATGAAAATTTGCAAATTATCAATTTTTATATTCATGGTAAATATTACAAAGAGCCAGTTCGATTTTTATTGAATCATACTTCAATGATCTTCAACGCGTGTATGGCCTCTCACAGACTGGCGCGGCCTGGCCGCGGCGGTCAATAGTAAACTTGTCATTAGCTGTCAAATTTACTATGGTCCGCCACCGCAGGCCGCGCCAGTGTGTGACACGCTAACGTTTTTTAAAACTAAAAACCCCTTGTCTATTCCAAAAACTGTAGTGTTACCAGATAAACTTTATCACCAGTGGACTATGGGGTCTACAGATTATATGATTTCTTCACAATTTGTCAGTACAACATGTCAAAGACATAATTGCGTGTGTCGTACGGATGTGATGGGGTCTATACATGTCATGATTTGACAGCCCCAATTTGTCAGAAACTCACAATTGCTATCGTTTGGAGGCATGTTGCGCTGCTGCTGCGCTACCACGAACTTCGAATCTCGAACTTCGTATATCTCCGTCTCTGTCGCTCGAGTACCATAAACCGTAAGTGCGATGGAGACTGAGATACACGAAGCTCGAGATTCGAAGTTCGTGGTAGCGCCGCTGATCCAACCGTGAAACGAGTTGAACTGACTAATTGCATGAAAATTACAATTTGGACCATGGAATTTGCATGATCTGCCAAGTGTTTTATTTAATCCACAAATTACATTCAAATAAATTGAATTGAAAATAAAAACGATTTAAGAAAGACTATTGTTTTCATATTTTACATTCTAATTCTCAAATTTGGACGCAAATGAATAAAAATAACTGGAGATTCGTGCTAGTGCCAATCTTTATTGCACCGAACCGCGCTCTGTTTGTTTAAGTGTAAACTTTTAAGTGATCGTAGGAAAATGAATACACTTACACGCGAAAAAAACATTTTTACTAGAGAAGTTTGAATGCGGCAATTTTTGCTTTCTTACTGTTAACTGGCCACACTGAATGAAATTGTAGTTGGAGATTTGCAGATTGTTACATCTGCACGGTTATCACAAGACGGCCGCGACATACTCTCGAGCTCTCTTGCACTATCTGTCTCTCTCTTATTAGACCACTTAGAAAGAGACGGATAGTGCGAGAGTGCTCAAAAGTATGTCGCGGCCGTCTTGTGATAGCCGTGCTGTACGACACACCCAATTCTGACTTCGACATGTTGTACTGACAAATTGTGGTGAAATCATATAATCTGTAGATCCCATTACAATCCGACCACATGTGCATGCAATTTCTCAGTACAACTCGTTTGACAGTTGGAACGTAGTGGTTATATTCTCTTTGAGTTGGATCAGCAGCGCAACATGCCTCCAGAGGGCCTACCGCGAACGGCATTTGAAGTTTTCCCTCTCTGTCGCACTTACGTACGAACTCGTAAGTATGACAGAGAGGGGAACTTCGAATGCCTTTTGCGGTAGGCCCTCAGACGATAGCAATTAGTCAGCTTCTGACAAATTGGGGCTGACAAATCATGACATGAATAGACCCCATTTTGCTATACTATATACGTGTTGTTATTTTTGATGCTTCGAATTAAATATTAATAAAATAGTTTTGTTTTTTTAAGTGTGTATTAAGCCGGGTCCGCTGCACCAATGTTTTCCATGTTTTTAAACATCTAGGTAACATTTCCGTCAGTTTCAGCAAACAAATAGGATATTGTTTTGATTGGCAAAACACGTTTGAAAAAACCCACGAAAACATGACGCAGTGGATGCGGCTTTACTCTATTTGTATTTTTGTGGTATTTTTAACTTAAGTTTATTGTCCTAATGGGGTACATGTAATGATTTGCCAGCCCCAATTTATCAGAATCTGACTAATTGCTATCGTCTGGAGGCATGTTGCGCTGCTGATGCAACTGTCAAAAGTGTCAAACGAGTTGTACTGACAGATTGTATGCATGTGGACAACCAACACAATTTGACCATTGAAAGAATTTATGATTAGCCAAGTTTTTTGGCAGATCATTTTGAAGTAAACTATTTAAAATATTATTGAATTTATTGTAATTAGTCTTTCTACAAATTTTACACACATTTATTATAAAGTTTGTATTTTAAAGATGTTGTAGTGCTATAAAACACATTTTACAGTTGATTTGAGCCACGCTTTGATAGCTTTATATTTTTTTTATCATCACATTAGCATCTTACTGCGAATAGCGATACATTAGGAAAATAAAGTCATAACACAATCATGACACAGTGCTTTGTTATGGCAATATTATTTTTACGAAATGGTATCCCTAAATTGTCAGAAATTGGATACGACAAATCAGAAGTGATAATTGTATGGTTTGTAGAGCCCCTAAAATATTCGAGTCATTTATTTTACAGAATACATGGTAACATTAAAAAACATGAATTTTTAGTCTTTGGTTTGACTTCGTCGAAAGAGCTTGTTGCGGCGCATTTTAGAGGATTTTTTAATTATAAAATTTATAATTACATCAAGAAATTTACCGTCTATCCCATCTCAGTTAAGGTAAGGGGGTAAGTTGACCCTACGGAAGTACTGAAAAGTGATTATTTATATTATGTTCATATATTTCCTCCTATATCACAGCCATGTTGAAGTAGTGTTGATTTTACTAAGTTTTCATCAGTTTATCGTCTCAAAAAGTTAAAGTTGTTCACAAGTATATGTGAAAGACCCAAGTTGAGTTTGTGTTGTGAAAATAAAAGTTAAAAAGTCTTGCAATATGAAAAGTGTTATAAAGTGCCACCGAATCTGGCGTCGAGGCGTCATCTTTAAGGTAAGGCTGGATGTGTCTTCAATATACATCAGAACGTAGCATTATAACGGTTGTGACATCAGCCAACAACAAATCATTTACAAGTTAATCAATATTGAAAATCGTAATTGTATAAATTCTTAGGTTGGTTTGTGTAGAAGTGCAAACAATAGATCTGTATTTAATTTTAAGAATTAATAACGGTCTCCATAAGTCTATGAGTAATATATTTTTATAATTTTTCATATAAACATAAAATGTTTGGTTTACACATCACTTGCTTGCTATAATTATAATAAAGTGTGTACTAACTCTGAATACAATTTTGGTCTGAAATGCTAATTTTAACTAGTAACCGTGAACTCGAGGAATGCTTTGGGGGTGGGTACTTTGAGTTACTGTTGCAATCTTCATGTAAAGTAGCACTCTGTTCTCAGGGATGGATTCAGAAGAGTCCCGTGATGGTCAGGGAGATGCTCAATCATCCTCGAGTAGTAGCAGCTCAAGCTCCAGAAGTCGACGGAGCTCATCGTCAAGTGCAACATCAAAGAAAGATATTAAATCACCTCCACATTCCCCACCGCGGTCACCGCCTCGGTCTCCGCCTCAGTCTCCACCTCGGTCTCCACCACAGTCACCTCCACAGTCTCCACCGAGGTCACCTCCTTCTCAAACTTCTGAAGGCCCAAGGTCTCCATCACCGGATAGCCGCTCACAATCCCCATCACTGCGGTCTCAATCACCTAGTAAAGTGTGCTCCCCCAGTAACTTGAGTGGAGCTCATTCGGATATAAATTCACCTGAAAATTCTATGCCAACCTCCCCTGCTGGCCCGAAATCACCAGATGCTCCCAAGTCCCCTAGTGAGTCTGGTTCTCCTGACAACCATGAGCAGTATGCAGGTCGACATTCAGGTGGTGAGGGTCCCAAGACTCCTCAAAGTCCAAGCAGTTCAGTACGGTCAGGTGCCGGTTCACCCAACACTAGGTCTCGACCTGCTTCACCAGACTCAGCTTCACAGGCTACATCTGCTTCACGAAAACCTGACCGAAGTTCCCGTCCCTCAAGTCCCTCGCCAGATAGGAATTCGTCTAGATCATCTGTAGTTATGTCGCCAAAAAAGCGTGAATGGAGTCCTAAAGAAAACTGGAGAAGGCATACTAAAGCCGAACAAAAAATGGTGGCTCGGTCACGAAGCAGATCAGAGTCTAGTCAGTCAAGTAGGAGCTCTTCTTATAATAAGCGAACTAGCGCTAAGGATCCTGCTACAGAAGAGATTTCTGAAGGTAAAGGTTGTTTATCTATAGACTTTATTATAAGTTGGTTGTTACTATTTATTCCAGTATTCTAAGTAACTAAATTAATTTGTAGGTGAAATGGAATCTGATCAGGAGGAAGATAAAAAATCTAGGAGTAAGTCAACAACTAATGACAAGCCAGATGGGAAAGACTTGAATATCAGCCATGAGGACCTGTCGGACGTATCAGATTTGGACTCAATAGGACCAGAGGACAATGTTAAAGAATCCAAAAAGGTATTACAAAAGCTGATATTGATATTCAACTCCTATAAAAAATGTATATGAACCTTTTTATAATATTTAAAACTTGCAGGCTAAATCAACACCAGCATCGCCAGAAAAACCTGAGATTAATGTAAATGGAGATAATGGAGTCAGCTCAAAGTTGTCACCAAAATCGGACAGTGGAAAAGTAGATGCACCTAAACTTGATAAGGTAAGTGTTTAATTGGTTACATCTTAAATAATCAGTAATTACTGATCAGTCAGTATTGCCTAAGTCTGTAAAAAAAATAACATGCATTATTTTTTTACCGACTTCAAAAAAGGTTTTCAATTCCAGTTGTATATATTTTTTACCATTATTATCTCCTTATTGTTTAATGTTTGTTACCTATGAACTCCGTTATTTATGAACCTATTACTACAATTTTTATTTTATTTCAAAGTAGGTATATATTTTCAGATTGGTCCCATTGTTACCAAAAATCCTGTTGGATGACGGGATCCATGAGGAATTTAGGGATTTTCTATAATAACTCATGTACATGTGAAACCACATATTTGATCATGAGAACTAATGATGAAGTCCACAGATGACTTATTGAATTCTTTAATGATCATGATGGAAGAGAATCCGTTCAAGTAGAATCAAATGAACTACCAAATTAAGATGTAACTCTAAGGAATCGCCGGAACTCCTTAAATTTTATCTGCCCATACATAGCGATTTGGGTATTCTCTGTAATAACCAGCGCATTCGCTCTCGGAAAGCCTTTCATGTACTTAAGTGGAAAAAAAATGCGGAAATGTTCATGTATGCAATTCAATAATATTCTGATTTTTTTGAAAACTGGACCCTATTACTAAGACTTCGATGTCCGTCCGTCCGTCCGTCCGTCCGTCCGTCCGTCCGTCCGTCCGTCCGTCCGTCTGTCTGTCACCAGGCTGTATCTCAAGAACCCTCATAGCTAGAGTTGAAAATTTCACAGATTATGTATTTCTGTTGCCGCTATAACAACAAATACTATAAACAAAATAAAATATATTTTTAAGGGGGGCTCCCATACAACAAACGTGATTTTTTTGCCGTTTTTATAGATAATAATGGTACGCGAATCCAACTCGCACTTGGCCGGTTTTTTAAGTAAATCATATGTCTGACAGTAGCTTTCATTTCTCTAGTTATTACAAATAGTAGCAGTCTTAGTAGAAAAGCTTATTATTCTGTCCAAGAGTACTAAATGAGGAATAAGTAAGTGCCATTTTTAGGGTTCCGTACTCAAAGAGTAAAACGGGACCCTATTACTAAGACTTCGCTGTCCGTCCGTCTGTCACCAGGCTGTATCTCAAGAACCGTGATAGCTAGAGAGTTGAAATTTTCACAGATTATGTATTTCTGTTGCCGCTATAACAACAAATACTAAACACAAAATAACGAAATTTTTTAAGGGGGGCTCCTATACAACAAACGTGATTTTTTTGCCGTTTTTATAGATAATGGTACGGAACCCTTCGTGCGCGAGTCCAACTCGCACTTGGCCGGTTTTCTTTATTTAGATAGACAAAGATATTTATTTGTTATACTGTATTAGGAATAACTTCTTTAGTTTTAGTTTATAGTCCTTGCAGGGTTCATGTTGAGGCTATATTATATAGTTTTAAGGCCACATATGTACACATAAAATGCAATAAACTAATCGAGTTTTAACCTATAAATGCCTTATATCGGACAAGTTTGTGCCACACTGCAATGGATCACTTTAAAAGCGTTGCCTAGAAAACCTTCAGAAAATGGCTAAATGTTAATCAAGTGAAAGTACTAAAAGCCGAATACTGATGGTCCTGCAAGCTACACTCAATGGCAAAAGTATTCGCACCTTTCCTAAAATTCGTTTCAAGCGATTATTACTCCTAAGATCCTTACTGTACAGTAATGTCGAAATTAGTATAATTTGAAAGGTAATAAAACCCCCTAGGCTTTAGCTTTCAAATGATACTAATATCGACAGGGTACAGTAAGTATCTTAGGAGTAATAATCGCTTGAAACGAATTTTAGGAAAGGTGCGATACTTTTGACGCCGAGTGTAACATAAGTAACATAACATAAACATTTATTTATTTATCTTTACAAATTCTGAGTCAGGTTTACATAAAGATATTCTCGTTAAACTATTATACAAGCAGAATCTTCAAGATTTGGTGTGTGCCATTCACAAAGGTTTGCTTGGTTCCTACACTAGGCAAGGCCTGTCCCGTAGGAAACCAGATTACAGCCTTGTTACAAAAATTTACCAAATATGACGCGGATTATCCAGATTATAAATTATACAAGTATTAAATTACAAACCAACTAGCAAATTATGCTAAGTATCTAATTATGCAAATTAAGATTGAAATAAGTGCTTATTGTAGCGCATAGTGTATTTGTGTGTACATATATTGTGCGTGTGGGTGTGTGTAATGGAGTGAGTATAGTGTCTTTGTTTGTGAGTGATTCCTTTCAGGAGGTAAGTAGGCTCTCAGTTTCTGCGTAAGTTAGTGTGCTCAGCCATTCGTGGAGTTTTCTTTTAGATTGGTTCACAGTAAGGTTTCTTAATGGAAGTCTGCGGTTAACTATGTTATAGATGAAAGGGTGGAGGAAATTACTAAACCTACTAGCGAAAGCTGTGTCCAATTGGGGGAGTGGAACTTTAAAAATTCGTTTTTGAAGCATCGGACTGTAACAGGGAGACTTTAGGACTTCAGCGTGCATCTTCGTAGTGACTCGCATAATGAATAAAGAGCGTACGGTCAGCATGTTCATATCCTTATAAACACTAGTCGAAGGATACCTAGTTCCGTTTTTTAATATCACCTTTAAAACAGCTCTTTGTGCCCTTTGCAGCGTAATCATACTGGTTTTTGCTGCACCTCCCCAGGTAGAAATGCAGTATGTCAACACCGACTGACAGATACTGATATACACCGTGGGCGTTAATAACCCGAATTTTTTTAACCACGCATTCCGGAGGTCATTAGGAGTAAAAAATTTTATATGAATCAAATCCAAATTCAGCAAAAAAAATATGTATTTTTTTCGGTTTTTGTAAATAAAATTTGGATAAGTATAGCTTCCTGGATGGAAATTATCCCTTTTAATAAAATGGTAACAATTATTTCTCCAAAATGGATGGAAATTATCCCTTTTAATAAAATGGTAACAATTATTTCTCCAAAAAAGAATGAATTTAGTGAGTGGTAGTTGTCACTTTGATGTATGTCAATAACGACTCGAAACTTGGCAACATCGGTAGCAACGTCTCCATCAAAAGAGCTTAATGCACTTTACTAATCACAATATAGTAGTTTATGCAACTGATACATAATGAGAGGCCTTAAAACACGAGTGTGGTTTTATGAAACGAGCGTTAGCGAGTTTCATAATAGGATCACACGAGTGTTTTAAGGCCTAATTATGTACAGTTGCATACACTACTTTATCTAAACACATATCATAAGTACTCTTAGATGGGTTCAGAAGCCGTAGGAAAATGACCCGCATTGCTACGAGTGCTACCTGTAAGTTATCTTTGAAAAAAAAAAGTAAAAAAAAAATGAAAAAAAAATGTTTTTTTTTCAATTGAAAAAAAGTGAGAAAAAGTAAAAAAAAAAGTGAAATAAGTAAAAAAAACAGCAAAAAGAAAGAAAAAAAAGTGAAAAAAGCGAAAAAAGTAAAAAAAGGTAAAAAAGGAATAAAAGTGTCAAGAATTGAAAAAAAAGTTAGAAAAAGTAGAAAAAAAGTGAAAAAAGTAAAAAAAACAGCAAATAAAATGAAAAAAAAGTCAAAAAAAGTAAAAGAAAGGTAAAAAATGAATAAAAGCGATAAAAAGTAAAAAAAAGGTAAAAAGCGGGAAGAAAAGTTCGAAAAGTGAAAAAAAAGTGAAAAAGATAAAAAAAAGTGAAAAAAAAGTTAAAAAAAAAGTTAAAAAAAAAGTTAAAAAAGAAAAAAATGTTAAAAAAGTAAAATGAAAAAACATAATAAATTGACGTTTCGTATCGATAACTGTTTTAATATCTATAGATACTAGACTAGAGACCCACTTGAGTTTTGACAGCTGTTCCAAATTTAAACTCATAACGATACCGATAATACAGATTTTACCTACTGCCACAGACAAGAAAGTTGTCATAGTAAAATTGGTTGTAATAATGCTGGTCATTACCGACGGTTTCTGAACGCATTTTAGAGCACTAATGATATGTGCGTAGATAAAATAGTTTACATGAAAATGATAATATCTTCAAAACTAAGCAGGATTTGACTGGGGTTCAAATAACATTTTTTGCGCCTAATGACCTAAGGAATGCGTGGTTAAAATATTTCGGGTTATTAACGCCCACGGTGTATATGAATCTCAGCAAGTCTTTCCCGGCAGCGTTACGTAAATTCCTGAACACATATATCAGTTTACGCACTCTGTTTGCTGTTGTAGTTACGTGTGGTTGGAAATAAAGTTTCTCGTCTATAACAACGCCAAGGTATTTAATATTAGGGGTCCTGCTGATGCTTTCACAAGAGCAGCGTAAGGGTTGAGACCCATCATGCACGCATTTATGGACTTTTAAGCCGGGGAAATAAGCAGGTGCCAATGCTTTTTTTTGTGGAAACAAATATATTTCGTTTTAGTTAAGTTAAGGGTCAGAAGATTATTTTGGAGCCAGCCTGCCACCTTCTTTAAACCATGCTCCGCTGTGTTGACAACCTGTTCCCATGATCTCCCATAAAAAACTATTGCTGTGTCATCTGCATAGCAAAAAATATCGGCTTTTGCAAGGTTAGTACTGGCCAAGTCATTGACGTACAAGATAAATAGTGTAGGCCCCAAGATACTGCCCTGTGGGACTCCGAAGTTTACGGGTAGAGGGCTGCTTTTGTATTGATCAGCAGTAACACACTGAGTCCGGCCTGTCAAGTAGCTCCGAAACCAGTTCAGGGTGCTCCCTCTGATACCACTGAATTCCATTTTTCTCAAGAGAATGGGAATGGAGACGGTGTCGAACGCCTTGGCCAGATCCAAAAATACTCCAAGACAAGCATTACCTTTATCTAGATGATTTGAGATTGATTTTATCATACCTGTAACAGCATCCTCTGTTGATCTGTTTCTCCGGAACCCAAATTGTGAATCATAGAGAAGTTTGTTCTTCTCCAAAAAACTTACCAGTCGCTTGTTGACCAGTTTCTCTAAAATTTTGAAAAACACGCCCAGCAGGGATATTGGTCGGTAGTTGCCGGGGTTAGCCTTATCTCCAGTTTTGTGTATAGGGGTGACTGCAGCTACTTTCCATCCCTTAGGGAATGTACCCGTTGACAGACTTAGGTTGTATATAAAGGCAAGTGGTGTAAGAATGTGACACTTTACAGCCTTTACCAATCTGTTGGTAATGCCGTCAAGATCAGGGGCACTATAAAGTTTTAGGCTGTTTATAATGCACTCGACCTCTGCTTCATCAGTGGGTAGAAAAAACGTGGATTCCGAGGGATATGTATAAGAAGAGTGATAAAACCAAGGTCATTCATCTCCCTATCCCGCTCTATCTTACAGCTTACATCACGCGGCGGACTGCCGTGCTGGACAGCACAAATGTTGGTTTAAATTTGTCTCAAATCAATATTATCTAGTCGTATAATCTCCTACAGCGACATGACATGTTTATAGTATTTTTCACAATCGTGTTATAATAGAGAGCTTTTTAGTCGAGTACCGTGTTTAGGCCACGAAGCTTGCTGAGTGGCCTAAGTAAGGTACGAGATTAAAAAGCTTGATTATAACACTATTGTGAACAATACTTTTTGTACGAGTTCATTAAAATTAATTTTCTACGAGTCAACTGAACTAATTAAACAAACTCGATATTGTTGAAACGAAGTGCAGCTCATCGCTCGTACGCTTGTTGATATCTTAAAAGACATCAACGAGCGTACGACATCAAAGCGATTCTATTGGTCCAATTCATTACAGTTCAGTAAAGCAGCCACGTGATTGGTCGAATTTATTTTAGTTGTCTGGAGCGTATCGAAAAGTAGTTATTTCGATTGTTTCGACAGTAACATGGACTACAACTATGAAAAGAGTGACGTTGCAGTATTCTCTATGAAATCTTAATACACATATTTTAATCGTCGAGTACAAAAAATTGTTTAATGCTTCATATGAAATGTACAATGTATTGTTCCCACGTGACTTGCTTGCGTGCCCAGCGTGTGCAGGTGGTCATTTGTTAAATATTTCGCTGTATGTCATCTAAAAACTATCTATGTAACTATTTATGTGTGTCAATAAATATTATTCTATTCTATGTATTTGTATAAACAGGTTCCACAAGAAAAGACTAGTAATACGGAAGATGGTGAAGAGCAACTAGACTTTGAGGCAGAAGAAGGTGAATGTGTGGAGCCGAAAGATGTGGAACAGGCTAATGGAGATGGAGAAATTATTGAAAAACGTAAGTGTTTTAATTTCTGAAGGGAAATTTGGAAGTAGCTCATGTCATTTCTGTGTAATACTCACTGATATATTCACCTATACCGGCAACCTTTTAGCAACCAAGGGCCACATACAAGCCAACAAAAATTACGCGGGCCGCACTTCTTAATTATTTGTGACTTTATAAGGCAATTTCAAAATTCTGAATTCAACGACGTTTACATACAAAACAGCCAGGGAGGCTCGCGGGCCGCCTGTTGCCGACCCCTGACCTATAGCATTAAGATCAGGCATCTGACAGAAAACAATTGAGTTTGGTATGGAACACTACCAATTAGTTCCCCAGACAGACATCATCAGCCATTTGGCTGTTGAATTTCACCATATAGATAATTTCACTATTATTTATCACAAATTGAAGAGCTAACCCTCTTGGCAAGGGAGTAGTATCCATTTATCTCTCTTTTACGCCAGCCTTTTCATTGTTTGATGGGCATTTTAAATTTTTCGTGTACCTTGATGTTTTTGGCTTGTCCAGTGCCTTTGACACCCTACAAATACGAAACACGTTGAAAAATTGTACTTGTAGCTATTTTAAAACGTCACTAATATATCTAAAATGTAAATAAACCCAAAAAACCTATCATTTAGCATTAAATTTACCACATTTTCTTGGTTTTTCTGGCTGCCAACCCTCGATTTTTGCCTGTCCACCTGTGGAAAGCCAACTCCAAGTATCGATTCGAAGTATTAGGACTTGTATATTGTGCTTGGAAATACTTGTTTCTGATAGTGGAAAAAATGAATTTTCTTAAATCAACCTTATATTTATCTCGCTAAAGTATTTTTTACATAATAAACTAAAATTAATCTTGTCCAGTGATTTTGGAAACGTGGACATGTCCACACTCCGTTCCGATGATTTTGTGGGAACGAGGTATTTTTATTACCAAATTAGGTGTTTATATTGATCTAGCATCACATATCGTTACGTAACATCATTCGTTTTGTTTACAAACTGTCAGTAGTGGCTAGAAATCGCGGGCGAACGGTGCGCCGAGTGGTGGTCCCAAAAATAGAGTTCGGGTTCCATTACAATATTACGAAGGTTCCTATTATTTTTCTGATAATGCGACTCAATTATCTTAATCTGTCATTATCATTGAACATGATTTCAGTAAAATACTATTTCAATTGTTAAAAACAGTATATTAAACGTGTTTTAATCTGCGAAGTATTCCTTCCGTTGCGTCCATTCCGTTACTATTTGTATGGTAAAGTAGCCCTCTTAAGTAATGGGAGGACGCCTATTCAAATAAAATGGTACACTTTGAAAAAAAAATGCCCTACACCACCATTTTCTTTTATTTGGTGGTGGTGCACCTTGGTCTTCCCCTGCCTCTCCTACCTTCTATCTTTCCTTCCATGACGGATTTAAAGAAGTTGTAATTGTTTATGGAAATGCAAAGTATACAAGACTATTACTTATATTTTCTAGCAGAAGAAGTGAAGCCCCGACGCGTGTCGCGTGGCTCGTCGCTGGAGGAGGGCGAGGTGTCGGACGAGGCGGAGCGGCGACCCGAGGAGAGCGAGCCGCGGCCCGTGTGCCGGTTCTTCTCGCGCGGCGCCTGCACCTGGGGCGTGAGCTGCAGGTGACACGTCCTACATTATAGCAGGAGTGGAGCGGCGAGGCGCGAGGCTCGTCGCTGGAGGAGGGCGAGGTGTCGGACGAGGCGGAGCGGCGACCCGAGGAGAGCGAGCCGCGGCCCGTGTGCCGGTTCTTCTCGCGCGGCGCCTGCACCTGGGGCGTGAGCTGCAGGTGACACGTCCTACATTATAGCAGGAGTGGAGCGGCGAGGCGCGAGGCTCGTCGCTGGAGGAGGGCGAGGTGTCGGACGAGGCGGAGCGGCGACCCGAGGAGAGCGAGCCGCGGCCCGTGTGCCGGTTCTTCTCGCGCGGCGCCTGCACCTGGGGCGTGAGCTGCAGGTGACACGTCCTACATTATAGCAGGAGTGGAGCGGCGAGGCGCGAGGCTCGTCGCTGGAGGAGGGCGAGGTGTCGGACGAGGCGGAGCGGCGACCCGAGGAGAGCGAGCCGCGGCCCGTGTGCCGGTTCTTCTCGCGCGGCGCCTGCACCTGGGGCGTGAGCTGCAGGTGACACGTCCTACATTATAGCAGGAGTGGAGCGGCGAGGCGCGAGGCTCGTCGCTGGAGGAGGGCGAGGTGTCGGACGAGGCGGAGCGGCGACCCGAGGAGAGCGAGCCGCGGCCCGTGTGCCGGTTCTTCTCGCGCGGCGCCTGCACCTGGGGCGTGAGCTGCAGGTGACACGTCCTACATTATAGCAGGAGTGGAGCGGCGAGGCGCGAGGCTCGTCGCTGGAGGAGGGCGAGGTGTCGGACGAGGCGGAGCGGCGACCCGAGGAGAGCGAGCCGCGGCCCGTGTGCCGGTTCTTCTCGCGCGGCGCCTGCACCTGGGGCGTGAGCTGCAGGTGACACGTCCTACATTATAGCAGGAGTGGAGCGGCGAGGCGCGAGGCTCGTCGCTGGAGGAGGGCGAGGTGTCGGACGAGGCGGAGCGGCGACCCGAGGAGAGCGAGCCGCGGCCCGTGTGCCGGTTCTTCTCGCGCGGCGCCTGCACCTGGGGCGTGAGCTGCAGGTGACACGTCCTACATTATAGCAGGAGTGGAGCGGCGAGGCGCGAGGCTCGTCGCTGGAGGAGGGCGAGGTGTCGGACGAGGCGGAGCGGCGACCCGAGGAGAGCGAGCCGCGGCCCGTGTGCCGGTTCTTCTCGCGCGGCGCCTGCACCTGGGGCGTGAGCTGCAGGTGACACGTCCTACATTATAGCAGGAGTGGAGCGGCGAGGCGCGAGGCTCGTCGCTGGAGGAGGGCGAGGTGTCGGACGAGGCGGAGCGGCGACCCGAGGAGAGCGAGCCGCGGCCCGTGTGCCGGTTCTTCTCGCGCGGCGCCTGCACCTGGGGCGTGAGCTGCAGGTGACACGTCCTACATTATAGCAGGAGTGGAGCGGCGAGGCGCGAGGCTCGTCGCTGGAGGAGGGCGAGGTGTCGGACGAGGCGGAGCGGCGACCCGAGGAGAGCGAGCCGCGGCCCGTGTGCCGGTTCTTCTCGCGCGGCGCCTGCACCTGGGGCGTGAGCTGCAGGTGACACGTCCTACATTATAGCAGGAGTGGAGCGGCGAGGCGCGAGGCTCGTCGCTGGAGGAGGGCGAGGTGTCGGACGAGGCGGAGCGGCGACCCGAGGAGAGCGAGCCGCGGCCCGTGTGCCGGTTCTTCTCGCGCGGCGCCTGCACCTGGGGCGTGAGCTGCAGGTGACACGTCCTACATTATAGCAGGAGTGGAGCGGCGAGGCGCGAGGCTCGTCGCTGGAGGAGGGCGAGGTGTCGGACGAGGCGGAGCGGCGACCCGAGGAGAGCGAGCCGCGGCCCGTGTGCCGGTTCTTCTCGCGCGGCGCCTGCACCTGGGGCGTGAGCTGCAGGTGACACGTCCTACATTATAGCAGGAGTGGAGCGGCGAGGCGCGAGGCTCGTCGCTGGAGGAGGGCGAGGTGTCGGACGAGGCGGAGCGGCGACCCGAGGAGAGCGAGCCGCGGCCCGTGTGCCGGTTCTTCTCGCGCGGCGCCTGCACCTGGGGCGTGAGCTGCAGGTGACACGTCCTACATTATAGCAGGAGTGGAGCGGCGAGGCGCGAGGCTCGTCGCTGGAGGAGGGCGAGGTGTCGGACGAGGCGGAGCGGCGACCCGAGGAGAGCGAGCCGCGGCCCGTGTGCCGGTTCTTCTCGCGCGGCGCCTGCACCTGGGGCGTGAGCTGCAGGTGACACGTCCTACATTATAGCAGGAGTGGAGCGGCGAGGCGCGAGGCTCGTCGCTGGAGGAGGGCGAGGTGTCGGACGAGGCGGAGCGGCGACCCGAGGAGAGCGAGCCGCGGCCCGTGTGCCGGTTCTTCTCGCGCGGCGCCTGCACCTGGGGCGTGAGCTGCAGGTGACACGTCCTACATTATAGCAGGAGTGGAGCGGCGAGGCGCGAGGCTCGTCGCTGGAGGAGGGCGAGGTGTCGGACGAGGCGGAGCGGCGACCCGAGGAGAGCGAGCCGCGGCCCGTGTGCCGGTTCTTCTCGCGCGGCGCCTGCACCTGGGGCGTGAGCTGCAGGTGACACGTCCTACATTATAGCAGGAGTGGAGCGGCGAGGCGCGAGGCTCGTCGCTGGAGGAGGGCGAGGTGTCGGACGAGGCGGAGCGGCGACCCGAGGAGAGCGAGCCGCGGCCCGTGTGCCGGTTCTTCTCGCGCGGCGCCTGCACCTGGGGCGTGAGCTGCAGGTGACACGTCCTACATTATAGCAGGAGTGGAGCGGCGAGGCGCGAGGCTCGTCGCTGGAGGAGGGCGAGGTGTCGGACGAGGCGGAGCGGCGACCCGAGGAGAGCGAGCCGCGGCCCGTGTGCCGGTTCTTCTCGCGCGGCGCCTGCACCTGGGGCGTGAGCTGCAGGTGACACGTCCTACATTATAGCAGGAGTGGAGCGGCGAGGCGCGAGGCTCTTCGCTGGAAAACGACGAGGCGGGCGAGGTGTCTGACGAGGCGACCAGATCTGTTGCTTTGACTACATTATGATTTATGATTGTTCTTTGAACGGTGCTTCAGAAAACGCGATAATTTCCAATTCAAGCTTTAACTGGTGATTTTCGCTGTCTTATTTCGGCGACTAGCGTCCATTAATAGCATATCCTACAGTCCTCATAATTAAATAGCAACAAATTGTGTGACAGATTCCTGCACCCGGGCGTCACGGACAAAGGCAACTACAACATGTTCGACGTGGTGCGCGGCGTGCCCGCGGCCGGCTACCCGGCGCCGCCGCGCGACGCCGCGCCACCCGAGTCGGCGTGGGAGCGCGGCCTGAGAACCGCTAAGGAGGTACAATCATAAACACAAAACCTAATGCTCAGATCAGACGTGTCATAAGTTCATCCACGACAGTTACAAAACATCACGTTCACGAGATATGGGCACTCAAGACATCTTATCACATACGATCGCACCAATTCACAGGAACCTCCATAGCGAATATTTACTATCACTTTGTCTAGGGACGCACACCACTTGATGGAAACTCCTGGTGTCTATTTCACCAACTTGACAATAGTTCGCTGTATACCGGTGCATACCATTCGCTCTAGAACTACTGGCGGACTTAACTAAAACCGATACAATTTCAGATGCTACGGATAGCGAACAAGCGCAAAGAACAAGACATGGACTTCGAAGAGAAGAAGCTACACCTCTCCGTGGGCGGAGTAGTGCACGACCCGGACGCGGAGCTGGCGTACGCGGCCGCGGCCGTGGGCGCCTCGCCGCCGAGACACGAGCCGCGCGACCCCGACGTCTTCCGACCAGGGTAACTACTATCATACACTAATAGTAGTGCACGACCCGGACGCGGAGCTGGCGTACGCGGCCGCGGCCGTGGGCGCCTCGCCGCCGAGACACGAGCCGCGCGACCCCGACGTCTTCCGACCAGGGTAACTACTATCATACACTAATAGTAGTGCACGACCCGGACGCGGAGCTGGCGTACGCGGCCGCGGCCGTGGGCGCCTCGCCGCCGAGACACGAGCCGCGCGACCCCGACGTCTTCCGACCAGGGTAACTACTATCATACACTAATAGTAGTGCACGACCCGGACGCGGAGCTGGCGTACGCGGCCGCGGCCGTGGGCGCCTCGCCGCCGAGACACGAGCCGCGCGACCCCGACGTCTTCCGACCAGGGTAACTACTATCATACACTAATAGTAGTGCACGACCCGGACGCGGAGCTGGCGTACGCGGCCGCGGCCGTGGGCGCCTCGCCGCCGAGACACGAGCCGCGCGACCCCGACGTCTTCCGACCAGGGTAACTACTATCATACACTAATAGTAGTGCACGACCCGGACGCGGAGCTGGCGTACGCGGCCGCGGCCGTGGGCGCCTCGCCGCCGAGACACGAGCCGCGCGACCCCGACGTCTTCCGACCAGGGTAACTACTATCATACACTAATAGTAGTGCACGACCCGGACGCGGAGCTGGCGTACGCGGCCGCGGCCGTGGGCGCCTCGCCGCCGAGACACGAGCCGCGCGACCCCGACGTCTTCCGACCAGGGTAACTACTATCATACACTAATAGTAGTGCACGACCCGGACGCGGAGCTGGCGTACGCGGCCGCGGCCGTGGGCGCCTCGCCGCCGAGACACGAGCCGCGCGACCCCGACGTCTTCCGACCAGGGTAACTACTATCATACACTAATAGTAGTGCACGACCCGGACGCGGAGCTGGCGTACGCGGCCGCGGCCGTGGGCGCCTCGCCGCCGAGACACGAGCCGCGCGACCCCGACGTCTTCCGACCAGGGTAACTACTATCATACACTAATAGTAGTGCACGACCCGGACGCGGAGCTGGCGTACGCGGCCGCGGCCGTGGGCGCCTCGCCGCCGAGACACGAGCCGCGCGACCCCGACGTCTTCCGACCAGGGTAACTACTATCATACACTAATAGTAGTGCACGACCCGGACGCGGAGCTGGCGTACGCGGCCGCGGCCGTGGGCGCCTCGCCGCCGAGACACGAGCCGCGCGACCCCGACGTCTTCCGACCAGGGTAACTACTATCATACACTAATAGTAGTGCACGACCCGGACGCGGAGCTGGCGTACGCGGCCGCGGCCGTGGGCGCCTCGCCGCCGAGACACGAGCCGCGCGACCCCGACGTCTTCCGACCAGGGTAACTACTATCATACACTAATAGTAGTGCACGACCCGGACGCGGAGCTGGCGTACGCGGCCGCGGCCGTGGGCGCCTCGCCGCCGAGACACGAGCCGCGCGACCCCGACGTCTTCCGACCAGGGTAACTACTATCATACACTAATAGTAGTGCACGACCCGGACGCGGAGCTGGCGTACGCGGCCGCGGCCGTGGGCGCCTCGCCGCCGAGACACGAGCCGCGCGACCCCGACGTCTTCCGACCAGGGTAGGGTAACTTATATTATACACGAATTAATGGTTAGGGCGCATAACGTCCCATTCGCAGAATTTCCCTTTCGCAAAATGTCCCTTTCCTAAATATCCCTTACGCAAAACGAGCCTTCTGCCAAAAGTCCTGTTCGCAAAACATCCCTTAACATAATTAAAGTCCCGTTCGCAAAACGTCCCTTTCGCAAAATTACCCATTCGCAACACGTCCCTTTCCTAAATGTCCCTTACGCAAAACGACCCTTCTGCCAAACAAAAAACAAAAAGAATTGGGCTTTCTCAGAAGGGACGTTTTGCAAAAGGGGTATTTTACATAAGGGACCATTTGCAGAGAAGACGTTTTGCGAATGGGACGTAATTTTGGTGGAGGGACGTTTTGCGAGTGGGACGTTATGCGCCCAAACCGAATTAATGATTATAGGCCGGAGCCACATTGGCCGCGGTCTCTCAGGCTAGCTACAATACATCACAATTTTCAGGACATATTAAAAAAAAAATAATAATAACATTGTACGCAGACCATACGGGCCGATGTACCGCGGACGCTTCCCGCGGCCGGTGCTCGACGAGCGGGAGCGATTTTACGAGCGCGAGCGGGCGGCGTACGAGCGGGAGCGGGTCTACGATCGCCCGCCGATATACGACGAACGTTCCGCCATGCCTGAAGAACCGGCGTATCATAAGGTATGTAATCTTGTAGTACTCGGGTAAGATACTGCAGAATAATTTCTGCCGTGTCAATCCTATCTCGTGTATCTTTATGCTTTTTGTATGTGTTTGGGCTGCAGTTACACGAGATAGGATTGACACGGCAGATTTGGTCTTTAAGGTTGATACCGCGCTCGGTGCTTGACGAGTGCGAGCTCGTTTGTTTCACTAAGATAAGTGTTAATGTTTGGTCACGGCGCATCATAGGGCATCAGGCTGTCTTTTAAAGATCGCATGTTTACTAATACTTAGATTTATAGATCATCAGACCATTCAGCCTGCTGATGTAAGAAGACACGTGTTTATATCGATTTATCAGGCTCGAAAGACTAAAGATGCAGTCAAGTGTCAATTTGAAGATGAGTGCAGAGTAAAAACACCGTTAATAATGGAGAGCTGATTTATTGTAGCTGGATAATTGTTTACTGATTATAGCTGCAATTTATATTACACGTCGAATACATCTATGCGTGTGCGAGATTAATAATATTATTTTGGGCGAATGCAAAGTTCACGCGCTTCGTTGCAGAAAATAATGTGTAAAATTGATACGTGTGAGTTTTTTATTGAGAAAATTAGACAGGTTAAATGGCCAGTAACTGGCCACGGTTCGATAATGTATGATGGGGCCATCCAGAACGAGTTTTCAAAGGACCTCTATAAAAGCCAGCAATTTTGTCGTAGCGGCGCGTGCGATCCTCCCGCGAGGTGATCGTGCAACGCGCGGAAGTGGAGCGGCGCGAGGCGCGTGAGGCGCGCGAGGGCCGCGCGCGCGACGGCCGCGACATGCGCCCGGCGCGGGACGGCCGCGACCCGCGTGACGCCCGCGACCCGCGTGACGCCCGTGACCCGCGTGACGCCCGCGACCCGCGCGACGCCCGCGACCCGCGCGGCGACGACTGGGCCGACCCGTGGATGCGCGCCGAGCCCGCCGCGCGCCGCCGCCGCCCGCCCTCCTCCGACGAGTCCTACTCGTCCTCCAGGTGCGTACGCGTAGCTTGACTAGCCGCGATTACAATGGGAACGGAGGTCACCGTTGTTCCACATATTTATGTCAGAATGTATGGATCGACGGCCCTCCCCTTCCCGAACCGACGGCGGTTAAATAATCGTAGGCTATCGCGGATGAATGACTGCGAGCAAAGGTACCTCTCTTTTAATAGTTTTGCCGGTGCTCTAGCGTGGTGACTGTCGATGTGCTCTCGTAATGGGGATGCAGAATCTTGAATAAGTACGTTTGTGCACCCTGCACGTTGAAATAAGTAGGAATATGCGGTGTTTGCACATTTGTGACGGCCTATGAGGAGCCCTTACTCGCCTGTGTCCGTAGAGCGACAGCGATCCGTGTGGTGACGACCGCTTTAAATAGTTATTTCGTAACTAAGCACTTCAGTGCTTTGAATTCGGGTCAATCAATCAACTTTTTCTTGTCCCTTGGTTTTTTCTTCATTATCAGTTACCACAACCTATAAGTTCTTATATACAAATTAACAGTCTATTTGAACACATGTGTTGCATCTCGCAAAAAAACGTATTCTGGCAGAAAACATGGTTGTCCAGGCCCCTATTTCACCAAATCGACAATTGTCGCCTGACAATGACAATTCAACTTACAATGGCTGCGTCGACAGGTAACCAGTACAATTGAGGGCGAATTAATTTTAGACAGCAAAAAGTAGAAACGGGGAGGACACTAAAAACTTGATTCACCCATGCAATATCAATTATTATATACGACAGCAACCATTAAGCTATTATCTTTGCGCGGCATAGAAAGTTCCCAAAAATCTAGTTTCTGCGCAAAGTCTAATTAATCCCTATAGCCGGGTAGACCAAGTCCTTGAATTCCGATAATTAAGCTACACTGAGCGAGCATTTGCCGTGCGAGGCAGCTTCGGCGAGGCGGCTTGCTCAGTGTGGACCTTCGGTACCACGAAACGCCAACATCGTTCTTTCGTATATCTCCCTCTGTCGCTGGAATAGGGTAGGAGACTCTATTTTTATTATTACTCCAAATGAAAAAAGGCAATAAAATATGCCTAATGACGTAAATCCTCAAAGAATGTCTGAAAGAATTACGAAGGTACAACCGTTTTAATATTGCTTGATAGAGAGAGAAAACGCTTGAGACCCGTGACGTCACGGGTCTCGATTGAGACTCGTAGTAAATGACAATCGTTAGATGTGAAGGTGCGTTTTGCGTGAAAGGGACTGAGTGTACCCCCTCTTAAAACTTTGAAAACTTTGTGATTATTTATCGTCTTGTGTTACTTTTTTTTCCATGTGACTATATTTTAACTCTTTTCCGAGAAACTTCAACATTATTGAGTGTCACCATCCCTATTAGCGAGTGCGATAGAGATATACGAAAGAACTGCGCGGTACCAGCGCAGATAACATGTGCTTCCGCAAAAAATAATGCTAGTGCCTATTAGCCTGGCTGACTAAAACTCGAGATCCTTTCGAATGCAACCAGGATACCACCAAAATGTGTCCCCTCCTATTTCCTTCAGTGCTGCATTCCTAGTTACGAGGCCTAAACAACTTCGAAATGTTTTGGAGACGCAGAACGACTGTCACCTATTTTAGAAGTACCCGTGTAGTGTAGCAGTTAGATGGTAAACCAATGTGAATTCAGAAATGGTTCCGTATTAAGTGGCCCCTCGAGCACAAATTCTTAAGTTGATGGTATTTATTTTCAATATACACGCCATTTTGATTTGTTGACATGGTTTTTTTAAAGATCCGTCTCTAGCATTTCCAATCGTGCTGTCGATTAATTTTATAGCTTTGATGTCTTTATTATTAATTTGAAACTCCCTCTCCGCTTGTCCTCTTCCCCTGGCTGATGGGTTTCATTTTCATAACTCTGCCGGTTTGGTGTCTCTGACTCACCTGATTTATAAATTTATTTGTTCAACTCACCTCCATTAACATGTAACGATTGCATGCGTCTGTTGGCATCGGATCTCGCTTTGTTGTGACTGTGTGCGTGTGCGCATGTGTGCCGGCGTGGAGTGTGTGTGTCCCCTCCCGTCCCGTTGACTCCGCAGCTCTTCAAATTCCAGTTCTCGAAGCTCGCGGTCGCCGGGCGCGCGCCGCAAGAGACGGGCCTCATCGTCTTCTCGCCAACGGTTAGTATCGAGATCGTTGCTGGACGACCGCTTCTATAAGTTACAACGACGTTAATCGTCCACTCCAACAAATCGCGCTTCTCTCCTCGTTACCTTCACCTTCAGACCGGACGGTGAAGTGTGTGCGCCGTTGATTACATACCTACGTCCTGTTCTGAGGCTGAGGGAATTGCAATTCACGATCACGAATCGGTGTTGTTCTCTGTCAGATTTTAACCGTGCAATGTAAAAACCGTTCGATTTTTATCCTCTGAGCAACTCTTACATGTCCACCATTGTTTGTTGCGCACGTCGTTTTTTGCCTTCTTGTCTTTGTAACTTATATTTGTGGATATACTTTCTGCAGCTGAGAACTAAATGTAACGTAGTCACAATGTCAATTTGTACTTGCAACCTCATTTCACCTGGTAACATTAACTGCATGCCTAATCTGTGTACTCGTTTAGTTCTCGGTTGTGCTTTGTATAATAATTTTAATAATGGATAGTAGTAGATTAAGTTTCTTTGAAGTAACGACATTATTTTATATGTTCTCTTATTCAGCACAACGCAAACGCAATATGAACGTTGTCGTTGTGAATGTCGTTTGGCACCAACCTGTGTTGTCGTTTAATAATTATTAATGACCTTTGTAATTGTAAAGTAAACCAAATACCTACAACTCTATTTTCATAGCATGAGTTGTCTTAAGTTGGTGAAATGTTCTGACGATGACAAAATGTATTCTTCATCTTCAGCTGCGATGCTGAGATTGGTGTTGATAATATACAATAAATATATTGGTTTACAATATATATAGTCACCGGCATTAATATATGATGGGACGAAGGCCGCAAAAATATCTGATGACAACTCTATTCCTAGAGCTGTTACAGCGTGTCAGATATTTTTGCGGCCTTTGACCCATCATATATTGATGCCGGTGACTGTACAGAAACCTTATGCTGGTCTAGTGTGTCACTGATCAGTCTGATCACTGACTTGCGTCTGGTCAAGTTGTGTCTAGAAGGAGTCTATTACATATAAAATTAATGCAAAACTATATTGGCGCGATGCGTCCTACGTTCGCGATAAGGGTGGTATTTCGCTTGTCCAAGATCTTTGTCCGCATTGTGTCGCACATTTTTTTAAGCAAGATGTGTTACTCATTGGACAAAGATCTTGGGCAAGTGGAATACCACACTAAGTGGGAAGAGTATGACTTGAACCGGTGTAAGGTTAAAGATGAATAATAGACGAGTCTCAGGGATAGAAGCAACGCTTTATTGGAAGCTACAAGGGTATATATATATATAGGTTTAACATATATGACTGTGACGCCCATTGCAGGTGCACCGCTGGTGTCCATTACATAAAGAAAGAGTGCCTAAGGTGCAATAAAATAGGTTCCTTGATTAAAGAATATTGAGGTCATGTGTCTACACATGCCACCCATACCGCAGACGGACGGGGGATAAAGACTGTATCGTTTGATATAAATACAAAAAGAAAATGCAATATTTTTTGTTTTTTTATTTTATTTACACTTACTTTTTCAAATTACCTATGTACACAAACACAAAAAATGCTACAACCCAACCAAAGTTAATTATTTCTGGCCAGTTTTCTGACCTTTTGTCTCATGGTACCCATCAATGATTGGACGCGACTTTATCAAAAGTTCGGGCCATCTTGTTCCAGTCTGAACAAAAATGCTGCTCTGTATCGGCACTACGGCCTGTTTTACGTAATTTAGCTTTCATTATAGCCCAGTAGTGTTCGATCGGGCGAAGCTCTGGGCAATTTGGCAAGTACGTGATACCTTTAACAGTGCACCATTTGTCCACAATTGATTTTCTCTGTTCCTAAAATATAGCAATCGATTCTGTGACAAATGACAAAATATCAGCTTATTTTCTAAAGGTCATGACTCATGACAGTTTATAGTGCCAGGAATAAGTTGTATTTATAACAAACGATACAGTCTTTACCATGTTTCCGTGGCAAACGTCATACGTACTCTTTTTCATGGTGTATGTGGTTACGCATTTATTTAGGGTGAATGAATACCCACCAGAGATGTGCTGTGTGTGTTTTCATATGACACCTGTCAAGCATGTGAGGTGTCAAATATATGAAAGCACATGTCTGTTGAATGGTCACCCTCAGGGTGTATATTTAGTAGATTCCTTTTACTGGCTCCTATAGGTCGCGGTTTGCGCGCCAGCGGGCAGCGGGCCGACTAGCGGGCATTCATAGATTGAACTTGATCAAATATATGGCAAAGGCTAGGCGTACATGTAATACATACTTCAGTCAATCAATATTTATTCATTTATTTATTTATTATTCGGAAAAGCATCAGCTACCTCAAAAACCGACTGCGTAAAAAAATTAACTCAAAAAATAGAAACAAGATGTAAGATGTAAAGAATCAATCTAACCACAGAACAAGTAAATACTATAGAAACGGTAATGGGCGGGGTACGTGTAGCCGATGTTATGAGTGAACACATAACACTGTCAAACGCAGTCAAAACGCAGATCAGTTGTCTGTTGACCGTGGGTGACGATTTTTGCCGTATTAAAAATAAAAACGTGCCGCGTTCTGCAATTTAGTCGTGCCGACAGGCAAGCCAGGACCCAAAGGTTCCTCCGGGAGCGATTTTCTATCACCGGTAAGTACTAAAATAACAGTTTTTTTGAATAAATACGCAATCAATTATGAAATTCGCCATTGCTTTGCATTGCTTGCTAGCTAAAGCCGCAGATTAGGGACTACCGTAATGACGCAGCAATGTATCGCGTTATTCGCGTTTGACATTTTAACGTGGCGATTGTCAGTATGACTAGAGTGGTACCATGCTTAGTGTATGTACTTATCGATAAACTCACTAATTTAAAATTTACAAAGACAAAAAATATCTAATAATATAAATATTCTTCTTCTTTGTGTAAAGGGATCCAATAATTTAAACTAGGTATACTTTATTTTGCCAATATTTTGCCACCTCTAAATATTAAATCGTTTGTTTCTTAAAAGGTCACATTAAATGGTTACATAATAAATCTACTGCGAAACTGCATGACAGTTGGTTGGCAGTTCGTGCTGCTCTTGATACATATTTGTGGTTCTGTTTTTATCTAAGCCAATGTTCAGTAATACATAAAACTTGAGTGTCATCATTGTCTAAAAATAAGCCTATTTATAGTACCTTGCTGGAAAAACCCTAAATATTCTTTTAAAAAATATGAATACTCAGATCGACTAGTAGACCCAGTTGAGCTATTGGCTATTACATCTATTTGGTTCTATGTTAAAAGCTAGTAGACCCACTAAAGACAAGAAGTATTTCTTTGTCAAAAATGTTTTCTCTGATATTAGCGTGAAGCGCGTTATGAATTTATTTATGTCAAATAAATTATATTTGTCATTGAAACAAATCACAAGGTACATCAAGGAATTCAAATGTGCAATTTTACTATTATAATGATATGTCATACCTACTCCGCTACATACTCTGTGAGTCCTTAGTATCCTTGTAAATATTAAAATTAATTTATTACTTGTACGTATTTTGATTAATAGTGTTAGCATGTTTTCGTCAGCTACACGATTTCTCTGGCAGTTGCTTTCAGCACCATCTCCATTTAGAGCGTTTGCGAACTGCGTGTACTTATGAGGTCGCATACGAGATCAAAATTTCGTTAATAAGTACTTACCCGATTTCTTCGGACGTAATTTCTCAAAAATAGCACTTACTGCTACTTTGGACTGATATTTAATCAGGTTCGGATCGGCCGCAGTACGCAAACGCTCTTACTCTAAAAAAAAGGGCATTTAAATATTTTTATTATTTAACTATATACATACATATACCATATCCTATATAAACGATATATAGTTACCAAGAATATAAAATTTCGATAATTATGATCTTAGTCTCACCTCTATTTTGTATTCCAAATTTTCCAATAGGTGTATCACCATAGAGTGTCATAGTAACATAAGACCTTTGGTTTTGAACATAATCAAACGTCAACTTCATTTGAACAGAGCCTCAATTTTGCAATCAAAAAGTAAATGTCAATTTCCGTCAAAAGTACGTCACGCTCACACACGTTGAGTTATGCTCTAATGCAAGAAGGAGAGCAGGTATCAAGATTATTCTCATATCATTTCCATATTTGAAAACCCCTTTCGAAATTGGCTCCTATATTGATAAAGAATAGACTAACGTGACATTTTTTTGGCATTGGGAATTAGACCGCAAGTAATGCAGTTTTGAGTTACTTTTCGTCCTAAAAATTGCAACTGGTGAAATCGTAATAGAATTAAAAGCTTTAACCAATTAGAAGCGTTTTGCAGTAGTGTTTACATGTACAAATTCAGTTTTGATTGTGTTGGGCTGGCTACGCAGGATTCCGAAGTAACTAGCTAATACGCCGCTTCCATCTTATTTAAGTATTCCGTGAATCTAACCAAAAAATTGGATTAGAAAATGCAGCCGGAGGCATATCGCGAGAAGTTAAACATATCGTTAATATTATGCCTCCGGCTGCATTCTTTAATCCAGTTTTTTGGTTAAATTGATTATTTACACCTTATATCTTGTTTCTATCTTTTGAGTTCACTTTTTTACGCAGTCGGGTTTTTTGATTAACTACCTACTTTTATTTAGGTCCGTTTTTCACGCGTATTTTTGTTAGCCTATATTACTCCTGCGACTGAGACGAATTAAATGATACCTCACATGTTGAAATCCGTCAAACGGTTTGGGCTGCAGGGCGTGTCAAAGAATAAGACATACCTACACACATACATACATACATACGCTCGAAAAACATAACCCTCGTCTCCTTCGGCAATCGGGTAAAAAACAACTGGTGACTGGTATATGGTAAATAAATACTGACGGATTACATTCTGTTTACGCAATACAATGGCAAGGCTCGTTCAATATTTATCAGTCGGTATTGTAACGTGTTTCGTATAGTTCAGTTGTGTAATAGGTATGGAGACAAAAACTAAACCATGTCTGGCTATTATTTTAGCATTTGAGCCTAATAAAAAAATTGCCACATTTTTTACGAGATTTTCTTCAAATTTTATGTTATTTCTACTCAGAATCACGATCTCTTTCCATCCCAATAGCAGAAAAAAGGTGTCCCGAAATTTCCATATGTTTTTGAACTTTCCTATTGTGTTAACGCTACGCTATACAAAGGAAAAAAACTTTGGGATATTTTTTTCCTATAAGGATAGAAAAAGCACGTGATTCTCAGTGGAAATAATAAATAACTCCTTCAAAAAAAATAGTTTATTGGCGATGGCGATGTCGGCGGCATGTCTGTCTCCATTGCTGTCGCGATGTATAGACATAGATATATCGCAGTATTTACTGTAGGTAGGTAAAGCCCGACCAGGAAAATAAAAAACCTGCTCTGGGGGCGTTAAATTAGCAATAATGATAGCAACACTAAGTATAGTCGTACGCATGCTAATTGGCTAGTGTAAATATATTATAATATTGATGATAATATTGATATATTGATTAGATTATTGATGAAATAAAATCAAGTTTGATTTACAACATTTGTATTATATGTTTTAAATAAGGTATACTGAAATTATCTTCCATTAAAGTTAAAATAATTCATTTATTTATTTTTAATAAATAGGATCGGTATTCATTTATAAGGTGCAAACATTCATCATCATATATAGGTATCAGCCAAAAGACGTCCACTGCCTCCCCCCAAAAAGTGCCAAAGTGACCGGGTGCCAAGGTGCAAACATTAAATAAATGAAAAACGAAACGTTGTGTGAGAAAGAGACAACATGAGAGTTTGATATGAGAAAGAACGAGATAGAAGAATAAAAGGGATAGGATAAAGGTTTAAGCTAGAATAAAAGATACATTACAATCAATATTCATTATGACCGATCCGTTGTTTCCTTTATTTACACATTTACTAATCATCAAATTTGGAATCTAAACATTCAACTGATTCATATGACATTTCATGGTCCTCATGATCAGAGTGTACTGGTTCAATAACAGATACATCGGACTCATTGTCAGTTGTAAGACTAGATGTTTCACTATCACTGCCGCCAACATTTATAATAAATTCTTCAATTTCTCGATCAACACGGCTGACGTCTGACCTTCTCTTCGTATTTTTATCACGGGATATACCTGAAGTAAAATAAACTTTTAAATTTAATATATTCACAAATTAGCCAATTTCCCTTGCACATACTATATGATGTACCTACCAGTCATGTTGACAACAAGATCGGTGATGTTATTTAGAGGAATAGACTCCAATCCTGCAGCCTTTCTATCCGACAAATACTTCTGCATACGGTAAATCACTTTTCTCAAGTTACTTTTAATCGTTTTCGGCATTTTAACGCACAAATACACACAACTATCGAAGAAATACACTACGCACAAACGACAGCTAACTTGGACATTAATTGACATATGGCATTAATGACGTCTTCAAAGTTACTGTTGCCTGTTGAAGAAATTAGTTCCAATAGTTTTCCGCAATATGGCGAAGTTTTTTATTTTCCTGGTCGGGCTATACGTGTGTATATTGAGGGCTGTCAATATTAATCAGAAATCTAGATTTCCGTATGTAATAAATATCAATATTAGACTAGACGATCAATAAATATCAAGTAGATCACAGTATTTATTGTCCTTTGCCTATGAATTACCGCTCGTCGCCCCCAGACCGTGACCTTAGGGTGCAATTCTCGTACTCGCTCTATTGGCTCGTGTGCTCTTGGTGACACTGTCCTCCCGCGCAGACTGTCGCCGTCGGTGATCGTGCGCGAGCGGCGCATGGCGACTGCGCGCGCGACGGCCATGAACCCGCCCGCGCCGCGCCGCCGCGCGCCCTCGCCCGCCGCCGCGCGCCAGCTCGCCGCCAACCCGCCGCCGCCTGCCTCCCGGCACAAGGTAACACTCCCCGCGCAGACTGTCGCCGTCGGTGATCGTGCGCGAGCGGCGCATGGCGACTGCGCGCGCGACGGCCATGAACCCGCCCGCGCCGCGCCGCCGCGCGCCCTCGCCCGCCGCCGCGCGCCAGCTCGCCGCCAACCCGCCGCCGCCTGCCTCCCGGCACAAGGTAACACTCCCCGCGCAGACTGTCGCCGTCGGTGATCGTGCGCGAGCGGCGCATGGCGACTGCGCGCGCGACGGCCATGAACCCGCCCGCGCCGCGCCGCCGCGCGCCCTCGCCCGCCGCCGCGCGCCAGCTCGCCGCCAACCCGCCGCCGCCTGCCTCCCGGCACAAGGTAACACTCCCCGCGCAGACTGTCGCCGTCGGTGATCGTGCGCGAGCGGCGCATGGCGACTGCGCGCGCGACGGCCATGAACCCGCCCGCGCCGCGCCGCCGCGCGCCCTCGCCCGCCGCCGCGCGCCAGCTCGCCGCCAACCCGCCGCCGCCTGCCTCCCGGCACAAGGTAACACTCCCCGCGCAGACTGTCGCCGTCGGTGATCGTGCGCGAGCGGCGCATGGCGACTGCGCGCGCGACGGCCATGAACCCGCCCGCGCCGCGCCGCCGCGCGCCCTCGCCCGCCGCCGCGCGCCAGCTCGCCGCCAACCCGCCGCCGCCTGCCTCCCGGCACAAGGTAACACTCCCCGCGCAGACTGTCGCCGTCGGTGATCGTGCGCGAGCGGCGCATGGCGACTGCGCGCGCGACGGCCATGAACCCGCCCGCGCCGCGCCGCCGCGCGCCCTCGCCCGCCAGCTCGCCGCCAATCCGCCGCCGCCTGCCTCCCGGCACAAGGTAACACTCCCCGCGCAGACTGTCGCCGTCGGTGATCGTGCGCGAGCGGCGCATGGCGACTGCGCGCGCGACGGCCATGAACCCGCCCGCGCCGCGCCGCCGCGCGCCCTCGCCCGCCGCCGCGCGCCAGCTCGCCGCCAACCCGCCGCCGCCTGCCTCCCGGCACAAGGTAACACTCCCCGCGCAGACTGTCGCCGTCGGTGATCGTGCGCGAGCGGCGCATGGCGACTGCGCGCGCGACGGCCATGAACCCGCCCGCGCCGCGCCGCCGCGCGCCCTCGCCCGCCGCCGCGCGCCAGCTCGCCGCCAACCCGCCGCCGCCTGCCTCCCGGCACAAGGTAACACTCCCCGCGCAGACTGTCGCCGTCGGTGATCGTGCGCGAGCGGCGCATGGCGACTGCGCGCGCGACGGCCATGAACCCGCCCGCGCCGCGACGGCCACGAAACGAAAACCTAAACTCGCCACCGGCTGTGTAAACCACTACTCCTGATAAAATTAAAAGAGCGGTCGCGGTCACCAAACGCCCGGTATGCGTTGACGTGTATGAGAGAACTCGTCCGGCTGCTGATAGCCGCCACTAGTGGCTGAATGTGCGGCGGCTCTAAGAGTAATTGCACCAACTTCCGATTACAGACTGATCGAAGTTCATTACGGCGCCATAAAAAATAAAAATAAAATAAAATAAAATTCGTTTAATTCAGACAACCACGGGTCCATACATGTTAAAATTATTATCTAGGTTTACCTACTTAATTACTAGTGTTAGTTATTTCAAAGTAAAAGAACCAGGACACTCACGTGTACGAGGTGACTATAGAGTGTACTCTGGTCCAATGTATGACAAGCTGACTGTCCATCCTGTCAGCTATAACGGCCAGGAGGCTGTTGCGGCTGTCCCGCGGGCGCCGGAGTGTGGCTGCGCATCGCGCACGCATGATGGCCGGGAAACCATCCACGCGCGCGTGCGCGAACATACCGGACGCGCTACACCAGCGTGGCAGCCGCAACAGCGCCCTGAACGCGTTATTATACTGGACGCGGAGAGCACTCAGCGCCCGCCAGCGAATAGCTGGTCCATAGGGCACATGTATAAAATGTTGTGCAAAAAGCTCGAAATAAAGTTAATTTAACAGGTAGTGTACATCGCCTAAACCTATGTGCCAGCATGTTGGCTCTGGTTGCCAGGGCCCTCCGCTCCCTTTTTACATCCTCATCATCCTTGAGATCATCACATATAATATGTCCAAGATACTTAAAAACAGACACCCTTTTCAATGGCACCCCATTTAATAATATTGCAGGAAAACTCAAAGGACATTTATTACCAGCCTTAAAAATCATAGTTTCACTTTTAATACAATTATATTTAAGGCCATGCTCATTAGCATACTGCTCACACACATGCAACAGTTTCCTAAGTCCTCCTACTGAGGGGCTCAGCATATAAACTTGTCGAAACTTTTCCATACTATCAGATTTTAACGAACACCGCTTACGGAATTCGGACTTTTGGTTTGGTGTAACCCACTCTAATTCGAATCGAATTAGTGTGGGTTACACCATTGCACGTAGAACTGATGGCCGGTGAGGCGGAAAGGTTCTGGAGTGGTGACCACGTACCGGAAGGCGCGGCGTTGGTAGGCCTCCCACAAGGTGGACTGATGACCTGGTAAAGGTCGCAGGAGTCCGCTGGATGCGGGTGGCGCAGGACCGGTCACTTTGGAACTCTGGGGGAGGCCTATGTCCAGCAGTGGACGTCTTTCGGCTGATATGATGATGACTTGATGACACCAAACCAAAAGTCCGAATTCGGAACAATTCGATAATAGTGGTTGTATAGATTGGATACCGTGAAACTCAGGAAAGAGTATAAGGGTGCTGTGGATAGATTGTCGCTAATAATAAGTGTCCCGTCATAATAATGTGATATAGGTAGGTAATAATACTTGCAGGTAGTTTTAAGACTTAGAACCTCAAACCTAAGTCCCGGCTGACCACTCAAATACATTGATATGAGACCCTGCAATTGTATAGTGGTCATAAAAATCGGGCCCTGCATTGTTTTTCCGGCAACAGGTTCGATTAATGAATTGTCGTTCGATTTTAGGATGAAATGGATCCGTATGGCCGCAACAAGGCATCTAGTCGCAACAGAGACCGAAAACGGTACTCCAGGTCGTCTTCATCAGGCTCAGGTATGTCGCATCATAGTTTCTTATTCATTCGATTATATCCTATTTATTTCATAAATAAATAGAAGATGAAATCAAATTAGTCGTAAATTGCAATACAAATATTCCTAAGGGAATCTACCAGACATGTGCTAAGCAGTGTTTTCATATATTTGACACCTCACACGCTTGACATCCTACCTATGGACCTATGTTGTCACTTGTTTGGGAACACAGCTTAGCACATCTCTGGTGAATACTCACTCTCAAGGCCGAAACGCACTGACAGCGGTGGCGGAGCGGCGCGGAGGCGGTATCGGTTGTAATGTTCGAACTAATACGAAAGGGTCCGCACAGAATACCGCGCCGCGCCGCGCCGTTCTTTGCGTTTCGGCCTTTAGTCAAAATAATTTCTGCACATAATTTCTTTCACGTGCATAAACGTCGAATCTATAAGTTTCATCACGCCGCGCTTTCGAAACTTCGAAATTGGTTCTTAGCAATGACGCTTAGTTGCAGTATCCAAGAGGCAACTGGATTTGAGCTCACGAAGTGTTGTTCTGTGCAACCCGAACTGAGACAACTTGGAGTGGGGCGGAAATGGCAAGCAATTGACAACATTTAAAACTATGTAATGATGCCTAATTCGATAACCATTTCGGTAATTATGTTACCTGAACGTAATAAAGTAGTTTTCAGATATAATTTCCCACCCGTTTTTAAGAAAATCGCGAAATTGTATTAATGTGGGTTAAGCCGTGTGTGACGTCAATACTACGACTGTCATATGAAAGGTGTGCCCAGCTGCCATATACAGAGCCGTAAGGCCCCCCCCCCACATCTAGCGTCTCCCACCGGCGTCGTGTGAGCGTCGACGCGGCGTCGACGCAACGCACAATTTTGAATGAGAACGCTCACACGACGCCGGTGGGAGACGCTAGATGTCCCCCCCACATCTAACGTTGACGTCATAATTTAGGAATAATTTTCTAAAATTTGCTACTTTTCAATTTGATATTTCTGAATGAAAATTACAATTTAGGGGGAAATAAAAAAACAAGAGCCGGTTAAAAAAAACATTTTCCAGTGAAATAAATCAAAAAATGGCTCCCTTGAAAAAATTCAATGTTGTCAATTCGGGAGCTCAAATACCGCGAGCCATCCGGCTGCTTCTTGGAAACTGCAACTACGCGTCGTTGCTTTGTTTAACAAAAAAGACTATCAGCAGTATCCAGCACCTTTCTTTTTTGATGAAAGACACTCTTGGGAAAGACACAATGTTATTGTATGATTTACGAAAAGTAATACTCAATTTAATTTTTGCTTTGCACCATTTCATTTGTATTTCACCCAAAGGTGAAAGAGATCGCTCAGTAGCAATTAGCCTACCGTTGAATACCTAACATAGGTCCTTGTGTTGTTTATATTATTTTAGAGAACAATAATAGTACATTGTTGTAGAGGCTAGAAAGTAAGTACGAGTCCAGCTATTGCACTTCCGGCCGAGGCTTAACACAGTGATTTTCACGTCTACTGCGAGGAAATTGCAAATAATTATAATTTTCTCAAACATGTAATGAAATATTCTCTTTACGTTCCTTATAATAGACTCGGACTTATCCTTTTTCGGGCGCAGCATCTCGAGGCGGCCTGAAATGGGATTTCATACAATTTTTCAGGCCTAGGCCTGCAAAGTAACTTTTTAACTTTCATTCCACTATTTGTGGCACAGCATCACGGCATTCAGCCATGAAAATTAGTTTGATTTGAGGATTTTTATTTATTTATTTCATTGCATGTTTGAGAAAAGCACTATACATGCCTCGGCGTGAAAAAGGATTTCCGGCCAAGTAGGTATACGAGTATAGAGATACGAGTTTTCCCGACCTCTGATGTAATGTATTTAAATCAAAATTAAGTATACGTAATTCAAGATCATAATACTAAACAAAAAACAAAAGAGCGCGGCCACGCTCGCCGGCGCGGCGAAGCGCACGACGCCCTGTGATTGGTCGAATCGCTGTTCAAACTGTCCAACAATAACATTGTTGGACAGTTTGAATTCATAGACGGCCTCTTCGTGCGATGTCCAACTAAACCCAGCTTTGAAGCCTGAATTCTGACCCTCTTTTGCCACATTTCCAAGCGGTGGCGTGAAAAGAATATTAGTATTATATTGTAATTTGTTTTCAGAGTCGTCATCATCGTCCAGCGACTCGGAGAGCGAGTCGCACTCGTCGTCGTCGTCGGGCAGCTCGGGCGCGCGGCGCGCGCGGCAAGCCCGGCTACTCAACGCGGCCGCGAGGCCGAGGTACGACCACGTGATACACACACACACACACACACACCACACACGCACTCGTCGTCGTCGTCGGGCAGCTCGGGCGCGCGGCGCGCGCGGCAAGCCCGGCTACTCAACGCGGCCGCGAGGCCGAGGTACGACCACGTGATACACACACACACACACACACACACCACACACGCACTCGTCGTCGTCGTCGGGCAGCTCGGGCGCGCGGCGCGCGCGGCAAGCCCGGCTACTCAACGCGGCCGCGAGGCCGAGGTACGACCACGTGATACACACACACACACACACACCACACACGCACTCGTCGTCGTCGTCGGGCAGCTCGGGCGCGCGGCGCGCGCGGCAAGCCCGGCTACTCAACGCGGCCGCGAGGCCGAGGTACGACCACGTGATACACACACACACACACACACACACACACACCACACACGCACTCGTCGTCGTCGTCGGGCAGCTCGGGCGCGCGGCGCGCGCGGCAAGCCCGGCTACTCAACGCGGCCGCGAGGCCGAGGTACGACCACGTGATACACACACACACACACACACACACCACACACGCACTCGTCGTCGTCGTCGGGCAGCTCGGGCGCGCGGCGCGCGCGGCAAGCCCGGCTACTCAACGCGGCCGCGAGGCCGAGGTACGACCACGTGATACACACACACACACACACACACCACACACGCACTCGTCGTCGTCGTCGGGCAGCTCGGGCGCGCGGCGCGCGCGGCAAGCCCGGCTACTCAACGCGGCCGCGAGGCCGAGGTACGACCACGTGATACACACACACACACACACACACACCACACACGCACTCGTCGTCGTCGTCGGGCAGCTCGGGCGCGCGGCGCGCGCGGCAAGCCCGGCTACTCAACGCGGCCGCGAGGCCGAGGTACGACCACGTGATACACACACACACACACACACACACACCACACACGCACTCGTCGTCGTCGTCGGGCAGCTCGGGCGCGCGGCGCGCGCGGCAAGCCCGGCTACTCAACGCGGCCGCGAGGCCGAGGTACGACCACGTGATACACACACACACACACACACACACCACACACGCACTCGTCGTCGTCGTCGGGCAGCTCGGGCGCGCGGCGCGCGCGGCAAGCCCGGCTACTCAACGCGGCCGCGAGGCCGAGGTACGACCACGTGATACACACACACACACACGCACTCGTCGTCGTCGTCGGGCAGCTCGGGCGCGCGGCGCGCGCGGCAAGCCCGGCTACTCAACGCGGCCGCGAGGCCGAGGTACGACCACGTGATACACACACACACACACACACCACACACGCACTCGTCGTCGTCGTCGGGCAGCTCGGGCGCGCGGCGCGCGCGGCAAGCCCGGCTACTCAACGCGGCCGCGAGGCCGAGGTACGACCACGTGATACACACACACACACACACACACCACACACGCACTCGTCGTCGTCGTCGGGCAGCTCGGGCGCGCGGCGCGCGCGGCAAGCCCGGCTACTCAACGCGGCCGCGAGGCCGAGGTACGACCACGTGATACACACACACATACACACACACACCACACACGCACTCGTCGTCGTCGTCGGGCAGCTCGGGCGCGCGGCGCGCGCGGCAAGCCCGGCTACTCAACGCGGCCGCGAGGCCGAGGTACGACCACGTGATACACACACACACACACACACACACCACACACGCACTCGTCGTCGTCGTCGGGCAGCTCGGGCGCGCGGCGCGCGCGGCAAGCCCGGCTACTCAACGCGGCCGCGAGGCCGAGGTACGACCACGTGATACACACACACACACACACACACCACACACGCACTCGTCGTCGTCGTCGGGCAGCTCGGGCGCGCGGCGCGCGCGGCAAGCCCGGCTACTCAACGCGGCCGCGAGGCCGAGGTACGACCACGTGATACACACACACACACACACACACCACACACGCACTCGTCGTCGTCGTCGGGCAGCTCGGGCGCGCGGCGCGCGCGGCAAGCCCGGCTACTCAACGCGGCCGCGAGGCCGAGGTACGACCACGTGATACACACACACACACACACACACACCACACACGCACTCGTCGTCGTCGTCGGGCAGCTCGGGCGCGCGGCGCGCGCGGCAAGCCCGGCTACTCAACGCGGCCGCGAGGCCGAGGTACGACCACGTGATACACACACACACACACACACACCACACACGCACTCGTCGTCGTCGTCGGGCAGCTCGGGCGCGCGGCGCGCGCGGCAAGCCCGGCTACTCAACGCGGCCGCGAGGCCGAGGTACGACCACGTGATACACACACACACACACACACACACCACACACGCACTCGTCGTCGTCGTCGGGCAGCTCGGGCGCGCGGCAAGCCCGGCTACTCAACGCGGCCGCGAGGCCGAGGTACGACCACGTGATACACACACACACACACACACACACACACACACACCACACACGCACTCGTCGTCGTCGTCGGGCAGCTCGGGCGCGCGGCGCGCGCGGCAAGCCCGGCTACTCAACGCGGCCGCGAGGCCGAGGTACGACCACGTGATACACACACACACACACACACACACACACCACACAAGCACTCGTCGTCGTCGTCGGGCAGCTCGGGCGCGCGGCGCGCGCGGCAAGCCCGGCTACTCAACGCGGCCGCGAGGCCGAGGTACGACCACGTGATACACACACACACACACACACACCACACACGCACTCGTCGTCGTCGTCGGGCAGCTCGGGCGCGCGGCGCGCGCGGCAAGCCCGGCTACTCAACGCGGCCGCGAGGCCGAGGTACGACCACGTGATACACACACACACACACACACACCACACACGCACTCGTCGTCGTCGTCGGGCAGCTCGGGCGCGCGGCGCGCGCGGCAAGCCCGGCTACTCAACGCGGCCGCGAGGCCGAGGTACGACCACGTGATACACACACACACACACACACACCACACACGCACTCGTCGTCGTCGTCGGGCAGCTCGGGCGCGCGGCGCGCGCGGCAAGCCCGGCTACTCAACGCGGCCGCGAGGCCGAGGTACGACCACGTGATACACACACACACACACACACACCACACACGCACTCGTCGTCGTCGTCGGGCAGCTCGGGCGCGCGGCGCGCGCGGCAAGCCCGGCTACTCAACGCGGCCGCGAGGCCGAGGTACGACCACGTGATACACACACACACACACACACACCACACACGCACTCGTCGTCGTCGTCGGGCAGCTCGGGCGCGCGGCGCGCGCGGCAAGCCCGGCTACTCAACGCGGCCGCGAGGCCGAGGTACGACCACGTGATACACACACACACACACACACACACACACACCACACACGCACTCGTCGTCGTCGTCGGGCAGCTCGGGCGCGCGGCGCGCGCGGCAAGCCCGGCTACTCAACGCGGCCGCGAGGCCGAGGTACGACCACGTGATACACACACACACACACACACACACACACCACACACGCACTCGTCGTCGTCGTCGGGCAGCTCGGGCGCGCGGCGCGCGCGGCAAGCCCGGCTACTCAACGCGGCCGCGAGGCCGAGGTACGACCACGTGATACACACACACACACATACACACACACCACACACGCACTCGTCGTCGGGCAGCTCGGGCGCGCGGCGCGCGCGGCAAGCCCGGCTACTCAACGCGGCCGCGAGGCCGAGGTACGACCACGTGATACACACACACACACACACACACACCACACACGCACTCGTCGTCGTCGTCGGGCAGCTCGGGCGCGCGGCGCGCGCGGCAAGCCCGGCTACTCAACGCGGCCGCGAGGCCGAGGTACGACCACGTGATACACACACACACACACACACACCACACACGCACTCGTCGTCGTCGTCGGGCAGCTCGGGCGCGCGGCGCGCGCGGCAAGCCCGGCTACTCAACGCGGCCGCGAGGCCGAGGTACGACCACGTGATACACACACACACACACACACATACACCACACACGCACTCGTCGTCGTCGTCGGGCAGCTCGGGCGCGCGGCGCGCGCGGCAAGCCCGGCTACTCAACGCGGCCGCGAGGCCGAGGTACGACCACGTGATACACACACACACACACACACACACACACCACACACGCACTCGTCGTCGTCGTCGGGCAGCTCGGGCGCGCGGCGTGCGCGGCAAGCCCGGCTACTCAACGCGGCCGCGAGGCCGAGGTACGACCACGTGATTCACACACACACACACACACACACACACACACACACACACCACACAAGCACTCGTCGTCGTCGTCGGGCAGCTCGGGCGCGCGGCAAGCCCGGCTACTCAACGCGGCCGCGAGGCCGAGGTACGACCACGTGATACACACACACACACCACACACGCACTCGTCGTCGTCGTCGTCGTCGTCGGGCAGCTCGGGCGCGCGGCAAGCCCGGCTACTCAACGCGGCCGCGAGGCCGAGGTACGACCACGTGATACACACACACACACACACACACACACACACACACACACACACACACACACACACACACACACACACACACACACACACACACACACCACACAAGCACTCGTCGTCGTCGTCGGGCAGCTCGGGCGCGCGGCGCGCGCGGCATGCCCGGCTACTCAACGCGGCCGCGAGGCCGAGGTACGACCACGTGATACACACACACACACACACACCACACACGCACTCGTCGTCGTCGTCGGGCAGCTCGGGCGCGCGGCGCGCGCGGCAAGCCCGGCTACTCAACGCGGCCGCGAGGCCGAGGTACGACCACGTGATACACATTTTAAGCTGTGTACCAATTTGAGCAGCTTCGGGTTGAGGCACGCACGGCTCACCTATGTTGTCCTGTCGTACGCCCTCCGCGCTGCGAGCCGCCCAGACCCAGAGCCAGTATTTGACCGTTCTCAAAGGTGCCTCAGTGTGCGTGCGTCGCGTAATTTGTACGTAATCTTAGTAATCTTACTCTCCCTCTCACTGAACATAAGCGTGAGCGAGATGCAAGTGCGTGTTCGAAAGCGCGGATATCATGTTTTTTCGGAATATTTCAGAAAACGAGGTAAATTTTTAAGAAATTTAGGTAAGTAACAAAATAAAGTTATAGTCATAGATAACCTCCTATAGATAGAGCCTATGAACGATTTTGTTCGAATCAAAGGTCACCACAGTTAGAGGTAGGTGCGGGTTGCGGGGCGGTCGGTAACGGCGCTGCGATTGGCTGTTTCGAAAAGTGCGCGCTTTGATACAGCATGGCGTCAGAAGCGTAGTGATGCGACGCGTTGGTCGTTTACGGTTTTTAGCGGTGCCGCGATTAATTGTTAGTTAACTATTTTAGATGGCGTAACGCTGGTTAACATGGTAAACATTTTTGAACTGCTGTCACTGTTATATTATTATCATATTTCGTTTATTGACTATTTTGATCGCCACGTAATATAAAAAAAGTATGTAAATCACCACCTTGTGAATACATCAAACTAGTTTTTACGTTGCTGTATTCGTCAATATATGCATCCAAAGTTAAAACAGCTGTTTTTCTACTTCCAGTACGTACTACAATAATATTCCGTTCACTAGTTCTGAAAGCTATAAAATAGAGCGAGATAGCTTGTAAAACGGTTGCATTGCAGTCTGCCACGCCGCCTTCGTATATATGATCTATGTTATGAGAGACTTTTTTAACAAAAGAATTTTGAGAATGCAATGACAAGGATATAAATATAATCTTTAGTGAATTTTCGTGTTAAAATAGTACACGAAATCACGGATTAATTAACGTATTGTTTCCTTAAATGAATCTGAATCGGTAAAATTCGAAAGTATCACTAGCCCATCACTAGAGTGTCACGTGATTTCGTCAGAAAGGAACAGTATATTGTCATTTCCATTGAATGAAAAGGGACATGCATACTTCTCTACTTCTTATGGGCCAGTGTAAAATGAACTTCGCGTGACTGAATGAAAATTACATTTATATGATAAATTTAACTTACCTGTGAAATGTTATTCCGTCGGTTGTGTAATTAGACGTTCGGGTGTTTTTTCCACACCACTTCACACAGCACGACCTCATTTTAGCGCAAAATCAATTTTAATTTGTTGGTTGTTTGACGCACGTATAGATCGCGTACCTGGTCGATACTGACAATATGGCGCGGGGTAGGGGGGAGGTTATCATTGCTAGATCATGTACGCGTGGTGACCGCACGTCGCCCTTTAGGCTCTATCTATAGGAGGTTATCTATGGTTATAGTCCTTTACTTTATGAAGAAGATTATAAAATTACATCTTTTTCTGATAAAAAATGGAGCAGTAAAATGGTTTACAAGTGAAATAATAGAGTTCACTTCAGATTTTTTTTTCTCTACTTTCATTTGTCAAAATGGATTTATACGAAAACTATATTACTTACCTGAAAATTGTTACGTTATCATTACATAGTATAAAACAAAGTCGCTTCCCGCTGTCTGTCTGTCCCTATGTATGCTTAGATCTTTAAAACTACGCAACGGATTTTGATGCGGTTTTTTTTAAATAGATAGTAATTAGTGATTCAAGAGGAAGGTTTATATGTATAATACATACCTACCCGTGCGAAGCCGGGGCGGGTCGCTAGTAATGTATAAAATAGTTACTAAACAACTCATTTTCACGAAAATTTCAAAGGCGGAGCCTTAAGCGGGTATTACATTGTTGACATGACATTGACGACTTAGGAAGCTGATTCAGGAAGGTGTAATCGCATTTAGCTAGTCATCATCATCATCATCATATCAGCCGAAAGACGTCCACTGCTCGACATAGGCCTCCCCCAAAGAGTTCCAAAGTGACCGGTCCTGCGCCACCCGCATCCAGCGGACTCCCGCGATCACGATTTAGCTAGTAAGGATCCTAAATCTAAATGCAATTACACCTTCCTGAATCGGCTTCCTAGGTCATTCAGGATGCTAAATTTAGGACAATGTAATACCCGCTTGAGCGTGCCGCGGACAGAGCGACACGATCGAACTTGTTTGTGCGCGAAGCGCATACGTATTTAAGCAAGTGGCTGAGCCAGTGTGCGTGTAATCGTTTGTTAGTAAATTAGGAACAAATTTTGTTACAAATACATGAAAAGAATAAGGGGTTGTGGGATCCGAAATAAATCAGCTGTAATCGTGACGACGCCATTATGAACGACGCGCAATGTCGGCTCGCCTCGACGCCATGGCGACGTATCCCATACAAACAGGGTAGCCAAGCATCGCCAAGTGGGTTAACCTCTATACATTTCTGTATGATTTGTTTGGATACGGTAGCCGGCGACGTCGCCATGGGGCGTCCGAGTGAGGCACGGCACATATACTCATACATATCATTCAACGTGGCGTGGTGCATACATAGTCGCTGTGATTTGTAAACTGACATTATCTATCTTGTAATTTCAGATTAAATGCTAAATCCAGTGCTGGTTTAGCAGCTGCAGTGTCAACAGTTGCAAGTAAAAAGGAATCTACAAGTGATAAAGGTGAGAGTTGACACAAATGCTTGCAAGAATACATGGCACACTTTAAGTCCTGAATAATGGCAGTGAAGTAACAGTAAATTATTGTGGTTTATGTATTACTTTTGGCCGTATTTGAGCAATCATTCGCGCTGTCTACATCCTACACAAACCTCAAATGTTTTAAATACTATCAATATTACTATCCAAGTGTTTGAAGCTTTACTATTAGTTTATCCATTTTCAGAGTCTGGTGGCAAAAAGCGGCCAGCAGGCTCACCGCCCGACGCGGGACCAGCCAAGAAACCAGTGTCAAGGAGAGAGGAGCTCCTCAAACAACTGAAGGCGGTCGAGGACGCCATCGCCAGGAAGCGATCGAAGATCTAAGCCCAACGATGCCGACTTCGGCCACCAGTACAAAACACGACCGCAACGGTCCCAGCACTCAAACACTCAGTTATTGTTCAAATCAGACTACGAGCAGATACGTTTGTCGTGTTAGAATAATTATTAAGCATTTAAGAATGTGTGATGTTCATTGACTTAACCAAAATAATATATCAATTATAGGTCTTATTGTGTATGTAAACAGATTATTTTAATATGTATACGAAACGGTATAAGGTCTTCAATTTGATTCTGTAAAAAATATCGATATTAAAAAGTGGAAATATGTATTTTGGTGTTGTTTGTTCGTCACGACGTGAGAATTGAGAGAACCTAGTTTAGTAGGTTTAATGCTAATTGAATACGTTAGGACATTACGAGATGAAGAATAAATTCATTATTTTATATTACAATAGTTTAATTTCACCTTAAATTTTACACATCTTCATGGCACAATAACTTGTAATGACGACAATCGATATTTCCTTGAGGATATGTTCCGAACTAGAGCGTTGTTTTGGCCAGTGCCGAGGAGCGTTCTAAGAGCGTTATAAGCGACGAAGCCGACGCCGCAACTGTGGGCTTCTGAGAAACTAAATCCTCCCTGAGATATAAATCCTAAGATCTCCCTGCTCGCTGAATTTCGTACGTTTTGTATGCTAGAGGGCACCCAAAGCTCTTGCAGACTTTTTACATATTCAGATGGTTCTTTCTTTTGTGTGTTCGTCTTTCGTGCAACAAGTCCATTCTGAAAAAAAATATGTACCTTATGTTTGACGAAAAACAATATAATATATTGTATTACATAATTATGTAGGAAATACAATTTATTCCAAGATACAATTCCAAGTGCATGCCGCGGGTAGATAACTCTGGACACTTTGCTGCTCATGGCATTCAAGTCTAGAGGAGTAATGGTACATTGTTTAACAAGGGGCGTATGATGAATATTGCAAACGAGAGTCTGTCAGGAGCCCGACGCCGTAAGGCGGAGGGCTTTTGATGACTCGAGTTTGCAATATTCTTACGCCCGTGTTATACACACTGTTTTTCATCACATTTGCGAGGAAATAAATAACCACAAAAGACAGAAAAATCTATGTTTTATACAAGCGCATCAATCAAATGTTGACGAAATTGACAACTTCATTTCTAGATCAGTGTTCCCCTATTTCCTTCCTGGTTTATCCCTCTAGAGGACTCGTTTTTTTTTATTAAATCTAGGTGTACTGTATGTATGCCCCCTGTCATTTACTTTTTCCCAAAAAATAATTACCAAAACAGATACGAATTTTCGAAAACCTAAAAAATGCTTCATTTTTACTGTCATATTCAGATGACTACCAGACAAATATAAAAAGTTTTTACGTTAAAACAAAATAATAGAAACATAGATCTACTCTTCCTCTAAATTTCAACACCAAACATAATTGAATCGGCGCAGGTTTGGCGGAGAAAACAGGGGAATACAAAGCATCGATCTTGTCAAGATTTTGTAGTGAAAATCTGTCTGAGCTGCGGTTGTCCCTATCGCGCATCGCACGCGGTCGCTTGGGCGCAACGCGACGGCAATAGTTTGTACAAATACCTATTTCTCAATTTTGTCGCAGACCGACTACGCTCTTAACCAATCAGATCACACACAAGCTCATAACTCCCATGGTGCCATTATTTCCCGCGGGAACAATTTAGGCCATTGTCCTTCTGTATACAGGCAAGGAATAACACCATTTATGAGCAAGTGTGATGAAAAGTACAATTTCCAACCAGAATACAGTTGATGAGACAAGACAGAAAACAACTAAGGTAAGTACCCTATTACTAAGACTCCGCTGTCCGTCCGTCCGTCCGTCCATCCGTCTATCTGTCTGTCTGTCTCCAGGCTGTATCTCACTGATACCTTGATAGTTCCAGCTGAAATTTTCACAGATGATGTATTTCTGTTGCCGCTATAACAACAAATACTAAAAACACAGAATAAAATAGTTTTTTATAGATAATGGTACGGAACCCTTCGTGCGCGAGTTCAACTCGCACTTGGCCGGTTTTTTCCTTTTTATTCACTTTTTTAAATGTTTCTGTTTGGGTCTTTCTTTTAAAAAGTTTTTTTCTCTGTTTAAATGTTTTTTTAACTTTTTTTTTTCTTTTTTTAACGTTTTTTTTAATCATTTTTCTATTTAAATGTTTTTTTTTATTATGTTGTTTCAATATTTTTTTATTTTTTATTTTTTTTTTTAATCTCTTGAATGTTTTTTTTCTTTTAATGTTTTTTTTGTTTTTTATTCTGTTTTTAATGTTTTTTGGCCCCTTTTTTATACGACTCCTTTTTTATTTATTTTTTCTTTTTAGAAACTTTTTTTTTGTTTTTGTTCTTATATAAATGTTTTTTTTTATTGATTTTAATGTTTTTTCAATGTTTAAATGTTTGTTCTTTTTTTAATCTTTAGCTTTTTTTTTAAGTAATGTTTTTTTTGTGGTTTTTTTCTCTTTTTTTGTTTCAGTATTTTGTCTTTTTTTAATTTACATTTTTTAGGTTTTTTTTTCTTTTTTAGGGTTCCGTACTCAAAGAGTAAAACGGGACCCTATTACTAAGACTTCGCTGTCCGTGCGTCCGTCCGTCTGTCTGTCACCAGGCTGTATCTCACTGATACCGTGATAGTTCCAGCTGAAATTTTCACAGATTATGTATTTCTATTGCCGCTATAACAACAAATACTAAAAACAAAATAAAATAAATAGTTTTATTGATAATGGTACGGGACCCTTCGTGCGCGAGTCCGACTCGCACTTGGCCGGTTTTTAATGCTATTTTTCTTTAGCATTTTAGTATTTTCCTCGTTTTAGTGAGGTGAAAAGATTTGTGTTACACACGGGTGCAAATTACTCTTTGCTCGTGTGTTGCAACACTCGCTACGCTCAAGATTCTATTTTTGAACCACTCGCTTCGCTCGTGGTTCAACCATGGTGTCCATTCGCTACCTCGTGGTTCAACCCTAGAATCCATTCGCTAGCACGTGTTTCAATTCCACACTCGCGGTTAAAATACAACTTTGCACCCTTGTATAAACAAATAACTATTTTCTTGCCACGAGACACGCCGTCGCGGCGTCAGTATCAGGCGCTACCACGAACTTCGAATCTCGAACTTCGTATATCTCCGTTTCGGTCGCTCGAGTACCATACACCATAAGTGTGATAGAGACGGAGATATAATAAGTTCGAGATTCGAAATTCGTGGTAGCGCCGCTGGTATCAGCCCCGCTGCTCGTGACGCGTTTAAATTATAGCGTAGGCCATCACAACTAACGCTGCGACGGTTCATGTGGTGGCGAGAAAAATCTACTTATATTTTTTTAATTTCTACCAGTGCAAGTGAGACAGGAATTGATGAGTCGCGCGCGACGCGACTTACTAGCAAGTTGTGTTAGACTTACAAGTACAGTCGCCATCACATACTTAGGTACACTTTAGGTGTTCAAAAATATCGGCACATGCACCCTAATACCTTGAAAATAGAGGTGTGTTCCGATGTTTGTGACGTGCTTGTTTGCTCCGATGTATGTGATGGCGACTGTACAACAGCCAATAAATAGTAATGTATCTATATACCTACCTAAATATAACAAAGTCGTGTTCGTGACCATTTGTCTCCGCTCCTAATAGCAGAATAGGTAAATTAAAACATGGAATGAATTTTCTCATACATTTTGTATGGCGATACGAAGTTCGCGGGGTCAGCTGGTAATAGGTATTAAACATTTTTGCGCACCATTTCTGACACGTCACACTTTAAAAGCGTAGGTATTCAGTCACATTATTCGGCAATACTCTCGAGCTCTCTCGCACTATCCGTCTATCTCTTATTAGACCACTTAGAAAGAGACGGATAGTGCGTGAGAGCTCAAGTCTTGTGATAGCCGTGCTGAGCTATAACCACAAACTTCGAATCTCGAACTTCGTATATCTCCGTCTCTATCGCACTTATGGTTTATGGTACTCGAGCGACAGAGACGGAGGCATACGGAGTTCGAGATTCGAAGTTCGTGGTAGCGCCGCGTGTTAGCCGTGCTGCCCTTGCTGTAACTTGTTTTAAGCTCACCTCCAAGCTCACGCACAAATATATCTTGACGCTGCGATCCGTAGTAACTAAGCGTAGGTAGAGGTCTAGTTTCGTTAGGCGAGACGGGTAGGGTGAGGCGCATGAGTGCGTAAAAAATAACAGCCCTGCTCACGAGTATATCGTGTAGAGAGCTGGTACGTCCCGGCGGCGGTTCCTCGCGTGAGGCCGCGGGCGCGCCCGCTGTTGGCAGTGCCGCCGGCGCGCACAATATCACACAAGCACTCACCTCTACTCCGTGCGCTGGCCTGGCGTTACTGAATTCTCTCCTGGCTTCAGCACCTGAGTGATTTTTTTGCATGGAGATGGACGGCTGTCAAGGAATGTCTGAATTTTTGTGAGTTGATGGATCCTAGGCAATCTAGTAGGTACTTATCTAAAAATTGTGTGACTAACTTTATATAATTCCCTATGCAATTGCAACTATATTTCTACGTGTTTGTTCGTTTCTCGGCGAATTGGTTTATCTGTAATGCCGTGTAAATTGTTTATTCTTACTTATAGCGAAATTATAGCAAATATAGTTTTTTTAGCGAGTAATTTTTTAACTAGATTTTTTTTGTGCAAATGACGTGCTAGCAAGTTCTATAGCTCACAGAGCCAGTAGTGTACTTTTATGTATATATAGATATTCATAAAAGCGAAGAAGACACTTATTCGATTACGTGGTTATGTTGCCGACTTTGATCGATAATCGAACTCGGAGCGAAGCGAACGAGAGAATTGGAGCATTAAATCAACAGGCTGTTACGCCCTTTGAGTGTGCATGTATCGATATATGCCTGGTCCAACTTCCCAAGGACCGCCGCTGCTGTGTGATATAAGTGTGTCTTTGTATGTTTCTAGATTGTACTACGGGTTATGAGCAAAAATAGACCTTACTTTTTGGAAGTAAGGTTGCAAATTTATTGTGGGCTGGTACTGGTAGGTAATTGTCGCGTCAACCAATTACCATTTTAGAGCATAACTCTAACTGTTTACATACTTAGCTCAGAATCTATCTGCCAGACTAACGTGCTAAGGGATGAAGTTCAAATCTCATACATTATGTATGAACAATTTTTTGTTTATTGATATTTGTAGTTTTAGAATTTAGTACTTTAGAATTAGTTTGTGGGTTAGTTTAAAATCATTTGAAATATTACCGATACTAGATTAAAATATGCAAATATGAATACCTGCCGACAGTGTCTAGCGGCAAGTTTGTGGTAAGTAGGTATTTATAAATTTTGTACTTTGTGCGCCGTTATATTTGTTAGACTCCGATCGACCGATCTCTCGTGACCAGCCTAGCCTAGCGCAGCGCATGCTGAGAGTTGAGACTGGGGCCTATTGTCACAAATTCTGTTTTTTACTTACTGTTTAGTTTGTATGTTTATTTCATTTATTTTTTTACTTGTATCTTTTATTTTTCCATATTTTTTGTGGCAATAAATACTTTTCTGATTCTGATTCTATAATTCAGCAAGGGGTACGCTTTTTGGACGTACCTAATGGTATTTTTGTATACGACTATGATTTAGATAAAATTACATAACTCTAGTCAGAATTAACCATGTTGTGTTGTAAAACTATTGGTTATGGTTCATTTTAGATTTCAGTACAATAAAATAGTGCTAAAAAAGATATGAGTAAATGCTTTTAATTAAGTACTGATTTTAAATCATAATCTCTGATTGTTTAACCATTTTAAGTTTATTTAGTTATGCACGATAGGGTAGAGGAACCAAAAGATGAACACCACCCAATAGTTGAACGTTTTGTCGTAAAATTGAAATAAAAAAATCGCGACACATTTTACGCCTTCGGGAAATTTTTTTCCCTTTGCCGAGGATGGCATTTAAACTCCCATACAGTTCCCACACACACACGGCTGTGAGCGGTTGTTGCGTCGAGGTCTCGCGCCAAAATCACCGTTTGTATGGAGATTTACTTAAGGAAAGCGCTCTTAAATTTAAGCTCTAAATTATGTATAAAATTGAATAAAACGTCTACATGGATTGTTTTGCGTGATATAGATTCTTGATTAATGCCTTTAATGGATTATCTATCACAAATTGCGTATTTATTGTTAATTTAAGAGATATTTAGCGTTCAACTAACGGTTCCAACTTTTTGTACCTGAGCCAATAGATGAACGGTGTTCATCTACTGGGCAAGGTATAGTTTTTTCAAATGCTTATATAAATTCTTATTGAAAAGGTACATAAAACTTTTATGGCTCAAATGAATCGTTTTTTAACTGTTGATTTTTGAACCAAAAGTTGAACGTGAGTATCCATTCGCAACACGGTTATTTTGGGCTTTGTTTTACTATGAAAAGCACGATTGTTCAACAAAGAACCGCTGCCCAAAAGATGAACGAATAAAATTAGTTCGTTCAACTTTTGGTTTCGATTCCAATAAGTGAACGCTCTGTTAAATTTAGTCCGTTCATTCCTTTGCCATCGTGCCCAATACATGAACGAACAAAATGTATTCGTTCAAGTTTTAGGCAAGGGTTAGTACAATGAACATCTTAATAACAAAGATACGTAATAAAAATGAAATCTGACTTATACATATAAAACCCAACAATTTATCTATTTTAATCTAATGATAAATTAATAAAAAAATGTTTTAATGATTATTATATATGTAAATAATAATCTCTTATAATTGTAACCATATGAAAAGGGTACATTTGAACTGTTTTATTCTGTGTTTAGTATCAATATTTTGATTGTTAACTAGTATAAATTGCTATAACAATGATTATATAATAACTTGACCAAAAGTCAGAGGCTGCGCGGTGTTACGTTTTTCTTCGTTCAACTATTGGTGTCAAAATGTTCAACTATTAGGCACAGAGTTCATCTTCTGGGCAAAATGACATACTTCAGCATAAAACCATTTTTAATAAAATACTGTATTGTAATAGGATGTTTTAAAATAGTCATATCCAATCTCGACTATATACCAAATCGTATAAAAAAATTAAATGTAAACAAACTAAATCACCACTCCTCGAAAAAAAATTGTAAAGTTGGGATAGTCGCTTAAACGTTCATCTTTTGGTTCCTCTACCCTATTTAAATATGCGCCATCTAGCGAAATGCAATACCCGTGTGTAGCCATTCAGCTTAGAAAAAAGTGCGACCAATGGATCTAGTCACCGATTCAAAACAGCTTTGTATTATTTTGCTATTTTCGTGTTATGTTGTGACAATGGTGTATTTTATGCCTTAAAATTTGTTAATGTGATGATTTAGGACACTAAAATGCAACATTTTGACGAATGCTACGCTACTTTTTTCATTGAGAGCCTAGTAGCGCCATCTCGAATTGCTTTCTGAACTACGACGACGTTTCCAAAGCGTTAGCTATCTTCCTTGTCTTAATTATCTTTGACGATACTAAATAAATGGTGTACAGCGTCGAGCACTCGGATGTTTACCTTCTTCCAACACAATACAACGGTGATAGAAATAGAATCAACTTACTGTTGTCGTTTTATGCTTCCTAAGTTTGATTTTCCTCCTCCTCCAGCGTTTAATGTCAGCTATGTGTGCTAACCGTTTGTCTTTCCTCTTTTTTTCGTTAGGGTCTTCATGGTGGGGTTCGAATAGTGTTTTAATTATTTTGTCGTCACCAGGCTGTGGTAGACATAACTGAGCGTGTCTTTTGAGGGTCCCTTTACCCTTTATTTGAATGTACACTGCCACCAAACAGGAGTCTGATTTATCAATTTGAGGAAGATGTTTTTTATTCCCCAAGCAATTCTGGAATGGAAAATTAGTTAAAACAATGTCAAACAAGTCATTTTATTATTTTTGATAATGCTTACAGTGACAGTTTACCTGTATTTGATCCAAAAGTTTCTTATCCCGCAAGATAAAGAAATCGTCCACCGAATCTGTCATCCAGTCTCTTAACAAAATCTTCCATGGGCAAATGAAAGGGCAATTGATACCCAATTTAGCGTAATTAACTCTCTTACTAGGCGGAAGCCTGAAATATTTATCTTTTAACTCGATTTCTATTCTCTTTTCTTCAGTTCTGCCTGCTTCTGAATCAGGAGGAATTTGATGTTGCCCCATTTCAAAATGTAAGCTCTCTGTTTCTCGGAGGCCTCCAGATCTTGCCCCGTACATGATGAATGTTTGCCAAAATTGTAGGCCATAGCCAGAGGGAATAATTATGTCCCATCCACATCCATAACCTGTAATTAAGTATTTATAGAAATTATATTTAAAAAAGCGGTCAAGTAGTACGTGTCGGACCCCGCACAATGAAGGGTTCCGTGCCTATTAAAAAGGTCGTATCGCCACAAAAATCTCATGGCACTTAAGTCCTTTTCTATTGGGAAGGCAGTTTTTCAGCAATATCTCGAAAACCTTTGTAACCGATCTTGTTCAAAATAATTTTCGGTGAAAGAATTTAATAAGCACTATGTCCATGATTTTTAGATTTTTTTTGTCACACCGTTTGAAAATGAGTGGGGGGAAAGTCACAATTTTTGTGACTTTCGGGGCGATTATCTCCAACTATATCCCTTAATCAAAAACATTGCTGAGAAACTTTATATTTATTTTGAAAGGCCTAACGATTGATGTGCGATTTAAGGTGACTTACAATGATATTATTTTTTTTGACTTTCTATTACTACTAAAAACATTTTTTTTACTCATTTCAATACAGAACTATGTAGGGCTAACAGCATACACCTATCCTTCAAATTTTATTCAAATATACCTTATAGTTTTCGAGTAAAATGCCTGTGACATACGAACAGACGGACATAACGAAACTTATTATATATGGAGATATGAAAATCTGAAATAAAAATATATTTAATTTTAATTTTACTTGTCTTTATGTAAGGTGTGGTAAAATGATGTGTATGAATAAATATAAAATATTTCTATCTGCAATAAAATTACATAACATAGTTACTATAGTTATTTGTTCAACAAGAGAGCAAAGTAGATTTTTGCTGCGAGTGTTGATCTTGAGCGTAGTGAGGGACTCAAAGGCACGAGATGCAAAATATCTTTGCTCTCGTGTGATACATACAACTTTTCACCTCAGCAGTGAGAACATCGTCACGTTAAAAAATATATCGTTAGGCTTTTACGGAAGGAGAGGAGGGTTATTTCTGAATTTGTAATAGACCCCACACTATGAAATGGCAGTGCTTGATATCAAAATTAAAAAGCTACTTTGACGCACGGAGTGAGCAAAATCGCATTTTGCTCACTGTTTTCATGCAGCAAAATATGCTTGTTCGAGCTGCTGAGGTGAAAAATTGTTTTTGAAGCAGTATTGACAAAACTCTATATTTATTTATGTATTTGTGGAACTTACCAAGTTTTTTGACACTCGGATCTTGTGAGCCTGGTCTCTGTATTAGAACAGTGGGAACACTTTGTAGTTTAGGATCATTCTCATTGACCTCTCCCGGCACCAGCTGAGTTTTGGTAACATGTGCTATGTACTGTCCGTTGGTTAGTCTGTTTGCTTTTATAATATCATGTATACTTGTATCCCATAATGGTGTGATTGCTGCATGACTTGGTATGTCAAGTAGTGATTGTGTTGGGATTGGCTCCACATTGTCACTTTTTGCCTTTGTTCGGTGAGAAGGTCGGCTCAGGCGTGGATCTTTAACCACCAAGCTTAATATCATTCTTGGTGGCAACTGTGATGGTGAGTTTGCCATACCAATATTTTGCCAGTACTCTTGTTTTTCTTTCAAGAACAAATCGTCTTTTGCTTTTAATTTTGCCTGCCATGCTGACATATCACACTCATTTAAACATTTGAGGCTGCGAGTTAAGATTGCATGGCTGTTGGGTCCTGTTAATTGGAATCTGTTAAATATCCCTGGTAATACTTTAAATTTGATGTTTTCTGTAAATTTATTCATGGTTTTTCTTTTCTTTATTGCATTATCATGGTCAGCAGTATTTGAGGCGCGACACAAACTTGCTAGACCTAATTCTAATTGTTTTGTCTGTGATGGATGGACAAATAGCCATAGCACTTTATTTCCGCTGTCACTGGGGACCCAAATAAAATTCACCTTTCCAATATAACCATATGGGAAAGAGTTCACTCCATACAGATGTATAGAGCCTTCTCTCTTGCCAGTTATGTAGGCTTGAGCACAGAGGCCAAGCCCACAAGCAGAACTTGTCATTGAAGAAAACATTTCTCTTATTAACTCTACTGGTCCTGTTACTTGTACTGATGTGAGGTATGAAATGTCTTGCAGTAAACAGTGAGCAGAGGTGGCCCTGTAGCACATTCTAAATGCTTTGTCACAGGGCGCGTGAGCCAGTCGGTGTCCCCAACGCTCCACCATGTGAAATCTTTTAGCATGCCAAATATGAGTCTCCAACCAAACATTACGCTTCTGTCGCCTATTGTACTCTTCTAAAAGATTTCCTGGTCGCCTCCGATATTTTCTAGACGGTCGTTTCTGTTTAGGTGGTAGACCACTCTTTTTTAACTGCTCTAGATGTCCCTCGCGTAACTTTCTCGGTAACCTTTTACAGTTGTGGCTCATTACACGGCGCCTCATGTGTACAGGCAAAGTTTGAAAAATAAGCTTTGTTTTGCTTGGACGGAGGATGCTTTCAGTCATAGCAGCTATTTCTATACTCCTAGAAGTAGCGAATTTCAAACTATTTGCTGAAAACGGCAGCTCCTCCGTGCCGCCCAAGGCGGCATCAAATTCTGGAGCAGCCATCGTAGCTTGTGATCGTGCAAGTCGCACTATGTATTAAACATTGAAATATAAAGTGTGATTGCCTCTTATATTAACGCAACATTAATTAAATTACACCGAATTAAGATGGTGGGTATAAGATAAGACAGACACAGCAAAGCAACATAACCTACAAAACAACTAATGAAATCGAAACAGCTGTCACTGTCAGAATGTTTTTTTTTAATTCGTCCGTTCGGTTAGGCTATGACCATGGGCCATACTGCCTCGTCTTTAGTATATATAATTTCAAATAGTCAAATCCAGTAACTGCCAGGATGAACGTGAACACTGAACATGGCTAAAGTGTCTGCGGTTGCCAACACGCCCCTCTAGAGTGAACTTGGTTTTGCCGGAAGCTTTGGATTCGGCACTTATAGTTCGTATGCCAGTACGCCTACATCTCATGACAGCACGATAAAATGCATGGCAGCAGGTCGAGAAACTATTCTACGTCTGACTCTCTTGGCATCTTGTTTCGATTCGAAATAATACGAGTACAAGAGTCCCCTCCCGCCCGTGGTGAGGCGTCCACGCCGCGCTATCGTCCCGCCGGCGTCTCGTCCCTTCCTGCTCGCTATCTGTCCAAGCCTTTAATGCCAGCTCCGCCTATCGGGCTCTAATCGCCATCGATTATTATGCCACGAGTTTGTCTTCATTCTTCTTTTGGTAATCTATTGTACCTAACTATTATCTATTATAACATGAAGGAGGAATCTGGGGATTAGGTTCCAAAGCGGACCCCGACCTCGTTGAGCACTACCGGGAAAAACGCTAGGAGGATGTGTTGGTGCGATGACATGAAGGGGTTGTTCCTGTAGCGGACGCTTTATTGTTATTTAAAGCTCTCTTCGTATTCGTCGTTCGGCCTGAAGTCAAGAGTAAGTAGTAGGTATTTAGGTAGGTAGGTAGTAGGCCTACTTGGTAAGCGTTGGCGACTTATTGGCGATTCCGTAAATTAGTTGTCAAGGGATGAAATATTTTATTGATAACATAGTTACAGGTCATAGGAGTAGGTGAAACTAACATGTTGTTACTTTTATCCCGATATCGATATAACTAACCCATCGCTAAAAAGAAATGGAAAGAAATTTAACGGCCTCCGTAGCCCAGTGGGTAGTGACTCTACCTACGAAGCTGGAGGTCCCGGGTTCGAATCCCGGTCAGGGCATTTATTTGTGTGTTTATCACGAATATTTGTTCCTGAGTTATGGATGTCATATATGTATATAAGTATCTATATGTATGTATCTATTATATATATCGTCGCCTAGTACCCACAACACAAGCCTTATTGAGCTTACCGTGGGCCTAGGTTGATTTGTGTAAGATTGTCCCGTAATATTTATTTATTTATTTTATTTATTAAGAAAAAAAAAAAAAAAAATGGGTTCAATTCAAGCAAATAATTATTAGAAGACCATCTTCTAACTAAGCTTATACATACCTACTATGCATTTTCAATTATACCTATTCAAAAAATAGGTTCATCACAACTATAATAAATAAATACAGCAAACCGGATATAATTATGTTAATGACTGGCCAACAATGTTAAGTTGTATTTTGTTGGGAGACTGACATACTAATTATGTGGTTTACTAAATAAAAATCATGATTAGAAATAGAAAAGCTAATTCATTTCTTTTAATTTGCACTGTTACAATTATCCCTAAGCATTGTTACAATCAACCCTGGGGATGATTGTAACAAATTCAATCTCTCACTGAAAGCTATTTTTTTAACCGACATCAAAAAAGGAGGAGGTTCTTAATTCGTCTGTATGTTTTTATTTATTTTTTATGTGTGTATGTTACGCGATAACTCCGTAATTTATGAACCGATTTGAAAAAATATTTTTTTTGTTTGAAAGCATATACTTCCAGATTGGTCCCGTTGTCATCAAAATCCAGTTCTGATGATGGGATCCTGGAGAAATCGAGGGAACTCTTAAAATTTTATAGGCAAACTTGAAGCTATTTGGCTACTGATTTGAAGTCGGTTAAAACTTTGTTTTGAAAGTCAATTATTATAAAACCAATGGATATATCACATGTTTTTCTATACTAAAACGTGCGTGGAGGATGTCTGCACAACACGTACCTACAGAAAAATTAATTAAGGGATTAAAAAATATATCACAAAAACTAGAAATTTTTACGTTCATCCCTACCTACCTATAGGTTAGTCCGTAGAGGTTCAAAGCACCCCGAGATACGTTGCAAGTGGTGGTGTATTTTTTTTTATATTGTTGACATCGATACAACCGATCAAATATCAAAAATGGTTACACGAGATATCTTGGGACAACTTTTGGCAGCCACAAATCCTCGAAATTTTGGGACTTATTTTGGTTTCTCACTCGTAGCTTCTATACGGTGCATCCTAGCGAAAAGCTATTCACTAGGAAGTAAAAGAACATAAAAGTGTGCGTCTAATGAGTACCAATCCATAATAATTCGGTTCAGCGACATAGTAGAAAACCATGGCCGCAAACAAGGCTTTCCTCAACATTGTAAGTTATTTCAAGATAGTGGTTTTTAAGCTTCTGCGTGTCAATTTTGAATTGAACTATAGGTTTTAGCTCCTCAATGGTAGGAATTTACAGAATCGAGTTATTTCAGCATTTAGTATCATCATAACTGGTAATCGAAAAACTGGCGGTTTTCTCGTGCAACGCATCAGCATTGCAGTTCAACGAGGAAATACCGTAAGCATACTCGGTACAATGCGTAGAGGGCCGTTTTAGGGTTCCGTAGCCAAAATGGCAAAAATGGAACCTTTATAGTTTCGTCATGTCTGCCCGTCTATCCATCTGTCCGTATGTCACAGGCATTTTGCTCGAAAAGTATAAGGTGTATTTGAATAAAATTTGGAGGGTAGGTGTATTTTGTTAGCCGCTACATAGTTCTGTAATGAAATTACTAAAAAAAAAATCTTTTAGTGGTGTACCCCATACATGTAACTGCACTGCAAGCCAAAAATAATAAAAATATTGTAAGTCCACGTGTCAATCGATAGGCCTTTTAAAATAAATTTAAGGTTTCTCAGCAAGTTTTTCGATTAAGTAACGTGAAAATAGTCGGAGATAATCCCAAACCCAAAACCCAACGTTCCGATTTATCTGTTGATGTTGATGTGTAGGTAAGTATTGTGATTGGTGGATTTTTAATATGGTGAAGTATTTTGATTGGTACTACTTTAGCCCCGCTTGAGAAGCCTAATATGACACACTGCGAGCATGAGAATCATGAGATGTGAACAAGCATAAAAGGTTCAAAAAACTATATCCCGACTACGGAAAAGTAACTATGAATAATATTTTTATATATTTGAACTCGAAAATTTCTCCCCTTTCGTTTGATACCCAACACGCTATGACAGATTTTTTTTTTCAAAGTCAGTCACTTATTTGTAAGTGACAGCCACCATGTTTTTTTAGGGTTCCGTACTCAAAGAGTAAAACGGGACCCTATTACTAAGACTTCGCTGTCCGTCCGTCCGTCTGTCTGTCACCACGCTGTATCTGTATCTCACTGATACCGTGATAGTTCCAGCTGAAATTTTCACAGATTATGTATTTCTGTTGCCGTATAAGTATAACAACAAATACCTACTAAAAACAAAATAAAACAAATATTTTTATTGATAATGGTACGGAACCCTTCGTGCGCGAGTCGGACTTGCACTTGGCCGGTTTTTTTTTCATACAAAAGGTAGCCTATGTCATTCATCCGTAGCATAATTTTGAATGAATTGACACCCCAAATCGGTTCAATATTTTAAACGCTACAGTGGAACAACCACAGATGTATGAATATAAGGAGATCGGACATGGCGGCCGATTTGTATAGAGTGAGCCTGTCGCAAGTACATTAACCCACACAACGCCCAAGTAATTGACAAGACAAAGCACGCACACATCTAAAACACACACTCTTGTATACCTACACGCTTATTTAACAATATAGGCATTTTGGGAAAAAACGTATTATTCTCTGCGATCAGCACGCGTGCACAGTATGGCAGTGTATGCCCATTGAGCATACAGCTGCGACACGGCCGCCGGCGGCTTGTCCTCTCTCTAGTATTCTATGCTCTGAGGAGTCTGAGGGAACAACATACACAAATACAAACAAAGACTGCTAAAAACATCTTCATTTCGGCTCTGCCGTAGTCGGGCAAAAAATATACGTTGTAAATAAATTATGCATACCGCTGTACCTATTTTTTTAAGCAGATAAATGCACCAATAAACTGTCAGCAAAATCATCTCGAATACCACTTTATCAGTAGGTAGGTGGGTCGTTGGCGTTAGTTATCTATTGTATATCTATCAGTAGGTACGTTTGCGAATTCTGTGCGATTCAGTAGGAGGTAGGTACTTTGTAGATAATCCATTAACATAACATACTTCAGATCGTAATCCCGTGGGCAATCGAATAGGTTAGTACCTAAATACATAACCCCTTTGTCAGGTCCGTCACATGACGTATGTACTTACCTACTCTGTGTAATGATGTAATGATTATGTATACTAATGATTTAGGTAAACTTTCTCGATTTTTACATACCGTTTTAATTAGACCGGACTTGATCACGTAGCTAACGTACGTAGAGATCGCTTTTTAGCGATTAGACCGCCTGTTTTCTACCCCTAAATACTTACTTACTTGTTACTGTTTTGTTTTTCTTTGTAACTGCTTCATTTGTATCGGGTCTCCAATAAATAAAAAAAAAAGTAAAAGTAAAAAGTCATTTATTTAAACAGAATGAGTTTTACATAGTTACCAGAGGTCCCCACACTAGGCTACGTTTGTATCGTGGAGAACCAGTTAATTTTTAAACATCAGAAATAAGTTACCACAGAATTAATTACATTTGGAGGAGTAAGAAAAAATATTTTACATTGAAAAGTTTATACTTAGAGACTAACATAGATATTAAAGATAGCTTCAGTGTCGGCATAATTTAACGAATGAAGAAATTTAAAAATAAGTGATTTGGCTTAATTTTTTGTGCTGCCCGTTAGGTTACAATATTTCAGTAAAGTGTTATATATTGCTACCCTAATATAATCACCAAAACGTTTACCAAAGCTGGAAAGAACTCTAGGAACTGGTAACCTAAAGACGCGTTTTTTAAGTAGTGTGTCGTAGCAAGTCATATATTTAGAGGTTTTGTGTGTACATAATGAAATTTTAAGGATATAAAGTTGACGTACGGTTAAAACGTGTGATTCGGCATACAAGGTCGCAGTTGGATATCGAAAGGGCCTCTTTAACATGACTTTCAGCACCGAACGTTGCGCTCTTTCGATTTCCAACATGGTCGTCTTTGCTGCGCTGCCCCACGCTGTGATACAATAACTGATTACTGACTGGCACAGCGCAGTGTAGACTAGTAGTAACAAAGAGCTATCTGCAGACTGCCGAAGTTTTTTGAAAATATAAATAGATTTTCTAATTCTTGCGGAGAGTTTGTTTATGTGGTGCTTGAAATTTAGTTGTTCGTCGACAAATAGACCCAGGTACTTAATAACGTCAGTGCGCTGGATGGAATCGCAGTTACAGGAGATGGCAGGGAAGTCTTTAGGTACAAGAATGAATTTTTATAACGGGATTGAGGGACGGTTTCGATGATGCGGTTTTGTGAAAGCAAATAAATTTTGTTTTATTATTGTTAAGGGTCAAAAGGTTGGCACAAAACCAGTCGGAGGCAATTTTCATGCCTGTTTCTGCAGCAGCAACTGCTTTTTCCCATCTAATATCATTAAACAGAATTACCGTGTCGTCAGCGTAGCAAATTATTTCAGAACCTGGAATTTGCAGGTTTAGGATGTCGTTGATGTAAATAATGAAAAGAGTGGGTCCGAGTATGCTTCCTTGCGGTACGCCAAATTTAATTTGCTCCGTAGTACTGCTAATAGAACCCACTCTGACCAGTTGACTCCTCCCGGACAGATAGCTCTCAAACCACGTCAGCGGTACACCACGTATGCCTAACATTTGTAGTTTCCGTAGCAAAATTGGAAAGGAGACAGTGTCAAAGGCTTTTGCCAGATCTAGAAAGATACCCACACACTTGGAGTTATTATCTAGGTAGGAAGAAACAAGGTTGATAAGAAGTGAGGTGGCGTCCTCGGTGGAAAGGTTCTGCCTGAAACCGAACTGTCTCTTAGATAGAAGACCGAACTTCTCAAGGTACTTAACTAAACGAGTGTTTACCAGCTTTTCCAGAATTTTTGAAAAGGTACTAAGCAGAGATATCGGTCTATAGTTTCCAGGAATATCTTTGGGGCCGTCTTTGTGAATTGGAACGACCGCTGCTATTTTCCAATGCGCAGGAAAACAGCCCGAGCTGAGGCTTAAATTATAAATGTGAGTGATGGGCTCTATAATAATATTTTTGACACACTTTATAAGCTTGTTATTAATCCCGTCCAGGCCTGGTGCACTGTCATCCTTCAGTTGCATGATGATGGATTCAATTTCTGTACAGTCAGTAGGCTGCATGAAAAAGCACTTGTCCGTGACACCACCGAATTGAATTTTGTTGGCGAGGTTTTCTTCTGTCTCTCCTGTTTGTGATATAATGTTTTTGGCTAATTTTTGACCGACGGATGAAAATAAATTATTGCAGTTATTTAATGACTCTTTGGGATACGGGGTGGAAATGAGTTCAACTGGTTGCTGATTTTGTTTGTTTATGTTACAGATATTTTTAACAACGTTCCACAGTTTCTTTGTATTGTGGTTATTGGCAGAGAGTTCAAGATTTTCATGTTTTTCTTTTAGTTGTTTTAGGAGATTGTTACAGAAGTTTTTGTACCTATAATAGGTTAATTGGAGAATTACATCATTCGGAAACTGTTTTGATTTTAGGTGTAGCCTGTAATAAAGAGTAAGTAAGTACTTACCTATTTGTAGGTACGTATCGCAGATGCTGTCTCGTCGTGAGTAGCTTTTTAGCGAAGCGAAAGAGGAAAACGCATTATGCACACACAACGAAAGGCTCCGATCTCATATTTATCGCACTTGACGAATATATTAACCCAAATGCGATCTGAGACATTATATGGCCCAAGGTGTGTATAATGTACCTTACTTTAACCACAGAATAAGTAATAGTACTACGTACAGAAGGTTCTCTGTTAACAAATTCCCTGTTTAGGTACGCCAAACGTGCCTAAATGTGGCCATCCCGTTCTATCGCATGCAACGCGCTGCGACCCGTGCGAGCGTCCTGTACCAACACGCGGCAGCTACTAATGGGCCGCCAATTTGGCGGCCGCCGGCATGTACTTGTAGCGGCGCGACGGAATCACAGAGTGAAAAGCGCCCCTGCTTTAACAAGGAAGTATATTGAAGTATATTGTATTGAAGGACCTTATACCCTGAAAGTAGGGTTATCGTTGCATTTCGACTGAGAAGTACACCTAATACACCTCTCACTTCGTTCAAACGCCAAAAAGTCTCCGTCCTTCAACATTCAACCCTTGGTCCGCAAATTCCGCAATGTACAATTTTTGAAGAAAGTGGCATAGCCTGTTGCCCGCTGCACGAAGGTACAAGTCTAAGACTTCGGTTACACGCTCAGTCTGGCGTCAGTTCGTATTTAGTCTTATTCGAGTTTGGAGTCACTTTGGACTGATGCCAGAATGATGGAAAATGGACACGGTTACACGATCAGTCCAGACACTCCAGACTGACAAAATACTGATGAAATTACGACGCAGTCGCCGTTTGGACACAACGCAACACATTAATTTAGTCTTGTAGTCTAATATGGATGATATAAAGAAAAAAAAGGCCTGTGCTATGATAATTATCGCTTACCTGTTAAAAAAACGTATAGGTACCTATATCCTCGTGGCACCCACCATACAACACAAAATGACATTGAAATTTGAATCAAACTAATAAAAGAAATAGAGTTGAAATTCTTTTGTTTCAAGAGAAGACCAAAACAAAAGAAATGCAACTCTATTCCAACCCAAAATTGTTTAAATTCCTTTAAGAGAATATGTCCTTCCAGTAGGCCCAATGGCGCTAGGAGGATAAAGAAAACGGTGGATGAGAAGCTGGGTACAAAGAAGAGATCATTACACGCATCTAAATTTAATGAATGAAATACGAGTACAGAAGGAAGACGAAGATTTTGAAAATTGCTATCGGACGAAAGAAGCCGGTCGATCAGTTAATAGCAGATTTGGACGGTGACTGACGCGAGAATTACACAAACAGGATACACGATCAGTATCCTATCAGTTTTCTGTCATTCAAAATGGACCAACTGACGAATATTATCACAAATATTTTAATTTTCATCAGTCCAGACCATCAGTACATCAGTCCGAGTGGTTACACGATCAGTATCTCGCCGTTCTGACCAGAATGATGGACTGAACTGACGCCAGACTGAGCGTGTAACCGAAGTCTAAGACTAAACTGGCAACACTGAGGCTTGTGAGTTATGACCAATAACAATAACGTCGGCTAGGTATTTGACCAGCGGGGCTAGCAGGGACAAGCTGCCTCATGGGCCCAGTCCTGTCAAGCTGGTCAAAGTAGGCATACTCTGAGTAGTTCCAAGGATAATACATAGCGTGTCTAGCACAACTGACATATCTACGCGACGCAAGTTTTTATTCGTACGAATCGTTCGTCGTGTGACTGAGGGAGTCGCGCGTGACGCCACTTGACACCAAGTTATGCTAGAGACCTTCTGCACGGCTATCACAGGATGGTCCGAAATCCATCTATTTCTAATTAGAACGCTTAGAAAGAGACGGATACACGATAGTCTATGTCGCCGCGACACAGCTCGCGGGCCATGCTGTGTTGCTTTTCACGGGCCACTGGACGCATTTCAGAGGGCCTACGGCGAAAGGCATTCGTAGTTTTCCCTCTCTGTCAGACTTGCGAGTTCGTACGTACCTAAGTGCGACACAGAGGGAAAACTTCGAATCGAATGCCGATCGCCACTCGTTGGGAATTACCTACTTTCCGCACTTGTATCATAAATAACTATTATTGCATTACACGGGACACTAACAGAGTACATAAGATGCAGTTACAGTTGTGTTTGGCATAAAATATGTACCCAATTACAGGTGAACACATCGTTTTACAGTACAAGATAGCTTAAGTATGAGATAATAAATAGGTAGGTATACAAATTATATGATAGGGATTTTAATGTCTAAAAGCAAGGGGTAATTCTTTTCTTAAGTACTATTTAAATTAAACTAAATACTCAATTCTACGAATACTAAATTAAAATTTAAATATTAGAATTATTTAGATATGTTATAATTTAATTTGACGACGCAAGTTTCATTTGTATCGTGATATATATCCAAATTGGCTGCTGTAGCAATATTGTTGTAGTATGTGAGTAGCCTAATATCCAGGGGCGCGTGTTTTTTGAAGTGGATACTTCTTTGCTCGCGTTCTTGTACGAGTATAGGGGTACAGTTCAAAATGTATCACGTGACTTCCGGAATAACTTTTTGTAGAGAAGCCTAATCTGATTACAAATAATTGTTTGTTACATGTTTTAATCTTTCTTTATAAATTTGCCATTAGTTGTTAATCACAAAATGTTACTTAGTTTATGTGGCGGACATGAAAATAATGCTGAAATGACCGCCATTTTCAATGTATCGCGAGTCAAATGTTGCCATATATACAGATTTATCTGTACTTATACAGATTTTAGTGAATTAATTCAGACATAGACAGAACCCTAATGGTTCCATAGCCAACAAAGAAGTATCCACTTAAACTTAATTAACGGTTGTATCTCCGACACAACCCGCTTCTTTTTATATTGGTTCTCGCTAGGGGTACACTGAAGGTTCGTGGGGGCTCGACGGGAGTTTAGTTTTGGCACTATAAGGCAAATCTTGTCAAACATGTTTAAGAGGGGCGTGTGGTCAGGTCTGTTGACTAATTGGTATAAGAATGTAGCAAGCGGCGGTTTGATAGGGGTGACATGGTAAAGTGCAGCAATCGGGATTCATAACTTACCCTGTGGCTGATGTTTGGAGCAGTAAAAGCCAGGTGGCGTGTGAAGGTTCTTTGTACACTTTCGATGCGGTCTACACTGGCAAACTCTAGGCAGCTCCCGACTAAGGCGTTGTATAGCATTACCCTTGTCGATATATTTCTGAACTCTTTAGTGTTTCGTTTGAGAAATCCCAGAATTTTAAGAGATAAAGTAGGGGAAACAGTGGCAGTGAGTATGCACTTTTGTCTCAGGCGACGCCGCTTGGCACGATTGTTCCATGGGTCAAATTAAGCTGATTTAGCGTCCTAGCCACGAAATCACCCCCTGGCTAGTACCCAAAAAGAGGGCGGGGAAGGGCCGTCTCCCGAGGCCCGGTCTCAGCTAATATTCGTCGGGTGACAAGCAAAACTCACTAAGTAACAAATACCTACTTAAATCAAAGGTCGTATCTCGATATCGACTACCTACCGAGATACGAGGTTTTGAAGAGCAATGACAGTTTTTGTAGTGACTTTTGCTTGTCACCCGACGAATTTTCTGCCTACCCATTAGCTAATATTTCTGCCTAACCATAGCTACTAGGTCAAGCTTCGTAACATTTTCGTATAATTCAGGGATGGCGCTTTCATTTGTGAATTTAACTTTTTACCTTTCCATACAAAAATACAGAAAAAAACGCAATATTTGTAAATTTGCAAAAAGAAAACTTGTTATTTTGTCTATCACGATCGCACGATAGCGTTTTTTTGTATAATAAAAATATGGTAACATAGCCCATTTATCTGTTATTATAAAAAATATCACTTACAAAGGCAAGTCTTAAGAAAAATTGGTATGCAAAAAATATTTTCTATCGCGCGAAGTAACAGATTTCAACGGCGTGGCGGCTGTGTGCGGTGAATGTCTATCAGAGAACTACCTATACAAATTGCAAACGTATGGCCTACTAGGTATGATACGGCTAACCGTAATATTTTAAGTGACGTTAGAGACGTTAGAGTACATTTTCAACGTAATGCATGCATCACATGATAGCAGCTAGCTATGATAGCTGCTATCATATGATGATGATCGTGAAAGATATTAACAAGGTACTCTCAAGATAAGTATAACTCCGACCTATTTATGAAATTAGAAAGCGTTACGATAGATTTTAAAACTAACACCTGGGCAGCGGAGGATGCAAACGGAGCCTTACTAACGGAGATTGATAAGGTGGTAGAAATATGGCGATGGTATTGCGAAAGCTTTTACACAGACACAGGCGCACGCAACTACCTACCTCTACAATAACAATAAGCTCTCGACACTCCATGAGCAACTATTGAGACTGATATCCTAAAGTTAAGTCATAGATTCGATTTTCTGCTTTAAACTAACGGAAATGGATTAATAAATCTGCCGGTAGTGACTGCATTTTTGACGAAAACTTGAAGCTCATAGGTGATACTGGCTTCAATATTCTGCACACCCTATGCAATATGGAGGACAGGCGAATGGATCAGCAAGAGTTTTTTCTTATACTATTGCACAAGAAAGGTTCGACCAAGTCCTGTGGAAACTTTAGGACTGTAGCGCTCATATTCCACTTTACGTCATTATTATGTCTTTAACGAACGGCTCAAGGCATTTTTGCACTGGCACAGATCCCATTATAATAAGCTGGATTCGTAAAAGTACGAAGCATAAGTTAGTGAGTGTTAGACAGATTAAAGGGAAGTGTCGCGAGTTTAACATTTCAATATTGATGTGCTTCGTTGTCTACTCGAAAACGTTCGATTGTGTTGGATAAGAATGTCTGTGGAATACCTTAATAGAGATAGATGGTGTACCCACAGCTCACAACTCAATTTAATCGCAAACCTTTATCTGGATGGAAGCACTTATCAAAGTAAATAATGTACTGTCGGCACCCTTAAAGCAGCAGAAAGGTGTTAGGCAAGGATGTATTCTTTCTCCGATTAATTTTTATTTACGGGGAATACATCGTGAGCCGAGCCCTAGATGGCTGGGATGCTGGCATTTGTGATGGCAGGGAAAAAGTCAGTCATTTAAGATATGCCGACGACACAACACTCATCGTATCGTAACAAGAGTTGGCTGAACTCCTATCAAGAGTGGAGAAAGAAGGATAGCTGAGACCGGACCTCGGGAGACGGCCCTTCCCCCCCCCCCCTCTTTTTGGGTACTAGCCAGGGGTTGATCTCGTGGCTAGGACGCTAAATCAGCTTAGTTTGACCCAAGGAACATACGTGCCAAGCGGCGTCGCCTGAGACAAAAGTGCAGACTGCTCCATACATTGCTGCCACTATTTCCCCTACTATTAGCAACAATGGAGTCATAATGTGCTCTGAGGTTTAACTCTGTATCCATTATCACTCCCAAATCTCTCAAGTATTTCCATAACTTTTTGAAGAAGACTGCCATTAATAGTGTATGGCGTTGAAATAGGTGTCTTTTTTCTTGTAAATTTGATGTGATAACACTTTGAAGAGTTCAGAAACATATCTGTCTGTCTGTTTGCACCAACGTTGATTCGGTCGAGGTCAGTCTGTAATAGGTGTGCATCGTGGATGGTCTTTACTTGTCTATAGATTTTTAGGTCGTCAGCAAAGAGTAAGGCACTGGCTATGATGCATCTCGTAGGCAATGTCAGACATATCCGTCTTATACTAAATACAGTCAAGTGTAAAAATATGGGAGCACAAAACTTACACATAAATATGTCCTATAGCTCTTATGTCCGCCGTCATAAGACCTATGGGGCATATTTGTGTAAAATCTGAAAAATATACATTTGTAATTTTGTACGGAACCCTCGGTGGGCGAGTCTGACTCGCACATGTCCGGTTTTTTTACTTTCTTTGTGACTCTTCGGATTTTTTCTGTGTTCCCAGTTAATATGAGGAGTTATTCCATTCCATGGCACTCTGTTTGGCTTACCTATACGTACATTTTTAACGACACGATACGTTTATAAATGTTAAACAATTCCATTTCCGTTTGAACAGTAACTAACTACTAAGGATATTGAAACACGTAACTTTTTCTCAGTTGCCACAATGACATAATTCACATAAGGGATGAAAAGTTACGGTTTCAATTTGCAATACCGTAGGTACGTTAGTTAGTGTACCAAGAAAGTGGTCTACCAGTTTTGACAAAAGTTTCTGTGAGATCAGATTTTCACTATGGTTATTGACAAAATATTATTGCAAGTGGTAATCGACCTTGTTGTTTCGCGACGTTCAAATGAACCTCGACCGTAGGGTGGGTGACCACATTTTTGGCCGACTGTACAGTAGACGTCGGAGGATATGTATGCATTTATTAATGGAATACGGTACAAAAGTGTGCACTGCACCTTATTGCAATAAACAATGTTATTTTTATGTGTGTAGTTAGGTATAGACTTTTGGAGAAGGTATAACATTAAATTCTGGGTTTCCTTTTAAATACATTAAACATAAAACGTGTAGGTAGGTAACTAGGTATACAAATCTCGGAGTCAAGTCATAGCATCGTATTCATATTTATAATTATATACAACATCTGGGAAACAACATGAGAATAATGGCACAACACAATCAAGCGGAGTTCTTCTTCTTCTCTTCTATGTATTTTCTATCTTCTTCAGATTCATTTTACGTAGGCGCAGTCGGTCGTAGATCCACAGCAGCTCGGCGAACCGTAGACATAGGAACAAAATCAGCTTTCACAATGATCTCAGAATAAGGAACAATCTGTCAAATCATTATGAAAACCAGTTTCGTCTTTCCTTTTCTTCTTATCTTCCTTCTTCTGCTGGTCGATGAAGCATCATAGCTACGAACCCAATTAGGTTGGCATTCGTGGAATGTAATGTTAAACAACAGTTAGGCACAATATGAATGGATTTGTCATCGCTCGATTGGGTGAAGTAGTGTCGGGAATGGGATGTGACGCGCGGGACGCTCCCATTAGAGGCGCGAGCGCAGCCGCATGCTCGGCGAGAATGACATCATGCTGACTCACCACCAACAATGCTTCTTTCCTTCTGCTAATTGTCCGTTGCTATCTGTAACACAAATAACGGTTTGTTTCAATTTTTGACCATGTTCGGACAACGGATGCTTCTTTTAAACTTCAAGCCGGGAACAACAGCATAGTTCAATATCCCCACCTCGATCGCTTAAACAACGCAAGTGCGATAGAAATGGAGTTATTGAACTTCAATCTCACTCTTGATTTACCTAGTGTAGAGGTATTAAAATTGGAAATCTGGCGGAGGTGTTATTTTCTTTGGAATGCACTCACAATTAGATTTGAGGCAGATTTCGTTACCTGCATTAAAACCAATATATTGCCAACAATTATTAACCATTGGTAGTAGAATCGGGACATATTTTCAATGCGCACAGCCTATCATGTTTGGTAATACAGGCGTGAGTTCATATAAGTACCTACTACTACGTATTACTTAAAGCTCGAGTCGCTATTGACAGTACTTAAGGGGCCAACAAATTAGTTTCTAATCAATGTTTGTTATATTCAGTTGATTGTCTTAGAGTGGGAGTGGACGTTGGAAGTCAGACTAAGGTCGAACGCTTACCCATTCATTACAACTCATTTAGACATATTGCATTTACTTAACTGTATTGAGCGACTAAAATAGTAATAAACGAAGGCGGTGGTGCGGTGGTGGTATGATTGGTAAAGCAATGCGGGCTCACCCACACCGTGTGTCAGCATTAATTAGGCGCGACGAAGAGTGCCACAAATGGCGCGCCGGCCATGTTAGGCGTGCGCGGGAGTCGCGTCGCGGCGCCAGCACTAGCCGCTTACTTGCTACTCGGAAGTGGCATTGAACAATTGCCCAATTGACAAAAACGCGTACCACCTTTTACACGTAAATTACTCAGCTTTGTCCTCTATGTTTTGCAGAGGGAAGTCGTACTAACTAGCGGGGTGCAGGTGCGAAGTGCTGACGTCACATCCGGGCGGCGCCGGCGCTGGCTCAATGGGCGCACTATGTGGGCCACACGTGTCACCCTACCCCGCTCCCCTCGGCCCTCACGCACCCGCACCCACCAACATTGCTCTATAATTGCTGACAACTATGGGGAATAGCGCGCGAATGTGCCACTTTTTATCGCAGTCTGTTTACACTTTTGATAATAGCAGAACGTTCCGTTTTGAGCTACCCACTTATTTTTTTTATATCCTCGCCGACATGTCAAAATACGTTAATCATTGCCTGCTACAGATAGAGATGTAATGGTGCCCCATTTAGTATGAGAAGCGAGGCGATAGTAACTTCTTCTTGACAGAATTGGATCGTGTGAATAACAAATATGTGTCGAGGAACAGATGCAGAGGCGTGTGAGCCAGACAGAGCGTTGATGACCACGCGAGTATCAGGTCGGATGAGCGTGAGCTTGTCGCGAAGGAGCGGCGACCCTCCCGGCAGGTGTTCGAGCCGAGGAGCGCCGAGAACAATACACCGGGAGCGGGAATTTAGAGCAAGAGGTGACGAAACGAAGTCCCGGTGGCAGCGGCGCCGGTGCCGGCTTGGGAATGTAGACCGGGTGACTATTGATAGTGCGGTGCGACCGACCGCTAGACCACTGTCAAGCAAGATCTTATACTCGTAAACGGTGCATTATCCTACTGTACCACGCTTGCATAATTCAACGCCTATCCGCTGGCGATATAAGGTCGGCCACTTGAGAAAGCAGTAAGCCTATTTGAAATGAGTCATTTGTCCATAGTCGGGCGCATCGCATTCAATAAAAATGTTGTACTTAACTAGAACCCCTCTTATATGGCTCGAAGACGATCACCAATCGACTCTGAAATCATACCAAAATGGATTTGCTCGCGATAGGGTGCTCAAGAACGATGTTTTAGATGCACTTTATATTAAACAAGCTTGTAAAGAAGAAACTGTTCATTCGTGGGAAGAAGCTAATGGGGCTAATGATGTTTATTAATTTGTGCTAAAAGCACGAAGAGACTAGGTTGTACTGTACACGAGCAATGGTACCTAGCTCAATCAGGTTAAAGTACCTACCTACTTAAGACATAGTAATGTTATAAAGATTGATTGAAAGTGTGAAGTATTGGTCCAGTGTCAAGCACTAGGAAGTTTACCTTGCTTAAGATGAAGAATCTACTTGAAGTCAGTTTGCAGGCATCATGTCATTATGTGGTCGATATATTTGAAATAATTAGGTAGATTTAAGTTAGTTGAAACAAATGTCGCTTTGATTTAGGTACTAGGGCCCTGCAGCGGAGCGGTCAGCGCTCGGCGACGAGCCGACGACCGCTCTCCGCAGTCATTATTCGTCTAACAATCGACTGCTCTAGAATGCAACGCGCGGTGCCTGCAAATGCGAATTCGTATAGGTAAGTAATCATTTATTATGCACATCGTTCACTGCACCGTTATATGTGTTATTGTTACCCGGCTTAAACACAGTTATTGTAGCGAGCTAGACTCTCGCTTCGCTGTAGTCTTAACTTACAAGTATAATTAATGTGGCACCACACAACATATTCGCGTTACGTATGTTAAACAGTTAAGCAACTCATTGGCTGCAACTTTGTTAGCAATATGGTTATTGCTTATTGGGAACGCTTCGAGTATTTTGTATTGTAGGTCCGCGTCATTGTCAGCTTTCTATGCAGTGTTCATGTGAGGGGCGATTTCAACACTTTTTGTTTAACGTAAGAATTCCTCCTGCTCACAAACGTTAAACTGTTAATACATTAATAAATGCCTCCGGCATCTTATTTAAAGACCCGCATTCCTTAAGTTGTTATCATCAGCAATAAACACATAAGCAAGAGATAGTTAAGTACTCTCGGATTGAGATCTCGTTCGTTATCAAAGTATCTCGCTTTCCGGTATCACGGGCGAGGCGGGGTAAGGTGCGGGGGGTGGGAGCGCGACGCGGGCGCAGGTAAGTATAGAGATAGAAGGAGCATTCCGCGGCTCTAACGGTGAGTTATTTCGCCGACCACACAGCGGCAGCGGCGGCGCGGGTGCGGGCGCGGCGTGAATGGCCGCGTGCAGCGCGGAGGCTGCAGCGAGCCCCCCGGGCCCCGCGAGTGCCCCAGCCCCTGCCCGTGCGCATTCCGTCGAGCGCCGCAGTGCTAGGCGCTTGCGCAACCTCCGCCGCCGCATTCCATTCATAGCGACCGATACGAAGCGCGAATCAATAAAAGGAGGGCTTTGTACCTCCACGGCGCGGGCGAGCACCGCGACGTCTCGCCGCGCGCCGCTCGCCTTCCCGGAATGGGAAAACGAGCGCGGTTTTTGACATTTTAGTTTAGAGCGTTACGCCACATTTCTTCGTAATCGTCACGGCGGTCGGTCGGTGTGAATTCCGTCGGACGTTGACCCACGCCGTCACTGCTTTCTCCGACTCGATGTTTGCTATTGGAACGAATCTATTAATTGGAGTAACTTAGTTCACACATCGACACATAGATATAGGCTGCGTTCCGAAATGAAATGAAATGTCGATAATTTCTAACTTCTTTAAGACACGACGACTACCTACTCGTACCTAGTCTTAACTGCAGTGCATAATTGGACCGTATTCTAGTATGATGCAAGTGCAAATGGCCTTATTCTGGAAATGAAAAAAAAATAGGTATACGAAGTGACCGTGCCATTGGCACGGCGTGTTCGATGCATCTGCTCATGATGGGGGTCGAGTGAAGTGCAGCCGCAGCTCCGCTGAGAGAATCAGGCCGCCGCAGTTCACTCTATCTATACTATTCTCGTGTCGACTGCAGGCTGCATTCCCTCGCCGCCCGCACCGGTGAAATGTCACCAAACAGCATTCCGAAATATTTGAAACGACCTTTATGGCGCGAAAGAAAGTGGTCGGGACAGGGGGCGCGGGGTGAGCGGCGGGTGCGCGGGGGGCGCGGAGTGGGGGCCCGCGACCGTGGGACAGCGCCGCGCGCGCCAGTCGCACGGCGCCCCCCGCCAGTCCGCCGAAACTCTCTTATAATGAAAATATGTATGGCGACGTAGACGCACTATTGCCAACCTAGCAAAACACAAAGTATAGTGCCAACCTGCCAACACTAAAACGGTTAAAACGTAGGTGTCAAGTTGAAATTTGCATTCAAATGTTAAATTTTGATTGAAAAGTCAAGAAAAATACAACGGATTTATTTTATATGTGATAGCGTTTTCTGTTTGTGTTCTCGCGAACCAAGATGCTTATTTGAGCAGTTTTGTTACTCCGTCATCATGGGTAAGGGAAGGATTTGCGAGATTTGTGGTGTAAGAGAAAGGCATACACCAGGATTCTTTGCCAATTTCCCGATTGATGAGCAGCGGTAAGTACCTACTTAATATACATAATAATAACTGGACAGGTTCTCCATGGAGACATTTCCAAGCGACAAATTTTACTGAGTTACCTACATGTTGTTTGTTCGGGCTTCGAGTTTAGTTTATAAGCAGTAGGATGCTGAGAGACAAATATCCATGTTAATTACACAAATATGGGCACCGACCGTGATTTAAACCCTTTGTAGGCTCAACTGGATTTATAAACAGGTTATCACGTAAATGTATTACTTATATTATTTTATTAGCTAGCTGCCCGTACGTCATCACTCTTATGCAGATTTGCAAAAATCTGGGCTTCGCCTGGATGAAAGGAAACCCATGTCACACCAGACGGTCTGCTATATATATCCTCCGTCAGGCCCCGGAAGAAGGGGAAGTCCAAAAATTAATCTTAGGGTCTACCTGATGGTATGCAGACACCGTAGCCAATGGAGGCTTATGGTTTCAGAAGAATCACAAGCGCGTTGCCTACCCTTTATTGATTTGAAGATTCCCTGTGTTGATAGCTAGAGACGGGCGCTGGTCCTTCACTCTGGACACATCACGTCCTCGGGAGCTCTGTCGACCTTACTCACTACTAGGAACGTAACACCACATACCTAATACAGAGCAAATAGCAGCGTCTTTATGGCTGTGGTCTTCTGAAGGTACTTACCCTGTGGGGATGCTGCAAATATGAACGAAATGACAGTCCGCCGTACCCTACCTCTCCTAAATGTTATATCATGCTGATTATTTTATTAATTTTTAAACGCGGGTGGAATCGCTGGAACAGCTAGATATATAAGTAGCCGAATAATAATATTATTATCTAGTATTGCACCTACTGGTGTAACTTTCGTTGAACTGTAAATTTCAACATCTTGTTTTTTCGTATAAGAACTTGGGAGTTTCTAATATTTATTTCCATGAAATAATTAATTATGATTTGTTTACAGCTGCAGAACATGGGTACAAATAGTTGGAAAAGAAGATCTTTTGTATGTACCTATAGAAAAACTCCATAAAATACGATTTATTTGTGGAGATCATTTTAAAGCTCGAGACTTCAACAAAAAAGGCAATCGTCTGAAGAAACGAGCATATCCCAAATTGCATATATCTGCACCACCATTGACTGACCGTCAATTAAAAAACTTCCCTCTACATGTGGCAAGTAAATCAGGTAATATGCATACTATTAGGTTGGTCAAGACTTGCCTTTCTTCTTTGTAAGTGTAATTACCTACATACGTAATTTGTTTATTATTGACGTCATAAAGATATTGCAAAATCCAATTTAGAAAATAAATGATATGATAATATTATATGATATAAGTCCAATTCTTGGCTGTCAGTCCCTTGTGTTTGGTTTAGCAAAGCACTCAGCCAGGCCAAGACGGCAATATCAACACTGTTGTATTGATCTGTTCATCATGTATTGTTTCATGTTTTTTTCAAGAAAGAAGACTTAAAAAATTAGGTACTTATATATATTTAAATAAGGAGCTATGATAAGGCAATTACTTATTAACATTCGAACATTCAAAAAACATATTTTCTATTTGTGGTTTAAATATGTAGGAATATAATAAATTTACCACCACCGCAGAAAGAGGAGATTTACATTTAGATTATGTACCTACTAGGATTGCGATGGTATGTATAATGGTAGACGGGTTGGGGCTGGCCTTACAGATTTAAACTAAAAACTGAAGGAAAACATCATGAGAAAACAGGTCTAATCAAAATTTGCAATCCATTTTTAGGGTTCCGTACTCAAAGAGTAAAACGGGACTCTATTACTAAGACTCCGCTGTCCGTTTGTCTGTCCGTCTGTCCGTCTGTCTGTCTGTCTGTCTGTCTGTCTGTCTGTCTGTCTGTCTGTCTGTCACCAGGCTGTATCTCACTGATACCGTGATAGTTCCAGTTGAAATTTTCACAGATGATGTATTTCTGTTGCTGCTATAACAACAAATACTAAAAACAGAATACAATAAATATTTTTATAGATATTGGTACGGAACCCTTCGTGCGCGAGTTCGACTCGCACTTGGCCGGATTTTCAGTCACTTGCCGTTATCTGATTGAGCTGAAATTTTGGGTATAAGTATAAACTTGGGTATGAGCTGATCTGATGATGGAGACAGAAGGTGACTATGGGAATTCGGTACTCAACCGACGTATTAACTCCGTTGAGTTTGGGCTCGTTCAAATCGTCTCAGTGAGTTGTTGATGACCGTATACCTACATAAAAGAACAGTTGTCATTAAAAATTAGATTTCAGCGTTTTAAACATTCCACCCCCCCCCCCCCCCCCCCCATCCCTGAAGGAATAAAAAGGGCTATGAAAGTTTGTATGGGGTACAAATCATATGTAACTAAGTGTCTTGAAATTACGTACATACCCGAACTCTATGTTAAGATGCAAGAAAACTTATTTCAGATTATTGTGGTGTAAGGTCTATCTGGTGATGTGATCCAAGAGAAATCGACGGAACTCCTGAAATGTGATAGGCACGCATATAGCGATTTCGATATTTTTAACCGACTTCAAAAAGGAGGAGGTTATATGTTCCACTGTATGTATATTTTTATGAATGTTCGTCAATTTTTCCGTCAATATTGGACCGATTTCCAAAATCCTTTTTTTAATCGAAAGAGTATATTTCTGCTGAGGTGGTCCCATTGTCACCAAGTCTGATGATGAAATCGCAAGGAAATTGAGGGCAACCCTCAAATTTTATAGGCACGCGTGTAGTAATTTCGGTATTTTCTATTATAACTTGTGTATTTACCCTCTAAAATCGCAATTATGGTGTAGTGGTACTGATGATGAAGATCACAGATGACTTATGGAACTCCTCAAAGATGTAAAGTAGATACGTCAAAGATTCTGACATGATTCCGTAAAAGTCGCAACTAGTGAAGTGTTAATTCTGAGATCCTTGAGGAATCGACGGAACTCCTCAAATATTATCAGCCCACACATAGCGACTTGGGTTTTTTCTGGAATAATCAACGCATTTGCTCTCAAGAAGCAGTTCATGTGGTGAATTGGAAAGGAAATGTGGAAATTTTCATGTACCTATGTGGCTTGGCGAAGTACCTACTGAATTGAAGTCGGTTTAAACTTTTTTTAAAGTAAATTATTTTAATGTCACCGTTATGGTTTAGGAAGAATTTTCTCTCGACACATCAAATTTGCTGACGTGGAACTGACTCTGATACTCGTAACGTTACCATAAATTACATATGGAATTCCTCAATGATTTAAGTAGGTACCAGTGGCGGCATGTAAAAATTATGGATAGACAACCCGGAACTAAAAAGTTTTGAAAGAGTGTAGAGTATTTATCGAACGAGCGACTGAAGCGAACGAAGTTCTATACTTCAGGTTGGGCCCTGCAAAATCTTTTGTATCTCCAGACTCTGTCCCGCTGTCCATCTATCCGTCTGTCCGCCTGTTCTCCTCTACAGGTCGCATTTCTCAACCGATTCTCGTGAAATTCTGTGAGCGGTTTCGTTAAGTATGTTAAATTGGATTAAGTAGCATATTTTGCAACAGAATATTTGTTCCCTATATTTATCATCTATTTATTACTAAAACCACCAATTGATTTAATGTAATTATTTGATACATTTCAGGTCTCGTGGCTACCCCTATGGAGGAAGCGGTGCCTGCAGCCCCTGTTGCTTCCAGCAGCAAGACACCAGTTGCTACAACCACTACACCAAACATGATGGGTGAGTGTGAGAATAGCCTGTTTTTGTACCTGAAAGATTAATGAAAGATGATCTTTGCGCCATCCAACGGATCCATTCTCATGAAATTGGATTATGTAGCATATTTTGCAACAGAATATTTGTTCCCTATATTTATCATCTATTTATTACTAAAACCACCAATTGATTTAATGTAATTATTTGATACATTTCAGGTCTCGTGGCTACCCCTATGGAGGAAGCGGTGCCTGCAGCCCCTGTTGCTTCCAGCAGCAAGACACCAGTTGCTACAACCACTACACCAAACATGATGGGTGAGTGTGAGAATAGCCTGTTTTTGTACCTGAAAGATTAATGAAAGATGATCTTTGCGCCATCCAACGGATCCATTCTCATGAAATTGGATTATGTAGCATATTTTGCAACAGAATATTTGTTCCCTATATTTATCATCTATTTATTACTAAAACCACCAATTGATTTAATGTAATTATTTGATACATTTCAGGTCTCGTGGCTACCCCTATGGAGGAAGCGGTGCCTGCAGCCCCTGTTGCTTCCAGCAGCAAGACACCAGTTGCTACAACCACTACACCAAACATGATGGGTGAGTGTGAGAATAGCCTGTTTTTGTACCTGAAAGATTAATGAAAGATGATCTTTGCGCCATCCAACGGATCCATTCTCATGAAATTGGATTATGTAGCATATTTTGCAACAGAATATTTGTTCCCTATATTTATCATCTATTTATTACTAAAACCACCAATTGATTTAATGTAATTATTTGATACATTTCAGGTCTCGTGGCTACCCCTATGGAGGAAGCGGTGCCTGCAGCCCCTGTTGCTTCCAGCAGCAAGACACCAGTTGCTACAACCACTACACCAAACATGATGGGTGAGTGTGAGAATAGCCTGTTTTTGTACCTGAAAGATTAATGAAAGATGATCTTTGCGCCATCCAACGGATCCATTCTCATGAAATTGGATTATGTAGCATATTTTGCAACAGAATATTTGTTCCCTATATTTATCATCTATTTATTACTAAAACCACCAATTGATTTAATGTAATTATTTGATACATTTCAGGTCTCGTGGCTACCCCTATGGAGGAAGCGGTGCCTGCAGCCCCTGTTGCTTCCAGCAGCAAGACACCAGTTGCTACAACCACTACACCAAACATGATGGGTGAGTGTGAGAATAGCCTGTTTTTGTACCTGAAAGATTAATGAAAGATGATCTTTGCGCCATCCAACGGATCCATTCTCATGAAATTGGATTATGTAGCATATTTTGCAACAGAATATTTGTTCCCTATATTTATCATCTATTTATTACTAAAACCACCAATTGATTTAATGTAATTATTTGATACATTTCAGGTCTCGTGGCTACCCCTATGGAGGAAGCGGTGCCTGCAGCCCCTGTTGCTTCCAGCAGCAAGACACCAGTTGCTACAACCACTACACCAAACATGATGGGTGAGTGTGAGAATAGCCTGTTTTTGTACCTGAAAGATTAATGAAAGATGATCTTTGCGCCTGCTAATGGATTCTTGGCTTGGCATATCTTCCAATATTTATTATAAACTAGCTGTTGCCCGCGACTTCGTCCGCATAGAACTTATACTTAGAAAATATAATGCAAACAAACTTCTACTTACTATCTTAAGGGATGATTTCCGAGGCAAAAACTATTCTATATCCTTCGAAGGGTCTCAAATTATCTCTATACCAATTTTCATCTAGGTACATGGATTTTATCCAAACTTTCACCCCCTATTTCATACCCTTAGGGAATGATTTTCGGGATAAAAACTATCCTATGTCCTTTCCCATGGCGGCGATATACTTTAAGAATAATAAATGTAAAATTAAATGAAGTTGTATATTACGGAAAATAAATTAATTATTTTTTTTTTTATTTATTTTATTTATTAAAAACAAAAAGTTACATATATACGTTGGTACATTGCTCCACAAAACTAAATTTTTCAGTTTGACTGTGGAGTCAAAAATTACAGTCTCATTTCTCTTCTTGTTTTTGTCGCAGTCGGATAAAAAACTATCCTAAGTTGCAGCTGGAATAATAATGTACCTATATAAAATGTTTCATATTTTTCCGTCCATGGGATGCTGAGAACATTCGTACCACAGAAAGCTTAATTTCAAACTGGCTGATTCTTTTTTTTAATTTAGAGATTTATTATAAGTGGAGATAACCGTTGATAAAGCAATTAAAGTACCTACTCAAAAACATCTATGAGATTATGTTGTCTACAAATCTGTTCTAGATGGATACAAATTTCTTTGGAAATTGTAGACTGCTTTAATTTATCAGATCGTTTTCTTCAAGTTATTTAGACACGCTTTTAATCGTTAAGGTGTAATAGGTGTTTTGATTGTTGAAATCCTGTTGAAGGACATAGGGTATGTCTCATATCAGAAATTGGTTCTATACGGGTGGAACTGAAGTCACAAATAGTATTATACATAAATATTATACTTATTTAATATATTATATTGTTTTTTACAGATCGTAATACGTCAACAGAGAAATTACTACGCCAACTGAAACAGATAAAGGCAACAGTAAGATCTTTAAGGCGCAATGCGAACCTGATAGAACGCCTAGATTCCCCAATGGTGAAAGAACTGGTCACATTGACGTTAAAAAATCAAAAAAGAAAACCCAAAGGTCGTCGATGGACCAATAAGTACAAAATATCTTGTCTGGCCATTTTAAAAAGGTCGCCTAAAGCTTACCGCTATTTACGGCACTTGGTTCCATTGCCTAGCGTTAAAACACTTCAAAATATTTTAAAAAAAGTGCCCATGGACACAGGCATCTGTCAAGAAGTTTTGGAGCACCTGCGCAAGATTGCAAAATCGTATGGCAACGATAAATGCTGCTGCCTACTATTCGACGAGATGTCTCTAAAACCACGACTAAATTATAATATTGTAAAAGACCAAGTCGATGGATATACTGACATGGGAAAAAATGAGCGAACCAAGGACTTAGCGGACCATGCTTTGGTGTTTATGTTGCAAGGCATAAAGAAAAAATTCAAGCAGCCTCTTGCATTCTACTTTGTAAAAGGGACGGTATCGTCGGCAAAATTAGCTAGCCTTATAAAAGAAATAATTGGTGTCGTAACTGACACAGGATTTAAGGTAATGGCAACCGTTTGCGACCAAGGGCCTACGAATACGGGGGCTCTGAAGATATTAAAAGACCTGTCACCGTCTGAACACGGGCCACAAATTAAAAATTATTTCTATGCAAATGGCATCAAGATTTATGTCATATTTGATGTTCCGCATCTTTTTAAGTCGATAAGAAATAATTTTTTGAACCACGGAATTCTGACAATAAATGGAAAAAAAGTTAAATGGGAACATTTACTACGGGTGGAAGAACGAAACCGGAATCTCCTGTATTTGAGTAAAATCTCAGAAAACCATGTTCGGCCCAAATACAGGGCAAAAATGAAGGTCAAGTATGCTGCCCAAGCTCTGAGCCGTACAGTTTCTGCAGTCCTGAAGCTTCTGGCACTCGCTGCTACAGACCCACAAGAGCGCAAGGAATTACACGAAAGTGGGGAGGTCGTACATGACTTGGACCTATTGTTCGATGTTACCAATGGTCCATCTGGTCCACATGAAATAAAGAAAGGTCTTAGGGAAAATGTTTCGCAAAAAACCAAGCATTTGCAACTTTGGACAGAATACAGGAAAAAATTGGAAACACTCACCTTTTCTAAACCAAATGGCACTCAGGCGAAGAATGTAAGGTGTGTGCAAGGCTACCTTACCACATTATGCTCATTCAGGGATTTATGGGCCGACCTGCAACAGCTTGGGTTTAAATATTTAAACCTAAGGCAATTAAACCAGGATGCCTTAGAAAACTTCTTTGGGGTATTACGACAACACAGCCCTACTAACCGAAACCCAACTGTTTCAGGATTTGTAACTGCCTTAAAAACTGCGATTGTATCGGGCATGAGTGCTCCTCATAGCAGGGGCTCTAATTGTGAAAAAGACAATAGTGTGCTACTCACGGACCTACACAATTTTGTTTTTGACCAAGAACAGCAATGCTCGACACTCTCGGCAGAACAAGAAAATTGTCATGACAATAATAAAGAAAATATTCACGATGAAACTGCTGTACTGTTGAGCATACCAGAGGAGACTGAAGACTTGGAATCACACCTCCTAAACCTAGAAGGCCAAGCAGTTGTATACGTCAGCGGCTATATAGCTATGCGTTCAGCCAAGTCAAATACTTGTGTCAGATGCAAGGAATCTTTGATTATGGAAAATCCATATGATGACCCAGCTTTTAGTTACATCAAATTGAGAGAATGGTGGGCGGATAAGGCATCCTTAACATATCCCAGCAAACAACTCTGCATGTTTATTCAGGAGTGTTTAGGAGTGTTTGAAAATGATGTCGTACCAATACTTCACCACCAACATATCACGCAGTTAGCGGTGACCCTGTTTATGACGATCGACTTGGCATTCATAAAATGTGAACAACACCGGAACACGATGGTGCACGAAATCTCCTCTCGCCTCGCTACTCTTTTAGTGCGTAGGCAATGTAAAAGAAAAAACGAGACAATAGCTGCACAAGAGGAGACTATTGCAGACAAAAACAAAAAAGCGCAACAACAGGGAGTCGCTAAGTAGGTCACTATAAAATTATGAACCCTTACGGGTTATATAATGATCAAGGGCGAGATTAATACGGGCAATCTGGAGGTTCTCTTTCTTCGTAGGCAGGGTCACCACCAACTAGGCTGAAGAGGGCGTCAACTAATAAATGGTTCTAGCCACTACCGGAAATATATATCTGTTACCGTAAGATTATGAACACTGTCAGTTTATAATCTTACACGCGATATTATAAGCTGTGGAAACATTGGATAATACACGCGCATCATATCAGATATTTTGGGAAAAAACTTAATATTCTCTGCGATCAGCACGCGTGAACAGTATGTCAGTATGCCCTGACCACCGGTAGCTTAGGCCCCGTTCCCACGGCACCCTAGATTAGGATTTTTTATGATGTTTTTTTATAATATTTGGTATTTTTGCATGTAATATTTTAGTTTTATTCGTATAATGTTAAAACCTGACAATTATTTTGTTAAGCTCTACAACTAGGTATCTTATGTTTATTTTTACGAGAATCTGAATTATAGTATAATTATTAATTATACCCATACATTCTTGTAGTAGGAACAGGTTTACCGATCAATACTATGCACTTATATGTTTTTTTGTTACTTTTAGAAGTAATTACGAAAATGTTCATTTGAAATAAAAGAGCTAATATCTGATCAATATTTCATTCGTATAGATAGATTTATTTAGCGAAAACTGAGAAATAATCACGTGCTGTTTTTACAAGGTTTCTTATGCTATCAGTCAATAAAATGTTCTGTACATTCTATCGCGTTCTCAGTTCTCGTTAAAATATTCTTGGAACCTAAACATTTAATTGTATTTAGTTGGAAATTAATAAATATAGAACGAGCGACCCCCATGGGGTCATGTTATCGATATCGATGAAAGATTTTCTGACGTATGAACATCACTATTATCGAATTTTCACATCACTGACTTTGACCGGATGTCGTAATGGCAACACTCATTTTTCTTTACGTTGGTAGGAGACTTCAGAGAATCCCATAACATAAAATAAATGTATGAAGTTCCGTCTCTTATAACGTAGTGTTTATATTCTCTTTGCCCCCCGCCCGCGCCGCTTGCCTCCCGCATTCCAGCGCGCCTCCCTCCGAATTTATTCACCGCGGCTGTGGAGCCGCTCGGCTGCAATTGCAATCGCCGCACACTCAGCCTCGCAACGAGGCTCTCGCTCGAATGACACCTTTCCCTGATAGACTTGCTATGTTGACACTACTTGACTAGATGTATCTACGATACGAGCAATATATACCTTATGGCATATCAGCTCTAAGTCATTTTGGACTAGGTGCAGCATGGTCATAGTAAAGGCATCCGTCTTTTTTAACCTTTATTAAAAGCATATGAAGATGTAGGTATGAAACAGATGGAAACAAGTTAGCCGAAGTCTCTTAAAAAAGATTTAAACGCTTCCACTTCAATTGAGCGGAAACCTGGCAGACAGGAAGACTCTCGCTTAGCCTTGATCCACTTTTTGACAGATTAGTGAATATTAGAAACGAGGCTATTGGATGCGGGAGTGCGGGTCGGGCGCGTGTGCGGGCGGCTCGTGCCAGCGGCGCCGGCGGCAGCCGTGGGGCGGTGGACATTTGCGACGTCGCAACGCAAATAGCCCGTGACGCGGCGGGCGCTGCACTTTCGCGCGGTCACGAGCCCGGCGCCGAAGCCAGACGCTCGTAATCGTTCCTCTATTTAAAAACGTCGTCGACGCCGCTAGCGGCGGGGAATGCGCGGCGACAATGCACGCGGCTATTCGCGGCGGCTGACAGCGTCAACGACCGCTCGCAGCGGAAACGACACACTTCCAGCCCGGAAATATGCGCCCGCGCCTTAAGGGACCGCCGTGCTATTTATAGCGGACGGGGCGCGATGCACCGGCCGCGCGCCACCCGCCCCTGATGTAATGCATTTATTTCCGAATCTAGATATCGAGACGAGCTTTTCTCCCTTGACCCAATCGTCTCCGTTTTTCGGTTGCATTCGAACAGTAGGGACATATTTGGGACCGAAAAGAGCTGCGGCGCGACCGTTCTACTCGAGACGTTTAAATTTTGGCACTGGCGTTCAGCCGGTCCTATTTCGAGATCAGAACAATGTACTTACATTATTGAGAAGTTTTATTTTTAAACTGTGACTCTTCTCTCTATTCGTAGCGCTGAAACTAACGTTACTGACAGTCGGACCACGGACTCGTGATCGGTTCTGTCTGGTCCCGCATATTAATAAAGTTAATCAAGATTGTCTACAATAGTCTTCTTCCGTTCCGGACTTTCTAAGGATTTGATTTACTAGTTCCTTCCATGCTTTTATAACAGTTCATTATTTAGTCCCTCATTAAGTCATACGCTTATTTATAGTTTGGCTCTTGGAATCCACGTTAGCCTAGTGGGGCTTGGGGAGTACTACACTTTCTGCCTTCCTGAAAAACTTAATGACGCCTTTGGAATTCCGACGGAGACCTAAAAGTCGTCAAACCCATCAACCATGTTTTCGTCAAAGTCAGTTAAAAATAGTTGGATTGTATGATTTAAGTACCAAATCCGATGTTTCGAGTAGTTACGTAGGAAGGTAATGACTCAATCGCACCGCCACTCGCTAGGGTTGCTATCACGATAATACTCGAATCGTTTAGTTTAAACATTTAAATGGTCACTGACTCTATACTAATTTGTATCTATTAACCGTGAAAGGAGGCCTTAAGACGTGTAACTAAATATCGTTAAACCATCTTGTACGTTTAATTACATGTTATTTAAATTATATTATTCTTCTCCTCTTTGACAGCTTGTCGTTTCACTGGGACTGCCTTGTAGATATCTACGATTGTACATCTTTGTAAATGCTTGTTCACAATAGACCACATGGACAAATTACAGGTCTGACACTAGAAGTTACTAATACATATGAATTTCAAGTGAGTGCAGTGTAGTCTCTGCACTCACTTGAAATGTCGCAAATTTAGTAATTAAGCTGTCTACTTGGCTAGGAGTACCTATCATGAGAATTATCTATTAGGTACATATGCCAGTCTTAAGAGTTACCCCAGTTGCATCCTAAAGGAGCCCGGGGTCCGCTAAAACTGTATATTATACGAGCAAAGAAGCTTGCGAAAACTAGTAAGAACATTGGACACACAACACAACAGGAAGTTGATATGCGCAGTGACAGCCCTAGTCGCAGGGCCGTTCCCGCGTCCGTTCCGGAGCGCACACGCGGCTCATTAACGGACACCAAAGAAAGCGCAAGCGCAGGGCTACTTCACACCGATTCCCAACTATTTCTTACACCAACCAGTATAAGTCGGACCTCCGATTACGCAGTAATTACGAATTTCTGGCTTCAATTTATACTGGCGGCGAGTGAAGTGATACAGATTGTAAATCGTAGCAGGGCTCACCGGAGATAAGGTCAATAACTGCTCGCCAACACTCCCAAATCTTTTTAATAAGTGCAGATAACATCTAAGGGTAATTAAATCCAAGTTCGTAGCTAGTGTAACGGTTTTCTGTAAACCGTGGTGTGTGTGTTAGAAAAGGTACGTAGTGTAGCGTTTCGATCCTAAACGGATGTATTCCGAAATTAACTACTTTACGTTAGCCCTTTCAGACCGGGAAAACCAGACCCAGCTAACCTAAAATGAAGTATATTGACGTACGTTTTTGGATTGACAATTAAATGTAATCAACCCGCACAATAGGGGTGTAGACTCAAAGTTTATTATTACTTCAAAAGAAAGAAGGCAAAAAATTATGCCTGCTGACGACGAAAATCCCATTCAAATATCTCAAAAAATTACGAAGCTACAACCGTTTTAATGTTGCTTGCTAGAGAGAGAAAACGCTAGGGGATCGTGACATCACGATCCTCTAGCGGCATAGTAAATGACAATCGTTACATATGAAGGTGCGTTTTGCGGAAAAGGGACAGAACATAACCCTTTATCCCTTATCTTAAAACTTTGGATACTTATAACTTTGTGATTATTTAACTTCTTGCATTGTTTTTTTCTCCATTTGACTAAATTTTTAATACTTTTTCGATAAAATGCAACATTATTGATTATTTTATTTAGTGTCTACTTATTTATTGTATTGGCCGGGTCTGAAAGGGTTGGAGATATTCAATTTATGAATTTGTTAAGATTTCCTTCTTGTTTGAAAACGGAATAAACATTGTATTGTATTCATAGCGGCTAACCATTTATCATAACGACGACAGACTATATTGTCCTATGTAACTGTCGTTCTGGACATGGGTAAATCTAATTACGTAAGTATTTAAAAGAATTCCTGAGAGGGAAATACCCATAATATTTCGAGTAGGTAACTAGTTAGTAGTTAAGTAGAACTACCAAACGGTTAACGATGATAGCCGTTCAGTAATTAAGCTAATTATATTTTTTTTTCTACGGAAAGGATTGCCATACAAATAGTAATTAATCCGTGCAGCAACAGCGTTTGAAAGGATCCATACGCTTGCACTTGTACCGATGTCCCCCCGACAGTTCCTAATGACCACTACGTGCCGCGCGCCTCCTGAATATTAACTCCACGTAATTAACCGACATTTAACCACTTTAAACTACTAATCACGACCGTGAATACGTAAATATGACATGACTTTGAATGGGGCATGTTTTGTCCCTTAGACGCGTCCCCTGTTATGGTTCTTTGGTGTAGAACGGTGAACTAGCAACCATTATCGGCTATCATTTAATCAGCTCTAATATATTGTTATGGTCAGTTAACGGTGGACATTGAGCGGTTAATACAATTTTAAAATGATATTCTTACAAAATTGAAAAATTATAAAATATATAAATTACAGGTTGCGAGTGTTGTGACTGAATAAATGTAGATCAAAAGTGGGGTCCACTTTCACCGCACAAGCGCTACGCGGTGCGCCGCTACGAGGCGCTACGGTTGTCTACGCGTCATACTTATAGGAAGATTGCGCACTAGTCTAAACCTAAGATCTGATTTTCTATTCATAATAAAATGAATCCTTCAACTTTTAGGCACGAGGCTGGTCGGTGCTTGCAGTAATGATACTCAAGAACAAGTACCAACTACCCATTGTCTTAATCGTAAGGAATGTTATCAAAACTTGTGAAACTTACAGCGAACGAGACTCCTTAGATACAGCTAAATGAACTTGTCGTCTAGACGCTCTAAAGTGTTGTAAGTCAACACTTGGCGTAATTGCTGACAATGTAACCAATTAAGATAAGAACTGTTATAGGCATAGGTACTTGACATAGACATATCTCAAAGTATTTTCAGGAATGTGTCAAGCGCGTTTAGGTGTAGTTATCTAGTCATTAAAATCGAATATCCAAATAATTGAAAGAACATTGAAAGTATTGAAACATTAATTATACCTACGTCCAAGTTTTGGTTTTCGCTGCACAACACTTTAAAGATACATGTAACAATTGGTAAACACCGCGCGTAATGCTTTCACAAGACAAATGTTGCCGACGCTTCGCATTCCTGACGATTGCGTACCCACTTATTGAATTATTTACTAAGAAGACAAATTCCACCGGCGGATCATATGACGGCGCGAGGCGGCCGCTATCGCTTTCAAAGAGGCCGGTTCTAATACATTACACGATTGCTATAAAACATGAACAATTTTTATTTATTATTAATATAATATGGCATGGCATACAGCCCGTAAATTGTTGTTTAATCTGCGAGGCGCGGGGCGGGCGGCGGTGTCGCGTTTTCAAGGCATTTCATTTTCAGGGCGACATCTTGCGAGAGGTCACCGTGTGTCTAGAACCTAGATTCCGTGTATTGTTTCTGTGGCGGCGGCGCCAGGGCGCGGCGCGGCATGTATTATTCAACGCCGCAGCGGCGCGCGCGCGGGCCACGACCCGCGCCGAATTCTGTTAGCTTCGTCTTGTCCCCCTCGTCGCCTCTAATTACATACTAACATGACCGACATTACCGTGTCACGATTATTTCGATTATCGTTTAAGTCAACACGGCTCGTCCGTTCACAATGGGAGGACCAATTTATGTATCTGGGGAGGTAAACGGCTGTTACGCGTCAATGCCCATCGCTTATATTTATATAATGACACGCAAAATGTTCTTAAATATGTCAAATATTACCGAGCTATAGAGCATTCCTCTATAATTATTTAATTGTGACGATGAGGTACATATAAGCTACAGTATGTTAAAGAGTGTGCGTCGTGGCGAGCGAGAGGCGCTCGCGAAATGGGGGGCGGTACTCATATGTCGGGGTCGGGTGACACGGAATAGTCCATTGTCGCGACAGCGCGCCGGTAAAGGGGTCAAGGCCTTGTTGGCGCCTGCCTCACCTATGCTGACACACTTTAAATATACTCAACCGGACAGCGCAGGATTACCTGTGGATTTCAGGATCCTGACAATGTCCAACAAAAAATCTAAATGGTTTCTAATTTGCTTTCTTCCATTTCGGTGCTTACTAAATGATGCAGTCATTCTGTACCTACGTACATATCCAGTCGATATCCCTCTCCTTACTCTAACGGGACTATAGAATGCAAATATCTAAGCTTTTGTCACATTTGTTCATTACAAAATGGAACAATCACACCGTCCTCTCGTGTTACCAAAGGCCTTCTATCGTCGAACTAACATTGGCCTATTTGCTCGGTTTAACCTTACTTACAAAATAATACGCTGAAGTACCAATAACCTACTTGTGCGTTCGTTATGGAGATCCGATGAATTATTTATTTAGGTGTATATGTTATGCGGCCAAGCTATCATATACTTATTTATATTGAGGTTTTGAAAATTTCAGTAGTAATATTTTAAATTTACAAAAAATACAAGGACATCCTACTAAGTGACATCATCACATTTACATTTATTCAGCTTCATGTTGATGGATTGGCATAAATGTAACTGTGTTGGGGGATCCATTATTGAACTAGATACAAATTTTAATTTACAAAACAGTAGTGTATCGCTCTTACACACACTTGGCTATGCGTTTTCGCAAGAGAGAGCGCATGAACTAAAACGTTTCAAATATGATTTGAGTAGGTAGTTAAATGAAAAGCGTCCGTCACATGGAGTGAATAATTTGTAAAGTGAGTACCTAAGTATCGACGGCCTCCGCAGCAGTGTGCGCGTGTCAGCGGGCGAGATGTGAGGCTCCGTTTAGGTGTGAAGGTCAATGACCGATAAGGTTTGCGCCATGCTAAGCTCCTTCTCACCTCGCTGTTAGGCATCGTGCGTGCCTATCAGTAACGTATTGCCAAAAATACCTAAGAGTTGTCGCTAAGCGCCTATTTTCCTCATTTATTACTTTGCTGGCGAGTGGCGACCCGCCCCGTGCTAGGTACATTCTTTAATACCTAAGTTGGGACATATGCCTAGTATAGTAAGTTGGAACATATATATTAAACCCACCCTATAGAATATGCGTCCAAAGTTAAAACGGCCGTTTTTCTTTTGAGTTCATAGATCGACGAATCCAGCAACATAAAAACTAGTTTGAGGTATTCACAAGGTACTTAAATACGAAATACAGTGTATAGCGGCCTCCTTTCTTAAATATCTATCGTTAAATTTTAATAATCACAATTATTTACCAGTGGCGCTAGTTTGCACATGAATGCCCTCTTAAATACTTATTGGGACTTTTACTACTATTCTACAGGTACAAAATATAGAGCTCTGTCTAAAAGGAAATACAATTATTATAATTATATATAATTATTTTAGTACAATCGCATTACATCTTTAAAGCAGCGCCGTTTTCTACTCCTAGTTACATATGTACCTATTTCTTTTACCGAATAATAAACGTCATAGGTAGGTATGCATTCATTATCACAACATTTCACACGACGCCATATTCGCTGATCTTCTTATTTTTAAATTGTATGCTCATGCTAACATATTATAGCCATTGTTTTTATTTTGTCTATATGCCTATTAGGAGTTATGTATATAAGTATATTGTATACTAGCGAAATAATCATAATTCAAATTCAATGAAATGAAATGAATGAAATGAAATTTATTGCGTATAATGAATCCAGGTTACAATTGCAGATATAGTTACATAAAGAAAGTTTCACTGAACTCTACCTTTGCAGGTGTACACGCTTATCTTAATAATTAATAGTATTATATACGTTTAATTAAACATACATTAATTGCATTAATACAAATTTATATAAGCTCCATGTATTCCTTTAAACTATAGAAACATTTATCTAAATTCCATGACTTAACTGCATTTTTAAATGTATGTAGGTATGTCTAATAATTTGAAATTGTCAGGTAACTTATTAAAAATGTCAATACACATAAAAAAAATTTTTTGAAGTAAGTTTCAGTCTCGCATAGGGCTTGTACAATTTTTGCGTATATTGTGATCTTAAATACTGCCCTAGAAGACATTGATTGGACTTGTTGGAACATATATTGGTGTTTATATAAACATACCTCGAAAATGTACAAACTGTATAGTGTCATAATGCGATATTTAATGAAATATGGGCGACATGATTCATCTTGTTTAAGTCCAAACAATGCTCTTATACAACGCTTCTGAACCAAAAACAAATCTTCTTTAGCTACAGAATTTCCCCATGTCACAATATGCCGGTCATTTTGGCACTCTTTGGGGGAGGCCTATGTCCAGCAGTGGACGTCTTTCGGCTGATATGATGATGACAATGCCATATCGTAAAGCAGAATCCACATATCCGTTGTCTGCTATTATTGCAGCTTGAAGAGACACAACCTGACGAACCTTTCTGACAGCATATACAAATTTGTTTACCTTAGAGCATAGGCTATTTATATGTGCCCGCCAATAGCAATGACAATCCAAAGTTGCTTGTGACACTTCTTCAATAGGAGCACCATCATGATTGACGTTCAAAGTTAATTTCAATTAAAGCAAGTTAATTACAACTTTATAACTTAGCACAGCAAAATTGTGGCAGCTTTTATTTTAGGTGCATCTATATCATAATATACGAGATGGCGGGAAAAACAGTTAAAACTGACTAGATAGCTGTCAAAAACAAGACAACAACACATACATAGCAAAATTACACTGACAGGTAAAACTACTTTAAGATCATTCAAGTGTTTCAGAGATATAATATGTAACGTCTAAATGTCCTATTTATAGGTACCCGTAACTTTATCTCGTTAGCTACGGCGTAGCAAGTCGTAGCAAGGTGCTACCACTATGAGGCGACTCGTAGCAGTAAAAGTATCTTAAAGGACCGTTATTCTAACTAAGACAACCAAAGACGCCCAAGCAATTTTGTTTGAATTATCAACTACATAGTTGAGTTATACTTGTTAAGTGAAAAGTTAGATGACTTTTTTTTGCATTTGCTTAGGTACCTACGAATTTCACACAGAAGCGTTTTTCCCTAAGTATTCGCTAGAATATCCGTCACAAACGCCCTTATTATGTACTGAATAACGAATATGTGACAATATTCTGTATCGACGACCGAATGTACTGAAATGCCTTACAGTATTTTGTACTGAATAACGAATGAGGTGAATTGCTGTTGGGAAAATTTGCTTTTGTGTAAGGTTTATTTACATAACTACATGATACCTATGGTACAGCTTCTAAAATGGTAGCTAACGCGTTTAATGCTTACGGGTACTAGTGAATTTGAAGGGCTATAAGTATTTAGCAATGCCATTTTGGATGGAAAGGTGAGGCGGGTGTGGGTGAGGCGGGGCGCGCGGGGGAGGGGGGGCGCTATCGGCGCAGGCGCAAGGTGCACGTTATCGCGCCATTGTTCGCGCCGACAGATTTATTACTTCCCTTTGCCCTCAATAAGGGCCCCTGACCTGACCTGCAAGTGCTTCCCAATCAATGTGCAACCGTGAACGTTGCACAAGTGCCCACGCCAATCAGGACCTCGAAATTTCATCCCTCAATACAGGCCCCAATTTCAGCCCTAACCCCAGGCTTCATCAACTTGATAATTATCATTCGACACTGACCATTCATCCTGGTTGGACCAGCAATGACGTTACATAGTATTCCTAGGTACTATTTGATTAAATTTTGTCAATAAATTCAAGCAAAAATCTACCTTATAAGCCCCCTACATAGATTTTTGCGTATAGTGTTTTTGTCAGTTTCGCTCCCTAATTTATCAACTTGACAATTGGCACTGACAATTTACTTAATTTGTGTCATTAGATTACTAAGCGACTTCGCGTCTACCCGGAAATATACAACAAATTTGACAACTGTCACTGGAAGTTCATAGTTCGCTGTACATAGTTCGACAAATAAATATCTTACCAGTAGCAAGGTAAACGTCCCATGTGAATTGTCAGGTGAAAATCTTCAGGTTCCTGTTTCTCCTTTTGTTATAGAAGTATGTACAAACTCATTAACAGAGTAATTGATACTACCTTCAAAACACATCAGCCCTCCAGTACGGTAAATATTGTTCAAATAGGTACCTATTTACTATTAGGGTCAAAATAAATGTTATCCAGTGAGTTACAATCGGGAATCGAACCCGGACCTCACGCTCAATAGGTTATCTGACCCTGATATTCGACAACATTGCACAACGTTAAACAACATAATTAAAAGTTTCATTCATTAAACTTACCTATTTAACTGTTCCATGTGTGAAGCTCGTTCCTCTCCTGTTTTTGCTCGATTTAGTTGGTAACGCCATTCTCCGCTCCCTGAAAAACCCAACGAAAAGTAGATATAGAAAAATATATTTCAGAATTTCAGACTATAGGTAAGTACGTACTACGTAAAGAAGTCTTTCAGTATATAACAATATTTTATGGATCTATTTTAGAAAAACTAGGATTAAAGGAGGTATAATATGACAGCAGGACCAAGAGTGTTTCATAAATTAGTTAGAGTACCTATCATTTTTATATTCTAAAATAAATATGTATTTTTCAAATATTTCAAGTATCTAATATTTCAATAATATAAAGTCGAAACAAACAATGTTAATACCTATTTGATAAAAATATATTAGCAAGTAGGTAGGCAAGGCAATATTTCTTCGCGGAATTTTTTATTTTACATAAAATTCAACAAAACGTTGAACATGCCCTTAACTTAACAGATACAATGTGTCTGCTATCTCAAGCATTTTGCTCCAATTCATATTACTTATGCCACTCTTTTCTACTTTACTTCTATTATCACTTTTCATTTTGGCAAACTTCAGAGTAAACACTCATAATTGAACATTAGTAGGTACTAATTTTATGAATGATTCTGCAACAGAGTGAAAGTTGTGATGCGAATAATCTGGCAAGCAATATTGTGTGCGAAGCGGTAAAGCGGTGGCAGCCCGTCGAGACTAAGGGGCAGGGCAGTGTGTGGCTAGCGAAGCGAGCGGGCGCAGCAGCGTTGCCAGACTCTGCGATCGACGCCCCAAGATAACCGCTCGCTCCTAAACGAAACCCAATAAGCCATTTCCTTGAATATCTCAAGCGGGCCGCTCCCGTGAAAAAAAAACTACCAAAAAACCCTTGAATAAGGCGGCGCGAATAAGAATGGCCCCATTTCTGGGAAGGTTCGGCGCCGGTGCAGTCTTTACATCCTTTTGTAATGATCGCTTTTTTTGAATACTCTTAATGGCTTATCGTGGGGCTGGGAATGTCAGAATCGCACACAATGTGTGAAGCGACGCGGACCCGTCCAATATCTGCCGGTTATCGAGCTCGACTTTTGAGCCGGAAATGGGGCGCTAACGACGACACATTTACTGCGGTCAACATTGTACAAAAACAGCTAAATTGAATTGTTATGACGCGGAAGATTGTACGCTGGAATTAGGGCGAGCGAATGTCCCACGTTCGGAAGAAGCGAGAGGAAGTGGTTATGAAACATGCGCCCACGCAGGCTCCGCCGGAAACGATCCACGCACTGTGTCTACTTACCGTTCGCAGTAGGCGGCGGCCGAAATATACGAATGCGGTATACGACACTGGGAGTGACAGGGCAAAGGGCAGTTGCGCCACGCCACATGACGTCGTACCTGACTCATCTCACGCTCGATCTAACATCTAGCCAGTACGTAATCATAGCTAAAATAATCGCGCAGACTGACGTCACAAGATAAACAGCTCGCCCAATGCTCTGATAGGATTTTTCATGCCGTCAGATAGGTCGAGAAAGAAACTGAAAACATAATTCCCCTACCCTAATTTAAAAAAATCTGCTTTTTCTTAAGAAAATAAAGATTCTACCCAGCAGTTTTTTTTTAAATTAAAATAAAGGGCCTGATTTAAGATTATAAAAAGGAGGCGTATATAGTGTGATATCAATGCGATTATTTTTGTGGCGTATTATTATATTTATTGGTAAGTACGCAAAGAAAACAATTTTGTAAATGTCTAAGATAACTGTCATGAAATAAATAAAGGCAAAAAATTTAAAGAAAGCGATGGGGTAAATGATCCAGATAAGCATAATGAGGGTATGTCGAGGGGGCAATGAACAGGGGTTAGATCGGCGCGGGAGCGGGACGGCGCGCTACGCTCGGCTGCTCGGGTTGCCAGCCATCCACTAACCGTCGTTAACAAACAAATACTACACAACAACGCTCATAATTCATCAAAAATCATTCTCAAAAACGTATCTTTCAATCAGTGCGTTACCAACCGAAATTTTTTTTTGACGGTTGTTAATTCAAATTAAGAGAATCCATTTATTACTGTTTAAAAACCAAAAATAAAATTGACAAACTGGGTAAAATGATAAAAAATTAATCAGTGTGGAAATAAAATATAGTTACAAAATTATTTAATCTAGTCTTACGATACCGGTCGCAACATTCCATTGTAAGGGACGGACGATCACCATTAAATTCACTATGCACTAAGTTTTCACAGTAAAACGGGAATCATAAATGATTGAACGACACTTTGTTTCCAGCACATCGCACGAAATCCGGCCCGACTAGCGGCGCTCACTAAAAACGTGATAATACAAAAAGAAGTCAGGGGTTACGATGTTATCGATGAAGACATGAATATTCGAAGACGCGAGGGTCGCGAGTGAACGGCCGGCGTAGCATCGCGCCGCGGCGTGAATGGAATCGACATTTTATGAATCGAGAGCCGTCGCTCATTGACCTGAGCGAGGCGCCGACGCTGCGCGGTGCCGCGGGCAGCAGCGCGGGCGCAGCCGTCGACGTCGCCGCGCAGGTTCCGGTCCTCGACGGAAGTGACGTTCCGACCGATCATGGCGGCGCGGCGAGCGCGCAGGAAGTGCGCAGCTTACCTATCGGGATGTCTTCGTCGCCGGCGACGGCCCGCGCCCGACCATCGCCGCAGCGCAGTTCCGTGTACCTCATGCGCGCCCGCAATCGCAGATACCGATATCCGCAAAAAATATGCGCGATCACTGACTCGCGAATAAATTATTCGAGCTGTTATCTAAAAATATTCGTGTGCGCGGCGCAGGGTGCGCGCAGCGCGAGCGATGCGGAGTCGCACACGCGAACCACTTCCCCGCTGCGGGGAGACTGATGAGGGCAGGCCGCGCCGGCGCCGGCGGAGGCTCCGACGTACGCGCACACCGCCACCCGTCTCTTTCCGCGAGCTCCAACCACCAGCGGAGCGAACGGGACGACGGCACCTCATTACCACAGCGCCGACTCGTGAACGCCAATAAACCGCGGAGTAGGGACGAAATATTCGACCTTCACTTTACGTGTACGTGTACGCGCACACCGTGGCAAGAAACGGTCGCGACAAGAACACACACATGCGCAAGGAGCTGCGCAAATTGCTCGCGCCGCCGCCGCCGCCGCCACGCCGCCCCGATGTGCTACTTTTGACAATTTTTCCAGAAAACTGACATGCAGCGTCGCCGTGAGCTGAGCGCGGCGCGCCCGCCAGCCACGTGGCGGCCCAACTCCCTCGCCGAGGCCCGCACAACGATGCTGGTGCACTGACACTTCTACACTAAGTCAGCCAATCTTACTAAACACGTAATGAAAATCGGCAATACACAACGAAAAGAAGGAACAAGCATTCAAAAGAAACTATTTCTGCTGACTAACCTAATTAAGTACTCAGATTTATTCCGTAGATAAGCAGTAGGTAGGTGAAACTGATTTGTACACTAATAATTGCTTAAATAATGATACACTTGACAAAGTTCAGTACGGCTAAGTTTCATATTTTAATTGTTGGTGGCTCATAAGCATGTAGATATAATTTAAAACAATTTTGATACCTCAAATAAATTAACATGCTCCAAAGAGCACCCTCCATATACTTACTTACTTGAACTTCAATTAATTCAATCTAAACTCGAACCACTTCTATCCACAATACACTTTGTTCAAAGAGGAACATGGCGTATAAAAAATAAATTCTACCTACCCACAGTTTTGGATAAATTGCAACTCTATTGATACCACAATAGAAAATGGTAAAATCTATTGGTTTAAATTATCTTTTAATAAAATTATGTATAATAAACACAATTCTGATGATAGTTTAACAATGGGTCCGTTTATATTGTTAGCAGTTTTTTACCTACTTGAATATGTTTATTATATCTTTTAGAATAATATATAATTATAATTATGTTGGTTATAGAATACAGAAGGAAGCTAAAAATACAAGTGTTATAATATGGTACCAATTATGAGTGTTGTTTGTTAAGTATCGTTATTTGTACCCGAATTAATTTGAATATAGTGGAATTCATAAGCGAGATTAACTATTTGTTCCTGAGATGTATAGTTCCTTACCGTGCCTACAAGATTCACAGCTGGTAAATCGAATAAAAATATTGTATTAAATATTTAGTGACTTGTGTTCAGTTAATGTGGAAGTAGCCGCCACAATCTAATTTTATCGATGACGGTTATTTTTTTCTCTGTACTTATTTGATCTCTGTATCAAATGATAGTTAGTTGTGAACATCCAGAGATTTTTTAAAACTTGATTTAAGTAAGTAACATAACATGTAGCAAAACGGCCGCCGTGTAAAACGGTATTTTCTCCTTTTTGACATTTTTAGATAAATAATAATGTAATCTACTGAAATAACAATTATTTTTACGTCATACCTGGCCATAAAGTAGGAATTACCGCACGCTATGCGTGCGGAAAACCCCACTTCCTGGCCAGATAGAGACGTAAAATTTTGTACTTACCACGGGCGGTAATAAAGAAAGCCTCAGAGCGCATATTTATCGCCCTTGCCTTCGGCTCGGGCGTCAAATACCTGCGATCAGAGACATTCTTTGTTTAACCGCCCTAGGTAAGTAATGTACTATTATTTGACATGGAGAAAGAAAGATTATTATTATTATAAAGTCATTACTGATTACCTACCTACCTATGTTTATCATGAAAAAAAAAAACAAGAACTTACGCGTAAATTAAGTATTCGTTGGTTGTCCTTGTACCTATACAAACGTTCGTATATTTATTAAATTAATTATTTTTAAAACTACATCCTATATAATAATAGGTAGGTAGGTAGGTACCTACAAATTTTTAGTAGGTACCTATGTAAAAATATTATGCATGTGTCTGTCTTTGTGTTTTTTAAAGCTTAGGTATATCCAATTATGCAACTGTAGGTACACTGGCAAGAAAGTACCTACCACAGATACACAAGATTCCTTGGATTCATTAAATGACCAACTTACGGAGATTGAGTACGAGTCTAATAAAACTTAAATACTTACCTAACTTCGAATATTTTTAATGAAATTCGATTTTGGAAACTTACCTAAGTATATCATCTGTTTACTTAGTTATTTATAACGATATATACCTCCTATTCAATTATTAAAATGAAGAATGACTTTAAGAATTAACGAGAATTTAGGTACCTACAGGTACCTACATAGGTAATACAGCCTTTATTTATGAATACCTAATAAAGGTGCTTAAAATAAATCTTATTGTCATGATATCACTTTGATATGTCTACTTTCTATACTGAGGTTTCTAAAATAATAAATAAATTAGCCATCTTGAAATAGTTCTTTTATTTAAATAAAGTATTTGCTTTTTTTCTATTACTTTGTATAATAAAATCAAAAATATTCATTTAATTTCAATAACTAATTAGTTTTATAATCATGAGTATAATATATTGAGTTTTCGTAAAATTTTATATGGCGGCTAAATATTTTTAATTATTTAATTAAATAAATATATTCCACAAATTTATATTTCGATCTACTTATAACTGATATAAAAAGTAATAATATCGTATATATCTTCTGGCTAATACCTTAACTTTCTAAGCACTAGTGTTGCGTCCCTTGCAAAGGAAAAAAACTCTATTTAAATAAAAAAGAACTATTTTTTTCCAAGTTTTATATTTCGTCTACATTAAGAGTACATTATTCTTGCTATATGCACACCAATTATATTTGAATAGTCATTGATACGGTTAAAAAAATGCTTAAAACAAGATAAATTACCCTTCGTTCGCTCACTTTCGCAGTGTTCCCAAGAAACGTTAAGAAATCCAGGGAAATTATTAAAATAGTAATTTTTTTTGGTGATTACGGGTAGGCGCAGAGTTGTAGGGGCGGTAGGTGCCAAGAAAGTGCGCCGGAGTCGCGTGGTGCGGGGTCCGGGAGCGCCGGGGGTGCGCGCCCGGGCGCCCGCGCTGCGCGCCACACATCCACACTCTTACTAGATGTTGCCCATGAAAAGCAACAATCTAATTTTAAAAACATCGCAACCTTATAGGTATAAATAATACCAATTATTATTATTAATAAAACAATAAAAAAATGTTTTCTATTGTTTTCAAAATTATAGGTAAGTAGGTACTTTTTATCCAGGATTTTCTTTGGTAAATTGTGCAAATAAAATTTACAATGATTGCAAAATAAATAAAATGAATGACTTATGACAAAAGTCATAACATAACATACTTTCAATTTGTTCAAAAAAATTAAAATTATTAACTTACAGGAAGAATATTTAAATATCTAAAAAATATATGAATTATATTCATATTCATATAATTTATTGCATAACATGTGATTACATTGGTGTTAAAATACAGTTTGTTTCAACATGAGTAGGGGAAGGTCGGGTAAAGCGAACACCCCAAGCAAAGCGAATTCGGTCTCCTCCCGACTTACTTATCCTAAGCGCACCATGCGCCTATACGACATTCGGGATCCTTCGGTCAGTGAGCGGCAGGCATAGTAGGGAGCGGTCGCTGCGCGCGTCGTCAGTAACGAGTCGAAACGTATTTTTGGTGAAAAAAGATCGATGTTTAAAGGTATGGTAGGTGACATTGTATGTTATCTTGTTGTAGTATTTTTCTCAAATATTAATTGTCGATGCTTCTATTGCCTATTAAAATATCTTCCGTTTACAGTGCATTTCTTTGAGAACGGAGCAACGGTTATTTTTTGAGCGTGATTTATTTCGTAAACTGACTGATTGGGCAAAGTGGATCGGGCAAAGCGGATATCGTATTCCCTATAAGTTTATAGGGCTCAATTTTCTAATCACAATATTTTATTACAGATGGTATATAAATATACAGTCAACACAAGTTATGGATATGGCTATCAGAGCGTGCAAAGCCGGAGAACCGATAAAGAGAGAGAAGAGGGACGGCACAAAAGTATGGATTGCCATATGCCACATTGTATAGGCATTTTAAAACCGGAAATGCATCCAATCAACTTGGTCTGTTTCGTCCAGTGTCCAACGAAAACCAGGAAAACGAGCTATTCACTTATTCCAGGCCAGTTTCACTTTGCCCGGGGACAAGTTTCACTTTGCCCGGCACTCTGGGCAAAGCGAATAAAATAACTTTTTGATTTTTTGTTCAAAATTACAAAACTTGTTAAACATTAGAGGGTAATGCTATATTTTTTTAAAGATTATTGATTAAAGACTGATTATATTTAATTATTTTGGGAACACATGTAATTTATTTGTCATAAGACTAATCAATAAATATGAATAAAAAAAGGTACATCTAAACAGAATCGTAATAAATTATAGCTTTTTCATAGGTCCCTTTGAAGAACAATTCTCTAGAAGATGCCAGCGCCATCTTCGCATTCGAAAGGTCGGATTTGTCGTCTTGTGCCTCTGATCCTTATGGAAGACAGCTCTGATTATATACATTTTTTTCATTTCTTCCTTGTGAAACTTTTCTGTTACGTTCAGTCAAAGGTAAAGGTGTTCACTATGCCCGGACTTCCTCTACCTACCTAGGTACCCTTTCGGGCATAGCAATTAATTATATCAATAATACGATGAAAGTATTAATGCAAGTGTTGTTTTTTTTTCATATTGTATACCTACTAATTGATTTATGACATTAAGATATCATAAATATAATGGAAATAGGTAGGTAGGTATTAGAAGGGAAATAAAAAGTTTTTTTTACTGCTAATTAATTTAAAAAAATGTGCAATTGCATTAAAAACTACAAGTGTCTGGTAACGTCGAGTAGGCACTGCCTGAAATGTCGAAACCACCAACTATTGGCCCATTTCAAAATCCACAATTTACATTTTTTTAAGTCTAAGTACCTAAACCGGCAATATTTGAGTGATTGACTAATGCAATGGCGACCAGCCTTTTCGATCAATGTTGTCAGACGTATAATTTGAAACTTCCTAAGATGAGCCAGAAGAAGGAAGCTATATAGGTGGTAAGTACTTCATTGATAAACTCTGAAAGGAGTTATTTGAGTTTTTTTATTACATGATTTGTTTTGACACAGCCGTCTGTGGTATTTGTTATTTTTATCATATTAGAGTGTCCGTACACTCTAATATGATAAAAATAACAAATACCTAACATAAGGAACTGGAACCAAAACTGCAGTTAGTAATGAGCAAAATAGAGAGGTGTATCTACTTAGGTACCTATTTATCAATAATTCTAAATCTTCAACAGTAGATACCTATAGAGGCTATAGATAAGTATTAGCCAAGGTAACATTAATGTTTTCTCGCGGTATTGGAAGAAACAAAACTAAAAGGAAGCTTTACATCAGAGGGTCATTGAGTTATTACTCCGGTTTCCCAAAACAGTGCAAAGAGCATTCGTTTTGTGGACATTAGGTAGGTACCTACCTATCGAATAAGCAAACAAACCGAAAAAAACACAGGTTACTGGTATTAAACAACATTAATTTATCAAAATGAAATCGTTTTTATTTGCTGCGTAATCGTTTTGCTACCTTGACATGATGAAAACGACGACACTATTGCTTGATCTGATTTCACTACTAAGTATATATATACAACCCTTTATTTATAAATACAAATTGGAGAAAGAGAGTGGGGCGTGTGTAGCTTCGGAATCCGGCGCTTATCAAATCGACGTGTAGGGCTGTGCCTATCTATAATCTTGCTCTCCCACCAAACTCCTTGATAAAACGTAGTTTTCCAAGCCAATTTCCTTTTATTGCTGACTTCTGACATACGACTGATTTGTGATCTTAGTGGTATTTTTATGACATTGTCATTTAAATACTAATTTTTATAAAAGTCGCCCCCTTATTTGTATGTGACATCCGTCATATTTTTTTTCGTACAAAATATAGCGTAGGTAACCCAGAGCATAGACTGCTAAAATCATATCAATCATATGGTATTACAATGACTTGTAATACCTCATTACCAATAAAGGATGTCTATGTCTATAATGCCTTTCTTTAGGCTTTGGTATATAGTCGGGCTAAGTCTTTAGAGTTCATACAGTTGTATGCTCCACAGTCGCTATCTAATAACAGTTTCCAGATTGTCCAAACGTCTCAACTGCGACCTGCTCGAGCGATGTCAGCAGTTTCCGTGTCATCATCTAGCAGTACCTAGTCACGAAGCCTCTTCTGGTAGAATGTGGTGGTGGCACGTGGTGATGTCTTGTTGTTGACAGTGTGACGGCGATAACGACGACCTCCACTGAATACCAAATTATCTGAAAATATTAATATTATATATTATGAATATTAATGTAAATGCTTTCCTTAATTCAATAAAAGAAGTTATTTTGTTTCTTAATGACGTACGTATTGTAATAAGCTTCAGAATCTTCAGATTGCTTTTCGCTGTAGGTATGTGTGTTTGTATATAAATAAGCATACGTAGGTACCTACATATGCTTAATGAATTGAATTGATTGAATAGATATATTTTTTGCGAGGCTAATGCTGGTTTCTGAAATAAGATTTTTCAGAAATCATCTGGATTATTTTTAGATTGTACTTTTGTAGTACCTAATACCTACCCTATTTAAAAAGGTGTATTTAATTCTAATTCATAATAGCATTCTGTGTCTAGTCTCATGTCAACCCTAAGCTTGCACGTTAAGGTGGTTCGATTGCCATACAAAACGTTATTTGACATTCGTAGGCTAACGGCGTGATATTTTAAGAAACTTATGTAACAAACTTTCATAAATTGGCTTCCCATTTGCGCCAAATTCCCCCTTTCCTAGAATAAACTTGTATAAACTAGATTAATTTGAGAAATTGGTTTGTCACGTGATATTTTGGGAAAACTATCTTTCTCAAATTAATCTAGTTTATACAAGTTTATTCTAGGAAAGGGGGAATTTGGCGCAAATGGGAAGCCAACTGATGAAAGTTTGTTACATAAGTTTCTTAAAATATCACGCCGTTAGCCTGCGAATGTCAAATAACGCTTTGTATGGCAATCGAACCCCCTTAAGTCGTCTAATACACGTCTAATCGTTTGATTTTGAACTGTAAGTAATAGCACTTAGTACAGTAATTCGCTTGCGCTTGTGTATTATGTAGGTATTTGGTATCTTCTACGAATATGAGGTAAACTTTAAGTCATGGGAATGATAAATACCAGAAAAAGTTCATAGTAATAATTGATTAAGTTCAATTAAATTATGATAAACCAGCTGCATGGTTGTTAAATATCTGCTCTTGCAACCCTTTTTAGCTTGGGGGGTACCCTGTATATACCTAAATACTACGCATACGCCGTGAAATGTGAAAACATAATTTAAATCAATATCTACTTAGATATTCCAATTACCGATGTGTAACTATTAGAATTAGTGCCAAACTAATGTAGTCACTGCGAATTGAGATGAGACACATTAGTATTCATTAGGTAAATTTTACTGAAAGTTGACATGAAATGATACTAAAACTTGAAGATGCGCGCGCGACCTTATCTTAGTATGTTTTACCTCGTGTAAACAGAAGGCACGATTGTGTAACACCGGTCATTGTCCCATCTGGTTATTGCCCGATTTATATTAAGATTTATTAGAATGTGATTTGGGTTTGTGAGCTGCAGAGAGCGGGATCAGTGCCGTGACAGGGGCCGCGAAGAGCGCGGGCGGGCTGCACTCATCTTCTCTCAGCCGTGACGTCCGGCCGGGGTCAGCGGCCGCAGGGCCGGCTTCCTTGTGCCGCCACCGACCCTCCGAGATGTCATTCACGTGCTCTCCCGTCCCTTCCCGCATCTCGACTTCTAAACAACCTAACTCATTGTCGTTTCGGCGCGCGCCGGAAGCTTCCTCACCAAATGATCCCAAATTAGGAGCGAGGTGTGCAAACGACCGAGGAGCAAATCGGTAATTAATCACAGAGTTGGACCTGCTCGGGTAAACTTTACTTGTTTTCTGTCGATCGTTTTAATAAATGATAGACAGCAATATGGGCACGTGGTCGTATTGTGTTCGAGCTGAGGCACCAGCGCTAACAGATTAATCGCGGCAATGCGTGACACGTGCAGTCCACGCTTGCCCTTCTATTTGTAAACCGGCGCCGAGGGCCGTGCATTCCGAGCGCGCCTTCGTGCTCACTGCACCACCCCACCATCACTGCCATGCCACTCTAAAAAGGAACATGTGTCGCTAAGTCTTACGTCCATAGGACCTTCTACAGCAAACACGAACTTCGGTATATACGTTCTTTAAAAACGCTCAACTATGTTCTTCGCTAGAAGGAACTGAAATGTCAACGGCGATGCACCTAAGTTTCTCACCTGTACTATTACTTGTACTATTACTTATTCTGTGCCTGTGAGATCATCGCTGATTCCCGTTACGGGGGCTGAACTTGATTCACATTGCTACTATTAAAATGATCTTATGTAGGTATTCATAATTGCGTAGGTACCGTCCAATATAGACAATATGTACCTAGATTATTATTAAGAGATAGGCAACTGGGAAAAATGAGAGATGTGGAAAACCAAAGTACCTACCTTTATATGGGTGTGGCTTTCTGTTTCTGAAGCTAGCCAATCGTACCTACCACAAAGGACTCATCCTGGAAAACGTCACTGTATGAAAAAAAACATGAAAAACCCGGCCAAATGCGAGTCGGACTCGCGCATGAAGGGTTCATTACCTAATATGAAAACGGCAAAAAAACACGTTTGTTGTATGGGAGTCCCCTTAAATATTTATGTATTTACTTAAATCTCTTTTTTTTGTATTTGTTGTTATAGCGGCAACAGAAATACCTACATCATGGGTTCATGTTCTGTACAATAATGTGACAATTAAGACCCCCTGTACAACATGATAACGAAATAAATAAATTATGAAAATCATCTGTGAAAATTTCAACTGTCTAACTATCACGGTTCATGAGATACAGCCTGGTGACAGACGGACGGACGGACAGCGGAGTCTTAGTAATAGGGTCCCGTTTACCCTTTGGGTACGGAACCCTAAAAAGGGTCATAGAATGAACGACTGTGCAACTTTTTCAGAGCCCAGCATTCGTTTCTGCAGTCGCGAGTCAGCGTAATCCAAGAGATACCCAATCATCATAAATAGGTGAAAGTGCGTCTTAAGTTTGGGCGCTACCTATTAGATGGTTGTTTGAAGCTAAGTACCTAAACTTTTCTGTTTTCTCAGATATGATCTTAAAGAACATGCTACTGTAAAGTAAACATTTCTTTCTTTTCTTCCTACGTTTTTACGGTACCGTATCACTCGGAATTTAAGAATTACCCGAAGATGGGCATAAGTAAAGTATCTAAGTCAATAGCGGGTATTGATAATGAGGTGTATAGTCGAAGTACGCTGCTGCATTCCGATGAATGGCAGGGGGGTCCGCGGGGCGAGCGCGGTGCGCGGGGGCGCGGGGGCACATGCCAGCGCGTGCGCCGCGCTGCGTTACTAACAACCGCTAGTAAGTACTTACTCTAACAGGTGGCTACTTTACTAACATTTTGGGTTAAGTTAACATCTTGTCTATGTGGATTCGGGGCATTCTGGCCTACTTGTTGAATTACTTACTTGTTTTGTTTTATTAGGTATGCTTTAGGGCTAAACGTGATAGTCATGGGATGTCCTAATCCTACTTATCCCTGGTCTGTTATTAACTGCACTACTTACTTACCTATCTAATTAAAATGCCATGAATAGGTTAGTTACGAGTGTTACGACTATTAAATAGAGAATGTATTGATTGATCGGATAAGTACCTACCTCAATTATGAAACAATTGTCACGTTGTAATTAAATTTCACCAAGTGGTTTATAAATAGGTAAAAATTATAATTAAGTATAACGGTAAATTTAATGAACCAAAAAAAAATTAAGTCGTTTTATGTTGTTTGTCGTTTTGCAAAGAAATGTCTAATCTAATTAATTTACAAAATTAATAAACCGGAGGAGTCATTTGAAACATTCCTAGGTACGGCTTATTCTGTGCCTACAGTGAGTTTTAGGTAAGATACGTGAAAAAATATTGAATAGGTATACCTATTAGGCCCCCGCACATATAACATGTTTGCTAAGGTAATGTGAATATAAAATCATAAAAAATAAATAATTTGTTCAAATAATCAACGAAACAAAACAAATGCTACTTTATTTGTTGTAGGTATGAATTCATCAAATCCCATTGAAACGGAGTGTACCTAATACATTGTAATGCACATTGGGCCTTACGAGGCTATACCTACTGCTAATGTTGTATGTAGGTAAGGGGTAGGTATATAATACTTATTCGAAACTCTGATCCTATTTTGAGAATTCTTTCACCAGTATTTAGGTACCTAGTATGGACCTTCGGTATAGACATGGGCTATATTGCAAGGGTGTGCAAATTATTTTTAAAGAGGGCCAGAAAAATGTAGGAGTTTTAATGGGGAAATGTCCAATAAAAATACATAATATTGTAGAAATACTACCTATGGTATTTTCTACTTTCGGAGGGACTGTGGCGGGCCGGATTAAATAAAACCCTTCGCGGGCCGGAGCTAGCCCACCTCTGCTATATTGTATCCCGTCATTAAAATCCTTCGCGGGCCGGAGCTAGCCCACCTCTGCTATATTGTATCCCGTCATTAAAATCCTTCGCGGGCCAGAGTAAGCCCACCTCTGCTATATTGCATCCCGTCATTAAAATCCTTCGCGGGCCAGAGCTAGCCCGCGGCCAGGCCGCACTTTGACCACCTCTGCTATATTGTATCTAGGGAATGCAATTACCGGTAAATTACCGACTTGAATAAGGCAAAACCGGTTAACCGGTAAATTCAATCTGGCTAATAAGTAACGTTATTTGACGTTTATTTATCGTAAAAATAAGCTATGATAACTATATCATAAAGAGTTATCATGTGCCGCAAATGCCCTAATAATCAGATTATTTAATATTTAAAACTTGCTCAGTGGTAGGAGGGCAAAAAACACAACTGAAAACGTTCCTTGGGGATTAGCAGGTAGGTAGGAATTGTCCCCAGTTCTACAGAAACTAACTACAAGCCCACTTACTTAGTAGTCTACTTAAAATAATATTTTACTAAATAGATGTTTCTACGGGCTTCAAGAGACGTATATATAAGAAACCATACCTAGATCGAAAAGAGTTGGATAGAGAAAATGGTAGTAATAGTAAAAATACATTTTACCTAAGAGCGTTCGTACAAACGGTTTTATAACTTTTTCAAGGAGTGGAGCTCATGGGGGATCCAAATTGCGGTATTGGTTTAGCGATTTAGAGGGCTATATCTGTTACCTTAGTTCTGCTGCGGATAGCCTCAATTCTAATGCGATCACGCAGATAAACTCCCAGCATAGCCATCTTCATTGCCCTTTGGGTGACTTCCAGCCTTCTATTGAGGCCCATAGTGAGCGACTACATTTCAGGTGCCATATATTATGTCAGCACTGGCAACACACACTGGTCATACCAAGCCGACAGGACTGAAACTGGACAGTCTGTCATAGGTATATATAATCGTCTACAACTCTGAGCGTAAAGCGTCCGATTGTAATGGGAGTTGGCACTACATGGACATTTGACATGATATTCGTCTTATCCATGTTCATCTTTAGACCGACTCGCTCAAAGGCTTTACTGAGGTCATCGAGCATCGTACTAAAGTCCTACATGGTCTCAGCCAAGACTACTAAATCGTCAGAAATCCGAAGGTGAGTGATGTACTCGTCGTTGATGTCAGCCTTCTCCAGTCCAGAGTCTTGCAAAAATCTTCCAGTGCAATGGTGAATAGTTTTGGTGAAATAACATCCCCTTGACTGACTCCCCGCTGCAACAGAATAGGTTTCGCGTTCAAATTCTGGAGTCGGACTGACACAGTGGCGTTTTCGTACAAACACTTCAATACTTCGATATAGCGGTAGTCAACTTGGCACCGCTGGAGAGGAGAAACTAGTACAGACCAGGTTTCGATCAAATCGAAGGCTTTCTCGTGGTTTGCGAACGCTAAGCAGAGGGGCAGGTTATACTCCTCAGTCTTCTGTATAACCTGACGGAGCGTATGGATGTGGTCTACGGTGCTAAAGCCTCTCCGGGAACCGGCTTGTCCGGGAGGCCCTTGAAGTCATCAAGCCTGCGTACGAGACGATTTGTAATGACTCTCGAAAACAGTTATAGACATGGCTCAGAAGTCAGATGGGTTGGTAGTTCTTCAGCAGGGTGTTGTCACCCTTTACGAGAAGCACCACCACACCTCTGTTCCTTGCCTTTGGCTTTCTCCCTCCCTGTAAGACGAAGAGAGGTACCTATTTCTTTGGATTGTAATGATGAGTATACTTCTAAAGTATGTTAAATAAGGCGTCTCAATTGTACTTTTTCCAACTGATCATTATTCATATTTCATAGAACGGAACCGGGAACGTGTTAATATTTTAAGAAGCTTCTACAAACGATTGCATTAATTCTGCATGAGGTAAGATAACGGGGAACGTGTTAATATTTTAAGAAGCTTCTACAAACGATTGCATTAATTCTGCATGAGGTAAGATAACGCTAACATTTTGTATTCAGTTGACATTTTTACATGATAAAAGGAGGGTCAATCGTTAAAATGTAGTATTTTACTAATAATTTGTGTTTCGGTAAATTACCGGTTTTGATTTTAATTTACCGGTAATTTACCCGCCTCATATTTGGTCAATTTACCGGTTAACCGGTTTGCATTCCCTAATTGTATCCCGTCATTAAAATCCTTCGCGGGCCAGAGCTAGCCCGCGGCTGGGCCGCACTTTGCCCATCTCTGCTATATTGCATCCCGTCATTCCGCTGACGACTTTTGTAAAACGCGGTAACAAGGACCGGAAAACCCGTTTTTAGGCTTAAGCCTATCGATTTGGTAACACTATCAATTTGGTTAGCTACTTATTGTTATGGTAAGCATATCGGATGTGGTAACCACCAGTTAACCCTATTTATTTATTTTAATAAGCAAATGCATTTGTAGTATTAGTATTTTCTTGACGTATAATGTAATCTATCCATTATAAATAAATGAGTATGAGTATTGAGATAAGGTTTTGTGTTGGGTTTTTACATTGGTTAGTGGCAAACCAAGTTAACTCGATCAATAGAGTTACCCTATCAGTAAGGTATAAGTATCATAAGATTACGAATATGGATAGGGTTTTAAAAATCACTTCTAAAATAACAATATGGAAAACCCTAATTAGGGAAACCGGTTCCGGTCCCTGCGCGGGAAGCTACTAGCTTCATTCAAGCTAGTCTATACTAATATAAAAAAAAAAACGTCTTTAATAATAAAAGTCTCTCAAGTAATCTCCGGAGAGCGGAACTTCTCATCCGATTACAGAAATTCTTCAAGCTCTATATAAAATGGCCCTTCAGGATGGGATGCCTAGGTCTGGAGTGAGCATGGCCTGGGTTCTCTGTATTACGCGGGCGAAGCCGCGCGGGCGGCTTGTATATGATAAAATAATAATTATTACAAGAAATCTAGAGAACATTTATGTACTAATGTATGTGGTAGCCCACGTGTATAGGTACTCAGTATTAGCGCCAGTAAAGTATCATAAAACAGATACTGAATTTTATAGTGAAGTATCTGCACCACCATAGATGTGGCCTGCGCGATTATATACCCTAATATGTAATTAGATTCCATCAAATCTACCAAGAAATTACATTTCTTGGTAGATTTGATGGAATCTAATTACATATTAGGGAGTGTATGGGTCGTAAGTCTGAACATACGTATGACTTATCTAATAATATTTAAATATCCTTATATTGAACACCTTGTCGTTTTAAGATAGGAGATTACAAGCGAGCTAGCTCAGCGACAAAGAGCTAGGATAGCGAGTATTCGCTTCACGTCCCACGTCGCCAGGAGAACACTAACGTGGGTAAAATAATGGTTGTAGGTGAAATGACTGGTTGTCTAATTAAGCGGTATACTGAGGATTTGTGAGGAGGCAGTGTGTGGAAAATGACGTACTTAGTTATACTTAATTACTGGGGCTTAGCTACAGGCAACCAGTGAGACTTAAGGCTGAGGTACCAGTGGGGTCGGCAGGTGGCGGATGGTGAAATGGCTAGCTCTATATGTTGAATTAGGAGTCCCCAAAAAAGCAGCGACCAGTGGCTCGATCACGTAACTTTTCTTACGCGCGTCTGTAAGGTCTAAATGTCAATTTTATATGGAAAAATTACAGTTAGATTGTTTTTTTACTGTCAGACGCGCGTACAATGCGTTACGTGATTGACCTACAGGTTACCTGGGTTTTGCCGGAGAACCATCCAAAGACGACCCTGTGACATGGCGAATAAATGACGTTAGTAAATAAGCATTCCCCTGATGCAGCATAGATATGAGCAGTATCAGTAATATAAGTATCACTTGTATCAGTATTGGCAAAAGGTCGAGGAAGAGTCTTCTGGTAGAGCCTTTGACTAGACATTGAGGAGCAAGCCACTGACTCTCAAACTGCGGTGCAGGAAGTAATGGGACCTACTCTACCATCCTCCCTATCTTGTAAGAGAGCTACATCGACATGAGTTTCGCCCTTTTCAGGACCGCATCAGTTGAAAAACGACAATCGAATGTAAGTCTTCATCATCATCATAGGTAGGTATCAGCCGAAATACGTCCACTGCTGGACATATGCCTCCCCCAATGTAAGTCTTACTCATTCATATTAGGACACATATTTGACAGGCAGTAGGTAACTATGTGGTTGATATAGCACCTCTGCCTGAAAAAGGGTTACTTAGCTCTTCAATTTATGATGATGTCCTAATTGCAAAAGAAAAAGTCGTCAAATCCTGATAAAATGGTATTTAATATTTATCTTTAAAATACATCAATTTAACTAACCGGCAGGTTTTTCACATGTCTAATAAACATAAAAAGATCATAAAATGTGAAAACACTTACACGTGTTGTAAATGTCTTACTTAGTTACTAGTTTCCCAATGCAATGGACACCTTGTTTAAGTTGTTTATTAGCTTACCCAGGTTCATTGACACGGAATAACTTTCGTGTTCAATTTCATTGTTTATAAGTAGGTACCTACTGCAGTTCCAATGCTCAGAGGCACGCTTTTAAACTATTTTGTTATTCAAACTATTTTCTTAAATGCATGTTGCTTCCCGTCTTTTTTTGCAATCGAAGTAGGTACCTACCTACTACCTAATTGCAAAAAATCGGGAAACAATCAAGAATACAAAGCCTTTACACCCAGCATAATCATATTGAATATCATTGATTATGATTAATACCATACAATTGATAATGATATGTAATACTTATATTGACGTTCGTGGATAACAATTGTGGAACGACCATAAACATACTTAATTTTATGTAAAGTGCACCTAAGCACGTGATCGCTGCTGATCGCTTCGCTCTCCCGGACCTATAGCCTAGCCTAGGTAGGTATTTGTAGTCAAACCTTGCATGAATGGGATTGATTACCTGTGCTATAGGTACAGTCACCGGCATTAATATATGATGGAACAAAGGCCGCAAAAATATCTGATGACAACTCTATTCCTACAGCGAATTTATAGTAAAAATAGTTCAGTATGAGTATGACGTACTTATTTAACACCAAAACTATCATCTCCACTTATAATAAATCTCTAAATTAAAAAAAGAATCAGCCAGTTTGAAACTAAGCTTTGCGCGGTTCGAATGTTCTCAGCATCCCATGAACGGAAAAATATGAAACATTTTATATAGGTACATTATTATTCTAGCTGCAACTTAGGATAGTTTTTATCCGACTGCGACAGTTAACTAATTTTCCGAAATATACGACTTCATTTAATTTTTCATTTATTTTTATTGAAATCAAACGCTGCTCCAACTGTCAGCTATAAGAACCGTCAAATTTTCGTCAAAATGGCGGAATTGCTTTGCCTTTCACTTATTAATAATTTAAATCCCGTCTACGATAGACCTTTACGAGACAAATGCTAAAATATAAACCATAAAAAAATATTCGATTCTGATATGAGAACTTATATGCGCAAATGTCGTTTTATGTCGTAATTTCAATAAATGAAATCAACAAATTTGAACAATATAATTAACACGAATTTGTTTTTTTTTAATGACAATGGCACGCGCTCGGCGCATTCAGCCAAAGTACCTGCGGCGCTACCACGAAAACCGATACTCAATGTTCATATATTTGCATCCCTGTCACTCGAGTATGGTTATTGCGATAGAGATAGAGATACCCGAATATTTTCGAATTCCGAAGTTCGTGGTTATAGCTCAGGAATCGAAAATATGGTAAATAATCATAATGTATTTTCTCGAAAAAGAATTTAAAATAAATATAGTCAAATGGAGAAAAAAACAAAGCAAGAGGTTATATAGGTAATGATTAAGTTATAAGAGTCCAAAGTTTTAAGAGGGGGTATGTTCTGTCCCTTTTCCGCAAAACGCACCTTCATATGAAACGATTGTTTTTTACTATGACGCTCGAGTATATTGACGTCACAGTCCCTCATCGTTTTCTCACTCTAACAAGCGACATTTAAACGGATGTTGCTTCATAATTTTTTGAGATATTTGAATGGGAGTTTCATTATCTTCTATCTATTTATACATAATAAATGCCTATGTCCTGACTGACTTATTCACTCAATCACTCACTCACTCACTCATCAACGCACAGCCGAAACTACTAATCTTAGAGAGTTGATTTTTGCACAGTATGTTGCTTTTATAACGTGGGCTAGGGATAAAAAGGGATTTTTATAAATTCTACCCCTAAGGGGGTAAAATAGGGGTGCAAAGTTTGTATGGGAGAACCTTTTTTTTTTAGCTAGAGACTTAAACTTTGTAGAAAATTTAGTTATTAGAATACAAATGAAACACTTTCAGCGTTTTGGAAAATTCCACCCCTACGGGGGTAAAATAGGGGTGCAAGGTTTGTATGGGGGAAACATTTTTTTTTTAAATAGAGACTTAAAACTTTGTAGAAAGATCAGTCATTAGAATACAAATAAAGAACTTTCAGGGTTTTAGAAAATTCTACCCCTAAAGGGGTAAAATAGAGTGCAAAGTTTGTATGGGAAAAACTACTTTTTTTTTAAATAGAGACTTAAAACTTTGTAGAGAAATTATTCATTAGAATACAAATAAAGTACCTAGATTCAGTGTTTTAAAAAAATCTACCCCTAAGGGGGTAAAATAGGGGTGCAAATTTTGTATGGGGGAAACAATATTTTTTTTAAATAGAGACTTAAAACTTTGTAGAAAGATTAGTCATCAGAATACAAATTAAATACTTTCAGCGTTTTAGAAAATTCTACCCCTAAAAATAGGGGGCTAAAATAGGGGTGCAAAGTTTGTATGTGGGAAACTATTTTTTTAGCTAGAGTCCTAAAACTTTGTAGAAAGATTATTTAAATACAAAGAAAGTACTTTCAGCGTTTTGGAAAATTTCACCCCTAAGGGGGTAAAATAGGGTGCAAAGTTTGTATGGGAAAAACATTTTTTTTTTTAATAGAGACTTAAAATTTTGACGAAAAATTACTTATTAGAACATGAAAAATACTACATTCGGCGTTTTACAAAAATCATTCCCTAAGGGGGTTAAAAAAGGGTGCAAGGTTTGTATGGGGAACACTTTTTCTGAGCTAGACACTTAAAACTTTGTAGAAAGATTACTTATAAAAATAGAAAAAAAAAAGACTTTCAGCGTTTTGAAAAAATCTATCCCTAAGGGGGATAAAAAGGGGTGCAAAGTTTTTATCAGGGAAAGTTTATGTTTTTGAGTTAAAGACTTGAAACTTTGTAGAAAGATTACTTATTAAAATACAAAAAAAGAACACAAATCGTTTTAGAAAATTCCACCCCTAATAGGGTTAAAAAGGAGAGCAAGCTTTGCATGGGCAACACTTTTTTTTGAGTTAGACTTAAAACTTTGCAAAAAGATTACTTATTAGAATACTAAAAAAGAACTTTCAGCGTTTTAGAAAACTCCATCCCTAAGGGGATCCTTAAGATCCTTAAGAAGGGTAGCCAGTGTTGTGTGGGAAAAACTTTTTTTTTTACTAGACTTAAAACTATTCAAAATGTTACTTATTAAAATTAATAATAAAGTACTTTCAGAGTTTTAGAAAATTCCACCCCTAAGGGGGTTAAGAAAGCTTTGTATGGGCAACACTTTTTTTGAGCTAGAGACTTAAAAGTTTACGAAAAAAGTTCTTTCAGCGATTAGAAAAATTCAACCTCTAAGGGGGTTTAAAAGGGGGTTCAAATTTTAAATGGCGAGCAATAAAATTTTAAAGTGTGAGTAAGAGATTTTTAACTTCGGTCTTATTCTGTACGTTAAAAGACTACAAAACTGATTTCAGAGTTTTTCCAAATTCATCCCCTAAGAGTGTTAAAATTGGTTCAAAGTTTGAGTATTTCAAGGCATTTTTAAAGTATGAGATTTTTAACTTTGGTTTTAGACTGTTTGTTCACAAACTAGAAAATGAACATCAACTTTTTTTTTAATTATCCCCTAAAAGAGGGTTCAAATTTTGTATTGAGAGAAATCATTTTCTAAGACGATAAAAAGTTCTACGCGGACGAAGTCGCGGGCAACAGCTAGTTACGTAATAAGTCGTTTAGGTACACCGTGTCCTACCCCTACCTATACCTTAGTGAAACGGCCGTCCTTAGCTTCCTGGAAAATCTTGATACTTGCTCGTTTGTATTATTATACATTAACAGCATTTAGTATTGGAACTGGTAGTGTAGGAATATTTTGAAAACATCAACCAGTTTGTAACTTTGTAGAAGCTCGAACGTCGTGAACCGCGCGCGCGGGTGCAATCTATCTATTCCCAAATTTCGCCCGTGAACTTTCGAGTTCCTCTAGTATAACATGATCTCAAGATTCGTATAAACTACGCGTATTCAGAGGTCACAGTTATGGTTGTTCACTAGCGATGTGCTCGTTAAGCAATGGCAACATGAGGCAGCTCGCGGCATCGATTGACGAGGTGTTTACTGGAATGTTAATCGTCGATGCACTGTCGCAAATGACTCATAACGATGCCTCGAACAGCCTCCTGTGCTAGATATTAAGAGCGCCTTGCCGTGGAATGCGGATGCTTCCGAGTAGGTACCTCGCAATCAATATCTTTGCCACTTATGTGTAACTCGTAAAATACAACTAGCATAATAGTTCATCTGATTTGGATGATTCATACCCAGTCTACCTGTATTCATTGCAAACGATTTCTGACATTACATTACAAGATCGGGAATTAGCAATAATCCTAATTGGACAAGAATGAAATACCGTAAGGTAATGATAAAGTATTAGTTATCATATCAAGTCTGAGCAACATAGTAATATGAGGGAACTATAGGCATGCACAATCGACTACAGTCCCCCGCGGCTATGAAGTCAATCCTGACACATTGCGCAACTATGAAGTTTCTGAATAATGACAATGTCAACCATAGGAAAAAATTACATACTCAACCCTAGAGGCATGTCTCAGGATTGACTTCATAGCCGCGGGGGACTATAACTGCTCAAAAATATATAGGGACAGCCCTGGGAGACATTTTTCAGCGCTAATGTGGGACAAGTGACTTTATAACAATGATGCCCACACTTGGATTAACTAGGGTATCTAACCGACATTGACAGAACAAAATGTTACTTGTATTTTAAGCATCATATTCGATCTAAGATGTTACCTTTTCTAAGGTAATTTGATTCAGAATGTCAGAAATGCAACTGTTGTATCCGTGTGTGTGGTGTGAGACGCCACGAGCATTTTAGACCAGACACCCCTCTGGTCTAAAAATGCTCGTGGCGTCTAAAAATCACGTAACGTTCTTCTAGATTCCATACGATGAGAGAGAGACAGAGGATCGATGGTCCCTGACTTGTACGGAAACCTTATATAGTTCTTAGGCAAAAATCGGTTTAATTCACAACCTTTTATTTTGAGCCTTTTTCAGAAAACGGTGGATTCCCACTTCGGAGCAATTCGGGACGAAACATAGTCATTATTGCAATAATAAATAAAAACTACTTCCCGCCATACAAATTTACCTTTTTTTAAGGACCATTATTGGTGCTGTTGGTTTGACAGTTGCCAGCCCCATTGACCGCCGCGGCCAGGCAGTGAGTCGCCAGTCTGTGAGAGGCCATATTATCGGTGTATCTGGGGGCACGGTAGTGCCCCCGCCAAGACGAGCCAAGCGAAGCGCAAGGGCAGGCACTACCTATCTTTTCTCGAAGCGCTTCGTCGTTTTTTTGAACCCTCATAACTTGTGTTTGGATTATACCAGATAAACAAAATTCTCGGGATATGGTGTCAATAGTGAACTTATTAAATATATAAAGTTTGTTTATCAATTGCATAGCTCTTATACTTTAGATTCTATTGATATCTAAAAAACACCGATTTCGTCACTGACTCACTCACGTTGATCATCAAAACCTCTAGGGTACCTACTTCCTGAAGTCCTAGAAAGCTGAAATTTGGTATGTAAGCTAGTGTTAGTACAACACTAGCTTACATACCATAGTAATCAACAAAATAATTAAAAAAAAATGAGATTTTACCCCCCAACCCCTTAAACTAGGGGATGCAATTTTGTATGAGACTACCGCAAATTTTGATGCTAGAGGTCTGAAAATTGAAATAGGGACTCCTTATTATAAATAATAAAATATAAATTTCAGGATTTTTAGTAAATCACCCCCTCACCCTTTAAATTAGGGGATGGAAGTTTGTATGGGTTTTCCTATACACTTCTTTAGAAAATTTCAGCGTTAAAAAGATATCAGTTCATAAGGAGCGCCAAGCTTCCTACTCCACACGGCGTAACCTACCACTACCAGCCACACTCTCTTTATCTTGGCTAAAAAGTATAGACCCATCGCTTATTAATATCGCTCATAAATTCATTCTTTGCGAGAGTCTATGCGGCGACCAGGATGTGCCCAACAAAGCTATACTTTTTAGCCAAGATGTAGAATTTTTAGTGTGGCTGGTAGTGGTAGGTTACGCGGTGTGGAGTAGGAAGAAGCTTGGCGCTCCTTATGATCTGATATCTTTTTAACGCTGAAAGCTATATGAGCTAAGGAGTCTTCAGTCACTTTACATGTAATGTTTTTGGTGGGATTTATATTTGAGTTAGTGCCTATATATATGGCAGATACCAGTAGGTACCGGAGTAAAAAAAAATACTTAATTGTGTTTAGTATTTATAATACCTTTATGTACGTATTTACCGAATATAGATATACCTACTTTCTCTTTTTTTGGTATATATATTTAGTCCTGTGCCTAATACTGATAAATAAGACAGTAGGTAGGGTCGTATAGCTTATATACCTACTTGAGTCGTAGATATCTATAGATATGATCTGTACTTACAAAAAAAACTTCACAATACTTACTCCCCACAAATCAGGAATAGTCCGCAGGGCAACAAGCATTAATATGGTTTAGCATTCAATTAAAAAAAGGATGTTAAATGCATTCGGGAGGTGCAGCTTGCGAGCGCGTGCGCCGCGTCCCGCGCAGGTGCGGGTGCAGCCGGCTCGTTACCCGCGAGAATTCCCCACCCGGACAATTACGTCTTAGGGCTTCTTCGGCTCTAACGTCCGGTTTAGCTTTCACCCCTGTTTATGATTCTGTAATTCGCAGACCACGAGACCTGTTGGGAGGTACCTATACGTATGTTTGTGATAATTGTAAGCGCATGATTACACGTGAGCTCGGGCTGATTATTGTAGTGGGGTCATTCTCAAGAAAAGCTTTTCCGCGTTTCAACCGCTGTTCTTGCCTGTCTCAGTAATATAAAAAATAAATAAAATAAAATATAGTGACATCCTGACCTGACATCTTTTGGAATTAAAGTTAGAAAAAATATATGTACCGAGAACAGATACTAAATTAGTAAAATTGATCCCACTAGAGCAATGGACTTCGCAGTTAAATAGGTGATGGCAAGGACGGCGTTTGAAACGCTGTTACATTGTCTTGAGAATCACTCAATGTCGTAACGAAAAGCCGTCTGAAATTGTATACGTACCTACCTACTGTTATAGCGGATTTAGACTTTAGACCAGGCGAAAGAACACGCATGGCGTGATTGTCACCTTTTTTTATACCACGAGGCTAGTAAACCTCAATACGGGCCTGTCTGGTCTGATGGAGAGCGGACGTCGTATGGTTGAGATTATTTAACGTGGCTGACTTATTATAAAACTGTCATTGTAATTGGAATTTTCTACCAGGCACGGTAGAGTTGCTTTTTGAATGGGTTACTTTGATGCATTGCCTATTGATGATTGCATTTCGGCCAACTCACATAATCTCGAGATTTATTCCTAGTCTGTGAACACTTGCGACTCCGGAGGAGTGATGAGCGCGATGCCCTTTATTGATTTGAGGATTTATTGATTTGAGGATTCGCCTTATTGACAGCAATATATAAATGCAGCGGGCGGGCTTTGGATAAGGCATCCGTCACGTTCTGCGAGTGCGAGAGTGACGGATGACGGACGTCTGATCCACAACGATACAGATGATAAAAGATAAAATGGCAACCATATACCTATGCTACGTCCGCTGGTCATTTATATATATATAAACGAAGACAGTGGCAAACAAGCATACGGTCTGCCTGGTGGCATAAACATACGGTCTGCCTGGTGGCATAAGCATATGGTAAGCAACACGGTAGCCTATGGACGCTTACGATTCCAGAAGAAACACTCGGGAGCTCTGGCGACCTTAGTCACCAGTGTCACAACCAGAAACACAATATCATAATACCTATACCTACAAAGTAGTGGCGTTATTATGGCTGTGTGGACGCTGCGGTATTCTGTAAGGTACTACTACCCCAGTTGGGCTGCTCCAAATATGAGCAAGATGGTATGCCCACAACTCTCAATACTTACCAACTTCTTAGCGCAAAAACAAAAAAAAACTTGCGAGCAGGGATTGTAACCGGTTTTTTGCAAAACCCTCGAAATAACCACATATCTCGAACTATTTTATACTTCATATGTAGGACTCAGTTGTGTTTTGAGGTAACGAGTGCGTATTATTAGATTGCCCAATTAGATTGGTTGATCCTTTATGCTACGTTTAAGCTATGGATTAGTTTATTACTTTATTAAGTAGATACTTGGAGCTAGTAACCCTAGGCCAGCTATTCGACTTACAAAATGTGACGTGTCCCCACCATGTCCCCATCCATGTCTTCGTCATTAGCATTTTATAAGACGGAGAGACGAAGGCGAGGTTATCTGTATGCTGAGGACATGCATTTTGCAAGTCAAAGAGCGCCGCTTAAGACCTATACCTACCTTCATAGTGAAAAAATATTTATTTCTTTTATATTTGGAGAACCGACAGCTACAAAAACACATTAATTATAAAGATAAAAAAGCGGCCAAGTGCGACTCGGACTCACCCATGAAGAGTTCCATAAAATAAATTGCGGTTTACGATTTATGACTTATTAAAAAAACTACTTACTAGATCTCGTTCAAACCAATTTTCGGTGAAAGTTTGAATTCGGTGCATATTTTTTTTAGTTTTATCGTTCTCTTATTTTAGAAGTTACAGGGGGGGGGGGGGGGGGGCACACATTTTACCACTTTACCAGTTTCTCTCGCGCAAACTATTCAGTTTAGAAAAAAATTATATTAGAAACCTCAATATAATTTTTGAAGACCTATATATATATTATATATTTATTTTTTATTTTTTTAATCACATCTTTACTGCATTTACTAATTTTTGCATATCTTAAACTATGTAAGTGTGATTGCCAAGTCACAAAATTTTATTTAGCAAGCAAATAAAGATTGATAAGAATGCCTGACTTGGCTCTACAAAATATCTCACCACTTTTTACTGTGGAAGAGTTCCGAGACTTGGCCTATTTTTTATATTGAATGTTTTTATGGGATCTCATTTCTTTTTGTAGGTTATTGTGTTATCAACTTTGTATGGAAATGTTATTTTACCAACCGCAAATAACGTTTGTATAGTTTTGCGGGAAGCAACTGCAAAAGTAACTTTGTAATCGTATGTATTTGTATAGGATTACAAACTTACATGCAGTTTGTATATCTCTGAATCGTGACGGAAACTGCAATATTTTTAGGTTTTTTTATGAATGGATAGGCTAAAAATTATTTATGTTCAAAATTTGGAGCTTGTGGGTCTGCTAGAAGTACCTTAGAATTACGATGATCATAAGTGAATAAGTGAGTCAGTGAGTATGTCAGTGACAAAACTGAGGAACTTTGACGGCGCTTGGTTCTTAAACTAAAAGTTCAACATTGAATGTTATTGAGAATAAATATATGTGAGCCATATTATGCCCTATATGTAACTGAAAATTCAGGGTTCTGGCTTTAGCCAGCAAGAAATTACAGGATGTTGAAAATGGCCTGAATGGCTTCGAGAAAAGGATGGTACGGCCGTGCCTCTTTGTTTATATGTAACTGAAAATTCAAGGTTCTGGCTTTAGCCAGCACGAAATTACAGGATGTTGAAAATGGGCTGAATGGCTTCGAGAAAAGGATGGTACGCCCGTGCCTCTTTGTTTTGCTCGACTTGGCGGGGGCACTGCCGTGCCGCCAGATTTAACACGTTACGCAACTAAAACACTGCGCGCTTGGCGATGCACCCGTTCAACAGATTTTTTGACTGATTACTGATAAGTTTGAAAGTTTTGAAACGGATCTTAGTAACGTCAGAATAATTAAAAAACTAAAGAGGACGCAAAGCGAAAGTAGAACAGGGTTTGTCAACATGGAGCGTCAGCTGGCCCCGGGCCGGCGATAGCGCTTATCACCCGGGGACATAGTCCGCTCATTCACAAGCTAGCCCATTCATGCTCCCGCTCCCACTGATTCCTTCAATTCAATTTAGTCTTTAAGTAGTTTATAGAAAACTTACAATTGCTTGTTGGATTGACGAGGGCGGCGGGGCGAGGGGTAATATAGATCGAGGATATCGCGGGGTCAGCGCGGATTGCAGGCGTTCGATAAACGATGCGGCCGAACGACGACGCAGTGCCGAAGAGCTATCGAAGTGCACAAAGGCATGGAAATTCATTCACTTACTTGCACACGTGTATCTCCAATCAGCGGTCAAGTCAGTAGCGTCGGATGTCATCAGCCCTATTTAGCTATTGCGTGTTACCATTAAACTTGATAAGGAATCGAACGGTTACTATAGTATGTCGAAAGTGGTCGAAGTATTTGCTTTTGGTTGCAGTTTTAGACTAAATTTTCCAAGAAAGTGCAGTGGAGTGGGTCTATGATCTCTTACACTGAAACTAGAGTTGTGTCAATTAGTACCTACGTACGTAGCTGCTTAGGTAGTAAGAGTAACCCTCAGATCATAGAAATACGTTTTCTTTATAAGATTTGCTATGATCTGAGGAGCAAACAGTAGACTAGGTATTGTAGCAGATACTTATTGCAGGGTAGTACCTGGTGTACCTAGTACCTACCTACTTCACTCTTTGAAATTTTTCCTATACTTAAGGTTATTTCTGACTCACGCAGATACAATGTAATGTATGTATGGCGCCAGTTACTCACATATTATCTTGACCATTGATATACATCATTGATTCATCAGCTCTGTTAGTTATGCGAAATCATGACACATGAATGGCAATTATTTCCGGAATAAAGTCTAGTTTATGAGTGAATAATACAAACACGTAAGTTAATTAAATCTTCAGGATTCAGTTCTTGTGACTTTTGACATCGCGATGTAGTGACTCATATAACATATACATCATTTGAATGCTTTACAAATATCCGTTATTCTGCGAAGTTTATCATTCATAGGTCCCGATGTGTCATCATTCGTCAGTTGCGCTATGTTTTTCAATATTTTATTTATACCAACTGCCAAATGTTGCCTTTGGACTTATCTGAGCGAGTTCTATTGTTTAACGGGAAGGCTGCATCAGGTGTAAACGTACTTATGGGTGTCCTCTTGTTCTCTAAGTGGATGTGTTTTCGCTAAACTCAAAAAAAATACGCTAACTCTATTTTGTCCAGTAAATGAATCTCAATTGCTCCTAATAAATGATGGGGCAGTCGTTATCCAAAAGCTAATCTAGCTGCACTAATTTACCTCAAGACCCAGAACTAGGGAACGCAGTCAGCGCTTCACAAACCGTGTCACAAGGAGTAATGTCTTAGCTTATTTTATTTATTTAACTGCCTTCATTTGTTTTATCTCTCTGTTCATTAATCAAGTAAACGTATTCAATTAAGTCAACCAGTACATACACATTCCATTGTTGATAGAAGTATACACATGAGAGGGTTGCGATATTCACGGCTGACCTTTTGCCTTGCACTTTAGCATGTGCCTTGATTGACAAATGCGGCGCAGTAATTGCTTGAACTGATTTGCTACGCACTGCGCGGTATCTTATCGAGAGGGAACGTGTTATGCTGGTGAGAGCCCTTTGGACCAGTAGACACATACATGAACAGTCGTCTGCAATTATCGATGCTGGGATATAGAAATCAAAATTATCCGCTTTCTTTTGTCAAATGCTGTGCGTGTATTTTGCGCAAGTTTAGCGAAGAAAACATGAGTAAGAATTATCTTGACGACGTATAGGTACGTATAGGTACGCCCTATCACGAGCGATTATAGGGAAGGGACAGATAGTATTTCATATATTCGAGGTGTTTGAATAATATTAAAATTTCCGCTGTCCATTTCTTACTCTTACGAGTAGGTACAATATCGTATAAAGTCTAAAGGAATTCGTTTCCTTAGTTTTACCAATTAGAATTTTGGACTCAGATGCAGAAGCAAAATTACCTGAGCCTAGTGTACACAATTGTAACGCCGACCTCCGAGCACGTGTATAAGTTGTTACGATTCAAGGATCAATATATACTAGAGGTAAATCGAGAGTTCAGTCGAGACAGGTTAATACATATTTATTTATATACTTAATCTTTATTTGCACTAAAACACTAATAGTACAAAAGGCGGACTTAATGCCATATGGCTTTCGTACATACTATGGTATGGTTGGTTTTCGTCATAGTCAGACCGAATTTCCCTCTGGGCGGCCGGCCCACCCTTCAGAGCGGTTATCCCGCAGCAACGCAGAGCAGCATATCTGTTGATGGCCACGCTGCAGGCCAAAAAGGCTTAAAAAAAGCCGGACCGAAATCCAGATCGTACATCCGAAATCATGTGACACCACACGACCGTCATATTAAAAAAGTCAGATCACGACAACTTTGGCGGCATGGTCGTTGTGTCTCAACTCTCAATCCAACCTGTCACTAACAAATCTAATTCGTCTCCTGAAGTGAAGTGTTTTTTCGTGTTCTTCTAATAAAGCTGCTCCCGAGCTCGAGTGGAGTGAGCTTATCTGCCTGTAATAGATAATTGGCAGGGCTCGGCCGGATTAAATTATTAATGATCAGCGATTGTCACATATCGAAGGAGAGCTTATCAATCGGCTTCATATTGTTGGACGTCATAGGCGCCGTCGCAGAAACTAACGATTTATCAATGTAAACGGTTTGTTTACACAGTTAACCGTAATCTTATCCGGTGACCTCCTTACATTCTCCCGTTTCGAAATTGTACCGTCGGTATCGCGCGGTGTCCTTAATATGAGGCGACGGAAGTGCGCGCTCGACTTCGAGCAAACGTTCATTCATGTTGTGTGTTTATTTAGTGGCCGATCGTACCTACCGCGTCTCGGAGCAGATAATGCCCAGCCCTCAATGGGCTTTATAGATATCCCTGGTCGTGGGCTTCTGCTATATGCACCACTGTGTTTCTGTCTTTATGGCCCTCTCTAATAATTATTGGGGCATCATATGCTATTAGGTAATTTCCTCATGTTAACATATATTACATGGCGTCACTGGATAATCAACCATCAAATTATTACAATAAATTATAAATCGCAAAAACTATAAAAATCAAAAAGAAAATATGTGACGTCGTTTTTTTAGTCGCTAGCGATGTCTGATTTTGAATTGTTGTTGTGCTCTAATTGTGGTTTACCATACAGACAAATTATCCTCTCTAAAACTAGTTCTGGTCTGGTTATAGGAAAGTAGTCAATTCGACTAACTCCCAAATTAACTTAGGCGCGTGCTATGGGTACCTTAGTAGTAGACGATGGAATACACAAATATATTAAGAAAAAGGAAGTCAGAAAAAAAACCCTCGTGCTCATCACCTACTATTTGACCTAACCGGGATTGCACTTGTGTCAGTACGGTACTAAAATAGTCGTTTCGACCCTAACAGGGATAGGGTCAGTGACTTTACTAAATTAAATATTGGTACATGTATGTCAAATATTTGCAGTCTGATGGTATGGATGATTATACATGGATATGGATAATGAGGGTGGTATTTATAGGTACATACTATCTCCTAGATCTTTCCTGATTATTGGGAAATTTTCAGTCATTTACGTGATATATATTTTTACGGGAAATGTCACGTTATGTAGGTATGTATGTTAAAAAAAAAAGTAAGTATCCTTTAATATTATTATACCCATTGTCTTTACTCTTTACTGTGATGTTAATTATGAACCAAGACCGACCCCGTAAGGCGTAAGGGCTCTGCTTGTAAGCTGCTAGGTAAGCTGGAGAATTTAGAATAAAATCCAGAAACATTGGTAGCAGACTAGCGGTCATATTTAATATCAAAATTATCTTTAACCCTTATTAAAACTCCACACAAGTGAATTTTTCAGTAGACGCTTAGAATATAGTTTAAATCCATTCAATTTTCTACCTTAATCTCGATCAAATAAAATAATTATTTCAAATACGCCGCTCATGAATACAATGCTTATTCATAGAGACTTTATTGCATTGTATTAAGGAATACAATCAAATGTATTAAAAGCAAATGCCAGGCGTCAACGTCAACGGAAAGGAATCTCTGTATCTAACAAAACGTTAAAGTTAAAGCCTTAATCTTATGTGTGTTATATACTGATTGAAACACTTTTGGAAAACTCTATCGACCGATATGCTTTCCACAGGCCCCGTAGCATGGATGGCCTTATGACGCAATAAGTGACAAGATAACAGCTACGTCTCGTTCTATCGAACGGTGTCGGGCAGGGACGGATGCTCTATCATGTCACTTATCGCGTGATATGCTACGGGGCCAGTTTATGTTTAAGCATAAATGCTTGGTTCTATGCTCATAGTATCTTTGTGAAAAATATATACTGGTCAGACTCAATAGGGTAATACCCAATCCCGTATTTCCCATCAAAGTCCCATGTAATGATACACCCGTCTAACAATATATAAATGCCGACAAATAGGGTAAATTATTTATCAATCACGCTTCTTATTGTGGTTCGGAAATCCCAATGTAAAATATAAGGAAACTTTGCAAAGAAATTTTAGTCCTGATTTAGTAATTACAAAACATTAATATGGTTTATGATTTTTTAATTAATTTGTAAAACTCATTCTTGTAATTTCACCTTTGGTAAATAAAGTCATTTGTTTGTTTGTTTGTTTTTATGGAACACATTAATTCTAGCTTCAAAAATGTTCTAGGAAGCTCATATGTTTTCCTGGGCGGCTGCCACACTACTGGCAGGAGATCCGCACTGGGAACTACAAGCGGAAGTTCTGGCCGAGGTATATCGCTACCGTGCGGAACTGAGGGCCAGGGGAGAGTATCCTAACCAAAAGGAGGTAGAAGGGCTTCGGGACGCAGCAATGACTGCCCTTCTCCCGAGATGGAGGGCAGATCTGGAAGAGAGCACATGCAGCCGGCAAAATAACAATAGGGGCAATCTTGCCCCACTTTGAGAGGTGGATCGGCCGCAAACGCGGTGAACTAAACTTCCACCTGGTGCAGGTACTCACAGAGCATGGTTGCTTTGGCGAGTATCTGCACCGAGTCGCCGGTCGAGAGGAAAGCCCCCGCTGCCATGGATGTGGCGCAGCAGTACCTAGATGATGTGCGCCACACACTGGAGGTATGCATGGCGTGCGGGCCCACAGCGGCACAATTTGGTCGCTATAGTGAGTAACGACCTCTCGCTACCGACCATTGTATCGACAATGCTCGACAGTGAGAGGTCCTGGGAAGCTATGGCCTCCTTCTGCAAGTCCGTAATGGCACAGAAGGAGGCAGCGGAGTGAGAGCGGGAGAACGACCCTTCCGCTCCTAATATCCGCAGACGGAGAGCGGGGCGCGCACGCCTCCGCTATGCGCACTTGCTCCCCCCGCCGTAGTGGTCTGGATGGCAGGGTCGGGGGACCCTAGCCGTCCCATAAGCCCACGGGATGGTAGCGCCCCGAAATTGTCCTGGGACGCTCTCCCTGGTCGTGCCCGCGCAAACGGGCCAGTCGCGAGGCGAGGGTCAAAGTAGAATGCGTCAAGCGAACCTTTGGCCCTCCTTGGCAGCGACATGGTTGGACAATCATTGGGGGTTTAGTGGGTAGTCTAGGTCTTCTGTCCGAGAGTCCCACACACCCGTCCGGTCCCCCCTGACCGGGCGGACGGTGCGTCAAAGCATTCCCCCAACGTTAAAAAAAAAAAAGGAAGCGCACGCGCAGCCGCAGCTTATCGCGGTTGTTTGCGCGACGCGCTGGCGGAAGCCGCGAGAGGAAAGGGCGCTCGGCCGCAGCCTAATTGCCGGGACTTTTCGGAAATTCGTCGGGAATTTTCGGAGGTCGCCCCGGGTTATCGCCTGCACAGGATGTCGATACCGCTTTGATGCGAAGCGATGGCGCCCCTATATATAACACCACGATATGTATGTAGGTTGCTACTTAACATTATAACTGTACTCGACTCACTTATCTGAAACGTTGACGACATTTCGCACGTCTAGCGCCTTGGTTACACGTAAAGGCACGCTTCCGGATTTGCTGTTAAAAGTGCGCTAAGAAAATATTGATTGTGTAATCATTTGCGGATGCGAAATGTAATGGAATTTATGGGCCGAGACGGAACTAGAAAAGTAGGTTCGCGAAATTGCGTTTATGTTACTGTGAAATGATTGTAGTTTTTGTGGGACCAACTTGAAAATACAAGTGGTTTCAGAATCCCGCAAAAATTGCTAATAACGGGAACGAAACAAGACTTGTCACAAACTTATGGTTCTCAAATCTCCATTACTATGAAACGCTGGAACGGTGGATTCATTTGAAACTTATTCTACATTCTGCCTTTTCATTTAACTATTTTTAACAACAAATACTAAAAACAAAATATAATATTTTTTTAAGGGGGGCTCCCATACAACAAACGTGATTTTTGCCGTTTTTATAGATAATGGTACGGAACCCTTCGTGTGCGAGTCCAACTCGCACTTGGCCGGTTTTCATTAATTGTTTCCAGATGCTCCTCAATTGTGTGTTATTTTCGGTCCAACTGATCCTTACTAACCTACTCCAACACCACATTTCAAACGCTCCCAATCTCTCTGTCCCGTTGCATCATGGTCCACGTTTGTGTCCAGTATGTTCCAGATGTACACTTTAACCAGTTTCTTCCTAATGCATTTTTCACATTCCATTCTGGCTGTGAGCAGATGCTTTTAGAATTAAAAGCTTTCTTTGCCATGGCTATCCTGGGACTAATATGGTGTAACTACATCTAGAGTCATCCTTAGGTATTAATGATGCCTAAATATCGGAATGACTTACTTGGTCGATTAATTTATTGCCCAGTAAAATAGAACTAACAACTTTTCTTTTTGATAACTAACACTACAGTTTTTGTTTTGTTTGTGTAAATTTTGAGACCAGATTCCAAACAAGTTGTATCCATATCATTCAGCATTCCTTGAAGCTCTATTCTACATTGTTTGTGGGAGACCAAATTCTTGGTTAACATAAAGCACGAATCTTGGCGAGAGAGCGAATCCCCGAGCGTCTCCATTCACATAAAATAGAATTGAACTCTGTCAGACACAAGTGTTAAACTAAAGTATATTTCCATAAAATGACACCTAGTTTCGGTAGTTTACTTTGGCTGATATGGATGAAACTTAGCTGTGGTTATAAAACAGCCGTATACTCCAGCAATTTATACGGGAATAACTTACCGAGACTCGGTTCTCATTGCTCTTGACTGTTGGCAGTATCTGAGTTTAGAAGGCCTTAGCATAAGATGGAAGCAATGTTTGTAAGGTCGATGGCGAGGAATCAGAGCCCAGTTCTAGTGAGCAATGATCGTATCAGTAAGTTTTATTAGCGCTCTAATGACCGGAAATACTATTGAGATAACCAAAATATAATTGAGGCTTGCGTAGTCCATAACCTGATATCAAAGACACAACATATATAACAAACTTGCGTATGCCGCCCTGAGAATGCTGAAGCAATGTTTTCAGATCTTATTACAATGGTTTAAAGTTCAGGTTGGCGTGTCACAAACTGTTGAACAAACGCTTGAGCCCTGGGTGCCAGAAAATAAAGTTGGCACCGCTTTGGGACATCTCCATCGAGTTGATGTTAATGTGACAGATAAGGCGGTGCGATGTTGAGAAACAGTAAGACAAAACTTGCGTCATTGCGTGACATGCTTGTTGATAATAAATCAATTTATGTCAATGAGACTTATCTATTGAACCATTTTAAGGTTCCGGCCTTAAAGGAACGTAGTACGTACTGACGTATGCACTTATTTCTACTGCTACTGTTGCTCGGAATGATCAGCGAGCTCCTTTAAAATAGTTGATGTCAACAAAACAACAGATATGTACGAGTATGCATTGTTAAACCAGATGATTTAACCTTTTTTTGTCTGTATTTTTACGTGTGTCTTGCGTATAATAAAGTTACTTACCTACATACATAATACATACAATCAATCAATCAATCAATATCATTTATTGCATCCATAGTTGTACAGATCTTATAATAGGTACATGAGTTTCATATGGGCCCTGATAGGGCGTAGCAATTTATATTTAGTTTTATTTAATTACATGCCATTTATATGCTTAACATTCCTTAAAATATTTTTTTTTCTTAGGCAGTTATTTTATTAATATGTGTATAGTATATATATGTTTTATTAATAATACATGATTCATTAATAAAGTAAATAAAGTCAGATTATTAGGTATGACCTATGTAAGTAAAAAAAAACCGGCCAAGTGCGAGTCGGACTCGCGCACGAAGGGTCCCGTACCATTATCTATAAAAACGGCAAAAAAATCACGTTTGTTGTATGGGAGCCTCCTGTAGCCTAGTTGGTAGTGACCCTGCCTACGAAGCCGCGGAGGTCCCGGGTTCGAATCCTGGTAAGGGCATTTATTTGTGTGATGAGCACAAATATTTGTTCCTGAGTCACGGATGTTTTTTATGTATTTAAGTATTTATATATATATATATATATAAGTATATAAGTATGTTTATCGTCGTCTAGTACCCATAGTACCTACAAGCTTTGCTTAGTTTGAGACTAAGCCGATTTGTGTAAGATTGTAAAAGAAAAAAAATATGTATATATAAAAAAATATTTATTTATTCTGGTTTTTAGTATTTGTTGTTATAGCGGCCACAGAAATACATCATCTGTGAATATTTCAGCTGTCAAACTATCACTGTTGTTGAGATACAGCCTGGTGACAGACAGACAGACGGACAGCGCGGAGTCTTAGTAATAGGGTCCCGTTTTACTCTTTGAGTACGGAACCCTAAAAATTATGGATTTTATGTGATGAAGCTATACAAAGTGCATGCAGTGGTGATATCATAGATGCCTCATGGTTGCCACGATCTGTCATTTAAATATCACAAATACTGTCCTTGATTATAACCTGAAGATTGAGCATAGTGTGGTTGCTTTTTTATTTAGTATTATAGAGGTCAGGAGGTGTTAGGAGGAGGTGGTTAGCGTCACACCATAGAACTCTCGACACGCGAATCATATCCAAACTTGGCAATTTACAAACACTATCTATCTATTAGATATTGTTATGATTTGCGACAAAATAAAATAATTCATTCGAATACTCGTAATTCGATTACGTCAATTTTGTAGTCAGTAGTTAATATAATTGATATGCAATGACTTTCAAACTTACTTAGGGACTGATATGGTGAAATAATTTAATTTTCATAATATTTTATGAAAAACGATATCCCTAAAAGACGTACAATATCGAAACAGTTCAATTTGTTAGGTGGCATTGGTAGAGGCGTGGTGGTGATCCGACAACAATGGGTTCCGCCGCATACACGCATCGTTCTTATCGCGACCTATTTCGGGTGCGCATAATTAGTGAAACGAACACTCGCGCCGGCGCCCGCGCACCGCCCGGGATATGCGCCCAACACTGCCACGATAAACACTGTAATATTTATATCATTATTGTTTCCGATGATCCTTCCCCATCATCTGTCGTTTAAAAATTCAATACCAATTTACAATAATGAACTTACCCTTAACAAATTGATGGATATTAAAACCGTACGTCTAGCACAACTTGCTGCTAAGTCGTGTCGCGCGCGACTCAGCGACTCCTGTCTCACTCGTATTGTGCAAATTAGAAAGAGGTGGGTAGATTCTCTCGACTCGCGTCGCGCTTGTTGTGTCAGTTGTGCTAGCCCCCCAGGAGACACATCTGAAACAAACAATAATTATTTTATAGATATTTATTTTATGCATTATTGATATATTGCTTGTACAAATAGTTACACTATTGTCTTAGGTTTAGTACCTGTAAAAATAGTTGTAAGTGTGGAAAAAAAAAAAAAAAAAAAAAAAAAAAAATTACCTAATAACGAATTACGTCACGACGGTACGACGCAAAAGTTTGCAACCATCTAAGTAATCAAAACCTTGGGCATGCAGACATGCATAAATAAATGAGGTGGTTCAAACTGGCTCGAGCAAAGGTGGTCAAGGATCGTCTCGCGCTAGATCCGCGGCCGTCTGTTGCCAACATTTCTGTTGCTGCGGTCGGCGCTCCAGAAACCGCGCAAGCGGGGCGCCAGGCAGACAGTTTGCCATTAATCGATTACAATAATTGAATAACGTGATGACGTAGTGACAGCTGCGCAAGCGACGGCGAGAGGCGCCGCAGTGTGCCTGTGTGCGCAGCTGGTGTGACGTACTGTTTGAGAAAATCAAAGGAAAACCCACGCGAGCGCGTCTCGCACTCTCGCGCCTCCGCGCCCGCGCCGCTTTCGACACGTTTTCATTTGCAAAATATAAGTACTAACACCTTTAATCCGGTTATACATAACGAGCGATGTTTTCACAGTGGGCTACGGCGGCTGGCTGTTGAACCGTCTGCCCCGCGAGGGCTCTGCCTTAAATTGAATTGGGGCCATGACGTTACAATTTTCTTAACACGATTGCCTACTTCATTGATTGAGGCCTAATATTCACTTATAAAAACCTTACGGATCTTGTTTTCACGTAAATATATTGATAATTTTTTTTAATTATTTAAAAGTGAAACGAATTGCATGAATTATTTCTTAAACGTATTTACTACGGAAGAATCATCGTGTCCATTAAATGGCTATTACAAAACAACAATTATTATTAAGAGTGCTCTTCAAAAAAGCGCTCGCTCAGAATTCGGTATTTTGACACGCGTAGTGCGTTTGTGTGTGTAAATACTACTACCACCCACACAAACGTACCTAACCCCCACATGCACAGCGAGATCGCACCAGCCGCGGGTGCCGTCCCTTTCTAGCTATATGTAAGTGCGATCGGGATAGAACTAACCGCGGAGCTTGCCGATGCAAATAGCTGTATAGCGCACCGTTGGAATTCACTCCGTGACCGATATTGATACTTGCACTAAAAAGTGGTAAGTATTACTTCGCTAACATGATGTTCTAGAACATCATGTTAGCGAAGTTAGATAACTTGAATAAAGTAAGTATTTGATTTTTGAGCACAAGTTTTCTATTTGTATTAAAATACTATGATATGACAAAGTATATTTAGTTTCGTTTTTTTAGTATAAAATAAACTAACGAGTTTTAAAGTTGTCAGTAATAAGAATAATAATTTGTTTTACGGATATTAATAGTTTGCATGTTATCTGAGTCTTATTTATATATAGTAATGTAATGAAATTATACCAGTAGACCCACTACTAGGAAATTACTGGGTATACTTACGTATTCATTTCTTGAAGAAAATTTTTTTTGTTATGGACAGTAAAAAAAAACTGCCCTTTATAGAAATTGCTATGTCCGTTTCTTACCAAAGGAACTGAAAATTATAAATTATACAAACACAGCTTTTTATCTAGAATACAATTAATTAATGCGTGATTTTATTCAAAAGCCTATAACCTCAGATGATAAAAAGGAATACATATGAAACGGGGGCTTGGCGCGTGTCGGTGCGACATGGCCAAATGGGCATGTCACTGCCCACCGCATGTTAGTCGCAATTTGCCGTGAATCTGAAATGTTTTTCCACGTTTACTCAAAATGCTGAATTGTAGCGTGGTTACATGCAAAAATAGGAATGAAACTAAAACCTAAGTGAGTATTAGTATTTTCACTTAAGTCAGTAAAAACTAATATTTTAATAAATAAACGCAACGCCGCATCATTTCTCGGGATCGAACTAACATATCGAACGAAAAAGCATATTTTTGTTCTATGCGTTGTACATTGAACGTTCAATACAGTAAACCACGGCGCAATGTATTAAACCACTATGGATATGGACGATGCTTGAATTTTTTAGTGGTACGGCCGCTGCTTGGCGTCGCAAACTAGAGCGGTGCCAAAGTGCAGTTACAATTTACGCGTAATCGATAAAATAGAAGTACGATATCATACTAGTTATTTTATTTCGACTACTTTCGCTGTTTTATTTTATTTAATTACTTGTTTTGGTTGGGTGCCTATCTTAAAGGTAACTAATAACATACTAATTAGATTAAAAGGCACAAAATGTTTACGGTACCTACTAATAAGATTTTCACTAAGTTGCAGTATGAACGGTAAATAGACACATTAAAATTGTATATACAAGTATATAATTTAGTTGCAAATGGCTTCAGAACAACTTAAAATGTGATATTATTACCAATAATTTTATTTGTTTCTTTTTCTTTTACAATCTTACACAAATCGACCTTGCCCCAAACTAAGCAAAGCTTGTACTATGGGTACTAGACGACGATAAACATACTTATATAGATAAATAAATACTTAAATACATAGAAAACATCCATGACTCAGGAACAAATATTTGTGGTCATCACACAAATAAATGCCCTTACCGGGATTCGAACCCGGGACCTCCAGCTTCGTAGGCAGAGTCACTACCAAGTTACTAACTAGGCTACAGGGGGCTCCTATACAACAAACGTGATTTTAGATATAGATATTTTGCCGTTTTTAGATATAGATAATGGTACGGAACCCTTCGTGCGCGAGTCCGACTCGCACTTGGCCGGTTTTTTAAACATTTATTTCGAAATAAAGAGTGATACTCGGAAATGTCGAAGGGAAGGTCAATCGTCGAATCCGACTCGGCTGGGCAGCATTCGGGAAGCTACGGCACATCTTTTCGTCCAATATTCCGCAGTGTCTCAAGACGAGAGTCTTTGACCAGTGTGTGTTGCCAGTGATGACATATGGCACGGAAACGTGGTCGCTTACTATATGCCTCATAAGAAGGCTCAAAGTCACTCAAAGGGCAATGGAGAGGGCTATGCTGGGAGTTTCTCTGCGCGATCGCATCAGAAATGAGGCTATCCGCAGCAGAACCAAGGTAACCGATATATCCCTCCGAGTTGCTAAACTTAAGTGGCAGTGGGCGGGGCACATTGCACGTAGAACCGATGGCCGTTGGGGTGGAAAGGTTCTTGAGGGCAACCACGTACCGGAAGGCGCAGCGTGGGTAGGCCCCCCGCAAGGTGGACTGATGACCTGGTAAAGGTAGCGGGAGTCCGCTGGATGCGGGTGGCGCAGGAACGGCCATTGTGGCACTCTTTGGGGGAGGCCTATGTCCAGCAGTGGACGTCTTTCGGCTGATATGATGATGATGATGATGATGACTCGGAAATGTAATAAAACCACGTAAAAATCTCCCTTTCCAGTGTAAACCCCCGGTGTGTGTTATTATTATGTATAAACGAAAATAATAACTAAATGCAAGGTAGGATCGTGCTGTACTTAACAAACGCCATATAAGCTTGTTTCACGGGAGGTATGGATGACCTATTGGCGCTGACCCCTGCAGCAAGGGACTGGCTACTCAACTTAGATATTAAATTGTAATCTTTTAAACTTGTACTCATTGTTAGTATTGATTTCAACTGTATAAAAGCCATACGATATATAAATATATATATATATATATATAGCTTGTTTTTTAAAACGTGTTATTTTCAATAACCCTGCATATTATGTCGCTGGTTCGTGGGTACTTGTACAGACAAATCACACAAACCCAAACAAGATAGGTCTATCTATTTTAGTTTAGGAGTTCCCATGACCAACTTCCATCATCAGATCCTTTAAATCATCCATCACCAAAGTGTTTACCAAGACAAAACAGATGAGCCCAAACTAGATGGGTTTATCTAGTTTAGTTTAGGAGTTCCATGACCACCTTCCAGCTCCATTATCAGACTCTGGAAATCATCCAGCACCAAAGTCTTGCCGTGCCATGACCAAATAAATGAGCCCAAATTCGATGGCTTTATCTTGTTGAGTTTAGGAGTTGCTATGGCCACCTTCCGACTCCATCATCAGACTAGCTCTATGATATTATGGCATTGTCACCGAAGATACGCAATTGTACCTAATTTGAAGATTTCGCCCAAACTAACATACATACATACATACTAACTAATCATAATGGCCGTTGGGGCGGGGAGGTTCTCGAGAGGCGACTACGTACCGGAAACTGCAGCGGACCCTCCACAAGGTGGACTGATAGTAACAAGTAAATAAATTAAATCTATCAAGTATCACGATCACTCGTACAATAATAATTGACTATAGAACGCGTAGTTTAGACAAAAGGATCCAACCCACAAGACATCACCATTGAAATGTATGACTTTTGTTTTAGGTAGAAGGTTCAATTTTAAATGTTACATATCCTGTGGGTTTGAGCCTTTTCGCTGCACTACGTCATATTTGGCAGCTATGCAATTCATAACTTGTCTCGATTAGCCTCACGAATGTATCCCCAGTATAGTTTGACCCCGAGGTTGGTAACAACTATGCCAAGTCGGAGATCAAAATAATATTATTTTATCTGAAGAGTGGCCGGTTAGCTTCGTGAATAGCCACAAATAAACACAGTACACGTCTGTCTCGGAGGGCTATTCAGCCGGTACTGAGATATATTCCCGCGCGACGGTAAATTTATACTAGTTTTGAATAATTATTTATAAATATAAATTTTGACTAAAGTTATATTTTTTGGACTGGATCTTGTTGGTACAAGCATGAACTTTAGTGTTGTGTAAGATTTAATACACAAATAATTCAACAATAATGAGAAAATCCTTGAGTTTTCAGTAAGATTTTGTTGACAAATATGGTGTAATTGAGAACAGTTTACATATATATACGTGCAGAATAAGGAAAATTCGAGGCGGCTAGGCGCAATGGCAACATATTACGCTAGTGAAAATAGAATAAAACAAGTAGGTTCTTATATAACATCATGGAGTATTAGGGGCTCAAACTTATGACTCTGCGCTCTCTTCAGAAAACTACTGTCGGTAATCGGGTATTTTCGGTTAAAGTATTCAGTAATTCGTAAATTGGAGGCGGCTAGGACCAATATGAGGAGTTTACCTATGCAAATAAGTAATCAGGATCTAGAAAAAGCTCTCCGTTTCTTAGAATTACAACGTCAAAAATCCGTGATTCTCGCTTATTCCTGACCAAAAAACGAGCGCCCTCTTAAACACCACATTAATCAAAAGGTTATCAAAATTCACGAAGGAGCTGTCGACTTACGTGAACCCAGGATGTATAAGTTTGAACAACGCAATAATAACTCTACCTATAGTTACAGTAACGTGACAAGGTGGACTTGAACAAAACTATGCTTGATATTGGCTCAGCTAAACCATTGACGAGAACACACAAGAATGTGGTCCAAACTGCAGCCACAAATATATTAACTAGGTATAATTATATATTGTATTGAAAAAAAATGAGTTATACCTACCTATATACATATATGCACATATCGTCGGGTGACAAGCAAAAGTCACTACCAAAACCGTCACTGCTCTTCAAAACCTCGTATCTCGGTACATAGTCGATATCAAGATACGACCTTTGATTTAAGTAGGTATTTGTTACTTAGTGAGTTTTGCTTGTCACCCGACGATAAGTATATCGTCGGGTGACAAGCAAAACTCACTAACCTATATATATATAAACCATAAGTAGTGATACCCATAAATAGATTAAAAAACTCGTATAAAGTATGGAACACTTTTAACTCGTAAAATCTCACATTCAGATAAATATGTAGGTATCTTCTACACAATCTAGACGTATTCCGTAACGGATCTATAGTACTACAATCATGATAAAAGGACATACATAGGTACAAAATCAATTAACTATAATTAATTAATTCGTTTTCTCCTGGCCAAATTGTGTATCTCACTGGCTGGGCAAAGGGTAGGACTTTTGCCCAGCCAGCCAAAGAGAGTTTTTTACTGCTCCCTATTGTGTCTGGCACGGCTGTGTGAATGGCACGTAGCAATTTGTAACAACTTGCTTTAGTTGGAATGAGATAGCAATACATACCTTTTATTCCAATTCCAATGTAGATACAAATTCGAATCGAGGCACTAAAGTGAAAGAGCACTTTTAAAGTAGAGCTAGGTTATGCTTAGAGATGGCACTGCATAACGACTTATAGGTAGGTGCATATATAGCTACCTACCCATAAAATCACAGGTTAAAAATTCGGAAACGCAAGTTGAACCCTAGATTATCTGATGACTAAAATATTCTCAATCAATATGTCCCAAAATCGGTCAGATGCATCACATAATATGGGAACATGAGATAATCATCATCATCATTATATATTTAAGTGAGAACCTGTAATTGGCTCTGTAATTCTATTGTTAGTGCATACTTAGTAATAGGTATGTTTTTCACGCTCTCGGCTCTCCATGCATGTATATAAATAAATAAACAAATAAGCCAAAAGACGCCCACTGATACCAGCCCAGCAGTGGGCGTCTTTCAGCTTATTTGTTTATTTATTTATACATGCATGGAGAGCCAAGAGGCCTCCTCAAAGAGTGCCAAAGTGATCGGCGCTTTTACCTGGTCAGTCTACCAATATTAACATGAGATAATGAAAAACTCTAATTTGTGAAGTGCAACTTCAGTGTTTTATTGCGCAGTTTCACCTTTACCTTTGAGCCCATTTTTGCCCATCCATATCTCTATGATGAGACTGACCTGTATAATGTTTCGAAAACAGTCTTGGTTGGGTAGAGGTCCTTCCAGTCTCAAAGTGGAAATGAAACCCAAAGGTATCTACTCCAATTTGATGCGCCTATACTGAATTTTAGGGTTCTAACTCGTGTTACAGGGTTTTAGGGTTTGATTTTGAATAGCATTTACAAGTTAGGTTTATAAGTACCACCTGCTTAATCAAATTAGTATGGACAGGTATGGTTGAAATTATTTAATGTACCTAGCCGAGTTTTTATAAAACTGTCGTTGTAAATGGAACCTTCTGCCTTGGACGGTAGAGTTGCTTTTTGAATGGACTACTTTGATGCAATTCGGCCAACTCAAATAATGTCAAAGTATAAGGAAACTAGAAAGCTCCAGCTATCAGCATTAAAAGGTTAATTTCAATATCGTTGGAGTAGGTATTACTCGGTATGCAGGTGATACCGAAGGAATGATACCTATTGGTAATGATACCTATATAGTGGAAGGACACCAAAAATAAAGTGGACTCTTATAGATAATTTACTGTCTGAAATTCAGACTCTGAATAGTAAGGACAGCAGACGACAGAGCGCTCAGACTTAATGTTGGTTAAATCTAATTTAATTGCAGAAATACCAACAGTTGACGAGTTAAGAAATAAATCCCTTATATGGGGATGGTTTCGACTGTCTACTTTATTGTTATAAAATATTGACATATTGATAATTGACCTGCTTAGTGCAAATGTTTGCAAAGTGTGCTAAGATTTTAGTCAAGAGTAATGAATGTCGACATTCTTATAGTGTATCATCATCATCATCATACCAGCCGAAAGACGTCCACTGCTGGACATATTCTCCCCCAAAGAGTGCCAAAATGACCGGTCCTGCGTACATGTTACTTACCTACTCGTAATGTGGCCGTATTTTTATAATCCTTTCGTTGTAATTGAAATCTTCTACCTTGCACGGTAGAGTTGATTTTTGAATGGACTACTTTGATGCAATTCGGCTAACTCCAATAATCTTAAGTATAGTTCAAAAGGACCTATGAGTCTTTGACATCCTTACACAGTTAAGTAGGTATGAATACTTCAATCCTTCTGCCCGGTTGCAGATGGCGTGTATACTCTGGCGCCTAGTGCAACAAGGCAGGGAGGTAGGTATGCTTACTTTCTTATTGGATACATTCAATTGAGGTAAATGAGTAGGTACCTAAACTAAATACCTAGTGAAGAGTTACGTATGCATAAGTAGTACATATGGATTAATTTAGTATGGGATTAATTTAAATGGCACATGAAGGTAACCTACAAATTAATTTAAATAAGCATAATATATCTATGTAACATTATTAAACATATTAAAATGAAACATACCCCCTTTTAGATACTAATTGCCTTTATTATAAATTAGGCATCTATATATTTGCATACCTAATTCAAACTAAGTACCTACTTAGTCCATCAACCATATTTTAGCTCTACAAAAAAAAACATATTTTTTTTAAATCTAAAGCCTACTAAGTAAGTACTTAAATTAAATTATGTGCCTACACAATTTTAAAGATTTTCACAAAATGTATATTTTTTTATACAAAAAAAAATATTTTATAATATTTTTTTAAATGCCAATCTGAGTTCATAATACAAATAATTTGTATTGAAATTATTAAAAATTAGTTGGTTGATAAGGATAAATGCAGAAAAATGTCGCAGGCTTCTATGTCGATGTGTGGGTGCCGCGCGCGTGTCGGCGCGGTAGGTATGTACTTAGGCGAGAGGCCGAGCGGGGGCGCGCGCACACAGCCGCGCGACCCAATGGCCGCGCGCCGCGCACCCACACAAGCGTGCCGACGCCGAGCCAAAAACCGACTTTTCTCACCAAAAACATGCACATTTTGTGCACGTTTAGGGTCTAACCCCCCTCGCGCACACCACCTTGCCCTATTACAAAGAACCACATTGTCACCACCGACTCGGAACCCTATGAAAAAAATTCACAAATATTCGCACTCTACGCGATCTCCCGGTCACTGTAAATATTTTTTTCTTTTTTTTCGTGGACTTTATCCCGGGAATATGTACATCATTAGAAAGCTATTGAAGAGCGCAATTTGACTAGATAATGGAAAATAACGTGGCACATTGAGTGCGGGCAACAGATAGGTTTGAAATCTGTGATGCTGCTAAGGGCTCGGATGCGGGAAATATAAAAAAATATAGATTTTTTATTTATTATTCAGTTAGAGGATACCCTGTGGATGAATAATATGCATTGAAGTTAATAATTGTGTGTATAGTTCGCCCAGTTAGCGAGGATCGCGGGCGCCCGCCCAGCGCCTCGCGGGCGCGGGCGGCGCGGCTTCGCTGCGCCCCTACGTGGACATACTACTAGGAAAAATATCTATTCCCACATCACATCTTTTTCTGTCAGGACACAGGCGCAAACCCTACAATCAATATTGTTCACTAAAATCCAACCTATATCACATCATATTCTGGGGAAAATTGTTGGAACTTTTCCGACATCACTGTAACTTAAGCGACGACATCACAGTGCAGTTTCCAAGTGAGATACACGAAAATATTTTTAAATCGTTGGAATAATTCCGATTATCAAACAGACGCAGAAATATTCATTATTTGTTACACATTGTCACAGGAAAAGATATTAGACGATGTATTTAAAATTTATTGATCGCGCGCACGAACATGGCGACGTGTTTTCGTCACTTTTCTTGAACTGCGGTTGAAATTACGGACATATTTTACAAATTTAGATTCTAAGGAACATCATAATAATGTAGAGATGATAATAATGTTTAAAACATAGCATTGTATTAGGCATGAAGTGATAGTCGCGCAGCGCATCGCCCAGCACGGCGACTCTACGAGAGCTGTTTGCCGTACGTACAAGTTTCAAAAAATACTCATTTCATTGATAACACACGTTATTTTATCGGTTTTTGATTTAAATAAGTGTTTCGTACCAGACTTTGAACGAAATTTTAGATTAAGTACTTTAATTTATGAAATGTTTATAAAAATGAGGAAACTAATATGTTAGGTGAGAAACAAAGGCAGAGATTATTAGGTTCACAAAGGTTAAGGTGGACTTAAAGAAGGAAAAAGTGAGCTATATTTTATAGGTAGGTGTATATTTATAGGTCTAGGTACCTATATCTAAATAAAACTTCTTCAAAACCATCAACCAACATTATGGAAGGAAATATATTAGAAGGAAGGAGAGGCAGGGGAAGACCAAGGCGCAGTTATACTTTCCTATACGAGAGTCAAACTGAAAGTTTCGGGAATATAAAAAATATGCAGTTAAATTGAATAAAAGCATTTTTATTGTTTTCTCTAAGTATTCTCCTTTATATTTTATGCACTATTCCATGCGTTCAAACCAGTCGTTAAAACACTTATTGAACGCTGAAATATAGGGGTCGACAAAATGGCCATTTTAAAAGCCTCCACTGCTTCTGCCGGTGTCTGAAACCGCTGAGCACGCAACTTATCCTTGATTTTGGGAAATGTGAAAAAGTCGTTGGGACTTAGGTCGGGGCTGTATGGAGGATGATCCAGTAGTTCGACTTTTTCACCTTCCAGAAACTCATTGAAACTGTGTGGGGCTGGTCAATGCGCCCTTCGCATGTATATGCAGCAGGATTTACAGTTGCCGCCCAATGTGAAACTTGTGATCACCAAAAGCCCTATATGACCCTTAGTAAAGTAACATTGACGATGTAGAGTTATATACAGTGTATTGTAATTATTGTGGAAACACTATGATAAACAGTCTTAAGTCTTGACTAAGGTACCTACACCCGAGACTTTTATTTCTTATTTTTTTTTCATATATATTTATACCCGATAGTACCTAGTGACTCCTTATCAGTTGACTAATTATTAGTGACATATAACTCTAAGTACACTATCGATATTTAGATAGTCGATAAAAAAATCATTCACGCTCTACGAAAAACCAATGACAGTGCGACAAGATAACGACGTCTAATCATAACGTCTTAAAGCCGAACGCTCGGCCCAGGCGGAACGGAACAATTAGTTATACTTTTTCGTGCGTGCTGCCGGTGTTCATCGATTTATAAGACGATATCACGTCAAAAAAGTTGTGTTTCTCTACTAAAGGAACAGCTAATCGCATCTTATACCTACTAAACGACCGCTGCCCCATTATTACCTATACCCAATTATATATATTAATCAGGTAAAGATCTCAAGTATTCAGATCTGATCTAGGTAGGGTAGACTGGGTACCGTTGAAACAACGCAAATATCTCGCAAACCGTTCGTTGGCAATTTTTTTGAAGTGATATCGTCTTATAAATCGATGAACACCAGCAGCACGCACGAAAAAGTATGACTAATTGTCGTCATACTTTTTCGTGCGTGCTGCCGGAGTTCATCGATTTATAAGACGTTATCACGTCAAAAAAATTGTGTTTCTCTACTAAAGGAACAGCAAATCGCATCTTATAGCTACTAAACGGCAGCTGCCCCATTATTACCTGTACCCAATTATATATATTAATCAGGTAAAGATCTCAGTACTTAGATCTGATCTAGGTAGGGTAGACTGGGTACGGTTGAAACACAGGACGGTTGAAACAACGCAAATATCTCGCAAACCGTTCCTTGGCGGGACGGCGAGAGGTCCAAGGGGGGAAAGAAGCGGACGATCGGTTTGTACACGAAAAACATCTTGACGTGGCTTCCCGCGCGCGTAATTTGTGTGTAGAAGACCCTATTGTATGAGTATTGTGTTTTGATCCCCAAAAGTAGGTACATATTTTCACTCGTAGAGTTTTTCAATTATTCTGGTTTCTATTTAAGTGAGAGTATTGAGTGTGTGTTATTTTTGAAGTGAAGCTTGTGGATCATGTCAGCGTATCTAGTTTTACTGCATCATTATTCTCATTATTTACTACAACGGATGGTTGAAACAGAGTGATTTGCTTGTATTTTTTTGACATTGACTAATGAAAGTCAAAGTAAGTTTTCTTTTAGTTTATTTTCATGTATTTTTAATAAGTCTTGTTACGTTCAAAATTTGTTGTTTTGGTTTAGTTAACTTACTTAAATAAGGGGACAAATGACTGACCTAAGATACGTAGAGTTTAACTTGTAAGCGCAAAACGCTAGCTGATTAAAAACAGTTACTAAATTATACGTAATCTCATAAAAAATACGAATATAACACATACAAGTTCTTAATATATTTTGTCACTGTTTCAACCGCCCCTGGAATGGGGACAGTTGAAACAAATCGTTTTTTTTTTCAATTTGATCTATTACTAAAACTAGAACACCTGGACCCAGAATTCTATTGCCGTTTAGTAGATAAAATCACGCTCTTTCATTTGATATATTTTCTTTATCTCACAGATTATAAAAATCAAAACTACGGACGATATACGAAATATTGGTTCAATCGTACCCAGTCTACCCTACTTAGCATATTTGCAAACGAGGGCTAAAGTATCATGGAGTTTGTGCTATATTTCCTTTAGTAGAGTTATTTATATAAGGATTATGTTCAATTATGTTGGAGTAAATAGACACCTCATTAGAATTTGAGAAACTATTACTTAGTAGGGCCTTAGTCAGGGGATTTTTAGCACGTTTAGCACTACGGCACAAAGGAAAACGACACCGCGTCTAAACGTGGAAGGCTGTTCCTAGTAGCGCGAGCGCAGGTAAACAACTAGACATTACGTGCAGTTGCAGCGCTGACGCCGCGCGCAGGGCTGCCTGCTCTACTCATGCAAATAAGGGACCTAATATGAACTCGAAAATTAAAGTTAAGATAAGCCCTCTTACAAGATAGGCCCTCTTACATCTAGGAGTGAAGTTTTCCAATAGACATTCCATATTTTGTAAATATGTCCACACTCGTTGCTTACTTAGCTTAGAAGTTTGATTACCTAAACTTAATCACAATTACCTGCATAAATTATAAGCGTAAGTCGCCATCACATACATCGGAGCAAACAAGCAGATCACAAACATCGGATCACACCTCTATTTTCAAGGCATTAGGGAGCATGTGCCGATATTTTTGAACACCTATAGTGTATGGACGTATGTGATGGCGACTGTAGGTACCTATAATTTAAATGAGAAGATAAAAATTTTGAAAAAATATTTTAGTTTATAGATATATAAAACTATATTATATCTAGGTTTATTAACTCATTTTAGCTGCTAAAAACCTTTGTTTCAACTCTGTAACACATGTTAAAATCCGAATGTTTCCGTGAAATTTTCAGTGAACACATCATGCATCCTCCGCATGCAGCCATTATGAGGTTTTGACTAATAACAGCACATCCCTCCAGAAATCAGAATTTTATTGATAAAACACATTATTTTACATGTCAGGCAGACATACATACACACATACCTACTCCGTACATAACATACTCCGTATTATAATTATAAATGGTAGAAAGCAGGCGCGTATGGTACTCGTACCTCTTATTTACCAACTAAAATTTAATGCTAAGTATTATATTGGTATCTACCGCTTCAACACATATATATATATTGAATTCAGAGCATTGTTGTCACTTGCAAGGTGAAGATAATAGTTTATTAAAGTATATGTTTGAATAAATGTCAAATACAATAAAAGCATTACATATGCATGTACATAGAAAATATAGTGATTATTTGATCAACTTTATAGATATGGTTGAGATATTTAATGTGGCCGGCTTTTAATAAAACTGTCTATGTCATTGTAAAATTAATCTTCTACCTTGGAAGGTAGAGTTGTTTTTTGAATGGACTATACTTTGATGCAATTCGGCCAACTCAAATAATCTCAAGCATACCTATTAGGTTAGGCGGTTAGACGATTGGTAACATTGTGTTGGAAAACATATAATAGTAGTTTATGTGACTGTACATAATTAAGGGCATTAAACACTAGTGTGTTCATAATAACATTACACGAGTGTCTTAATGCCTAATTATGTACAGTTACATACCTACACTACTTTATCTATCCACATATCATAAGCCTCCACGATGCATTCAGGAGCCGCATATTATGACCGGCATCGCGGCGTTGTTTTCTGGCAGCTGTCATAGTTTTTTCCTAATTCAGAGACAAATCGTTCGATATCTAAACTTACGAGCGACATTTGTCAAATTTGTATGCAAATTGACAATTCATTTCGAACTAAACGTCATCTCGACTGACATTAGAATAGAGGTCAAATCAAATTTCTTTGATTTCAGACATGTTCGAAATTTGAATGAAATAATATTATCGAAATCGATGTTATTATTTAGCAATAATAACATTTTCACAGATAAGAGATTTGTTCTAACAATACAGTCAATTTTTATGGTGGCCATAATGTGCGGTTCTTGAACGCATCATGGAGGGTTTATGATATTTGGATAGATAAATTATGTAAAAATGCTTAATTAAAGAGAAAAAAAAAACTATTTGTATCTAAAATAAACGGGTACATAAATCCTTTTCTTCATTAAACCCATACAATGTTACAGCTGCATTATGCGCGACGACGTGTGACACCCCTAGCGCCCGTAGCTATGCAAAGTACCTATTATAATCTATGCACCTCCACGGCACTGACAATTATAAATCAATATTTTTCCTTATTTTAAAAGTTTTGAAAACTGCAAATGAGGCTCAATCGATTTTTATAGAACTACGTAATTGATTAACTTCAATACAATTTATTATCCTATATACTATTATACAACTTTTAACGAATTGGGTTTGAGAATCAACTAAAAGAAAACGAAAACGCTGACCACCTCAAAACACAAATCACACAATCCACCAATAGTTATTAGCAACGTACCCAAACAACGTGTCGATAGTTTTAAATATCTAGGCAGTCTGATAACAAGAGACTCCAGATGTACACCAGACATCGTCGCGCGAGTAGCCATGGCGAAAAAAGCTTTTAACCAAAAGAGACAACTCTTACAATCCAGTTTGTCAAGTAGGAGCAAAAAGTTGCTAATTAAAGTGTACATTTGGAGTATTGCCCTGTATGGAAGCGTGGACAATGACACAAAGGGATCGAGAGAGACTGGAAGCGTTTGAAATGTGGTGTTGGAGACGGATGGAAGGCATAAGCTGGACTGAGATAGTAACAAATGAGGACGTGTTAAGAAGGGTAAAAGAGAAGAGAGCGATCCTGAACACCATTAGCGCTAGAAGGGGGAAAATGATTGGACATTTGATACGGCACGACCACTTCTTTAAAACCATAATGGAAGGAAAGATAGAAGGAAGGAGAGGCAGGGGAAGACCACGGCGCAGTTATATGGACCAAATAAAGGAAAAAGCTGGTGTCGTGTCGTATCAGCGAGTCAAGGAGATGGCGTACGACAGAGAGAAGTGGAAAATACACCACCGACAAGAGGATAACTCTTAAATTTAAAGAATACTATTATAAATGTGAAAGTTTGGATACTTTGGATGTTTGTTACTCAATCACGCTAACGGCTGAACCGATTTGGATGAGATTTTGTACGAAGATAGTATATAGCCTGGATTAAAATATAGGATAGTTTCTATCCCGGGTTTACGCAGACGAAGTCGCGGGTGGAAACTAGTTTTTAAATAAACAAGTGAATTAGGAATAGTATAAGGTTAGATATTACAAATTCCTTTAGTTTTAATCGTGATATCTCATTACGCGCAGCATTTATAAGAACTATTTTCGGCTCTATCACTATTGAACTGCTAACGCGGCTATAACTTTATGTGCAAGTTGCATGCAGTTGCATAATGCAACCAGCTGCCAGCGCGGCTCCACCAGCGTATTACAAAACAACCAGGCGGTGTCATCGGATAAAATATAGCCCTTGTCTATCCAAAACGTCCACTCTACGAGATTATAATTCCTACCAGTGGCGGCGCGTGAACATTTTATTATGAGTTTAGAGTAATAATATATATCTATTCTATAGGCTTGCCTAAAAAGAAAATTTTAGTCAAGCCGGTGGGAATCGGCTTGTATGGGCACTCCGCCACTGCTTCCTACATGCAATCTTACAAAGCTACAGACTTACATAGCCACAAACTCACTCACCTTACCTCTTTATTGAACGAGCGAGCGAAGCGAACTTAGTTCTCCGTTGCAGCTTGGGCCAAAATAAAATACCTACTTTCGTATGTCCGGCGGTTGTCCGGCTGTTCTCCTCTACAGGTCGCATTTCTCAACGATTCTCGTGAACTTTGTGAAGGTTCTATAATTAATAAGTTTCTGTCAAAAATTTCATTTGTGGTTCAAGCTTTTATTGCCGACTGTACTTTTCTGCATACCATCATCAACTACTCGTACGAAACGAGCTCAAACTCGATGGGGTTGGGTCGGGTTATTGCGGAATTCCTATGGCCACCTTCCAGCTCCAGCAACAGATCAGCTCCATGTCATGATAATATTGCATTGTCATGCGATACACATATGCATGCAAAATTTCAGCTCAATCGGAAACCGGGAAGTGGGTCAAATTTAACTTGCAAGATTTGATTACAGGCAGACAGAAACGGGACAGGTGAAAGTAAATAAAAGCTTGTAAAGTACTTGAAATTGTTCAAAACCCAAAGTCTTATTCATAACTTTGTAGGTAAACCGAAAGCAATCGTTTTCAATAAGACAAGAAACAAAGGTAGGTAGATAATAAATATGAGAGCAACCACAAAATGGACCCCTAATACTCCTAAAGTTAAAAGTTTATTTCAGTCAGTAACTAAATGAACCTCCTATCTTTAAGTAAGTATTTATTTTTAGCCCTGTCCCCTTCTCAGTTATGTGTGAGATTGATTGTATACAAAATGTCACACTTAATCAAATACTTTGAAACATTTTAACTCCTGACAATTTGAGTGGGAGCTTAAATTTACAAGTTATTTTTGTTGATGATGAGTAGAAATAGAGAGAGAGAAGAGAGATTATGTAAATGTTAAAGAGATTTACATATTATTATTATGTATGTCTTTACCATATCTCGGAACCATGGGGTCCTAGACCTTTGGAAGGCATGCGCGGGGCCGAACTCGGCCGAAGCCAACAGCGCAGAGGCCTTTAAGACAACAATAATCTAAAGCAAGGGATACACATGGCAGTTACCACCTCCGAGCGCACAACATGATACAACCGGTGATGGTCCCCGCCAGGTGCAAAGACTATTGCAGTGCAGCACTGTGACTGCGATGGAAATCAAGATCTTGTGTGGACTGGATAATGGGTTATGGGAGGAGACTAGCGGACACCTGCCATGACAATCAGTCTCAAAATTGTAAAAAGGCAGGCGGTGACTCGCCATCTCGCTAAGTGGGCCCCACAAAACAGTCGCACGCACAGTGCGACAATGGAGCAACAAGTCTGAGCGGCTGTGGAGTTGTCGAGCGCTGGCGTTATGACATTTTACACTTCCAACCTGGAGCATAGGTTCCGCTGCCGGCTGGTAGGCAAGCACAGAGGCGAGGGCCTGATCACCCGGGCCCTCTGGAGGTTAGGTGTCCGCGGTGTCGCCACTCACCGTCAGCTCGCCACAAGCTGCCTCCGTGGGCTTATTATTATTATTATTTTTATTAATGGTCTTATCCATAAACGTTCATCAAACTAAAACTCATTGTTAGTAGTTTTATAACCGTAAGAGGATTTTTTTTATACCTAATTAAATGATTAGGTACTAGAGACAAATTGGCGTATGAAAACAACATGATATACTCATTAATTTGCTCAAATGTCGTCAGAAGATACTTTAGTAGAGAAAGAGATTAGAGTTAGAATAAAATTGGAGTCACATACTCTGAACTAGACTTTATCCTCATAGACATAAGGGTGTCTTCAGGTTAACCCGATATGTACTGGAATACAGATGACTAAACTGTACCTTCCTACCTTTTACAGTCAGTAACTATCTATCTATAGGTATGATAAATTATCCAATAAAGGGTCTGCTGACTTTTATAAGTAGGTACATATAATACCTATACAGCTGACTTAAACCCTATCTACAATATCTAAATACCAAATAGGTACCTACTTGTATTCTTGTATGGATTATTGAATATCTCATCGATAACAGTGTCGATGATAGTTGAGGTTTGAGAACCAGAAATCGTATTATTATCACGCTTACCGTTAATAGGTAGATACGTTATACATAAGTATTTCTTTATCTTAAAAAAATAACTGGTAGGCAGCAAACATGTATACTCACCCAATTCAATTATAACAATTTAGTTTTTAAACGATATGGATACAGATAACAAATATAATGGAAAAATAAGCCATCATCGTCTGATCAAGTTAGTTTTTATTAGACAGTATTACTGTCTTACTAGGTAGTAGATACAATGAAAAGGTAGGAATTATGCAACTCTGACATCGGAACTGAAATGTAATGACTAGGTACTCGTATAGGTACCTACCCAACCCATGTTACATATTGAGTGGTATTCATTGCTGAAAATATTAAGTACTTTAATATTAACTGCAAATGTAAGAAGATCATATCAATATCTGAGCTTAGTAAACGTTCAAGAGCCATGTGTAGTTATTACATATAAGTAATCGTGCAAGTATTCAAACGCTTGTGTATTCAAAACCCGAAATTTATTTAATGAATGATGTTAACTGTTAACCTATCTATTTCTAAAATATTATAGTAAGTAGATCGATTGGCGAACGTGCGATTTCTGTCATTACCAAAGTATTTTCATCACTGAAATACTTCGCTATAGCTACCTACAACTGGCGATAACATTTACAAAGCGCCTCTAATTACATTGTGCTACACTGCGCGTGCTCGATTTCCCTAATCGTGTGGACCGGCGCGGGCGCCGCCGCCGCGCCGGTCCTGGGGCCGCGAGGGTGCTATTGCAGACATACACGCCTTCCGACCACCTACCCGCCACTGTCGCCGCCGAAACTATAACACTTAACTCTTCCGTCCATTTCGCACGCCCACCGGATGATAAGGACAGCGCGAGTCAAGTCGACTCGAATGCCACCGCAACCGAATCTGAGTTTACCCTTTGACGCACATCGCAGTCTTACATATCAAAACGTATCAGTATCTGCAATTACATACGTTAGTAAGTGACTAAATAATAGAGTTATAGTAAATGAAAATAATTCTAATTAAGTTTAAAGATTGTACTTAGTACTTTTTGTACAATTACACGCGTACATCGACTGAAAATTTTCTTTTGAAAGCTCGAATGGCAGCGTTTTCTACGCGTAGATATTGCCTGTTTACGTGTGTGAAGTTAGGTCGTGTGTCGGTGTGCGTACATGTATAGAAGTAATTTGTCGGTATTGCTCAGTGCGTATGTGTGCTGTAGGTACTATTCGTGACCGTTCTCTGAGTACGAAGCTAATGGAAATTGAAAGAACAATTAATTGCTTTTCAAGTAACAATGCCATCGTTATAATATGTGTAAATTATTAACTTGTAATAATTTATGGCAAATCTGCTCTCAACTTAGATAGAATGGAAGAGTAGCAAATTCCTATTTATTTCCTTCTTATTTTGACCGAGATCATCACGATGTGATAAATTCCAATCCTTATGCCTACAATTTGCATCCCTAACGCAATTGCAGATTTAAAATGGTTATCGTAAACGTTCGCTACGCAAGGCAAAACATTCGCGTGCAACGCTGCGCGGGCGCGCGATTAGAGGTGGTTGCATCGGGCGGCATGCGCGCGCGCGGGCAGCGGTGACCGCCCGAGGAATGCAACAGGTAACCGATTCCAAGAAGGCCGCGGCCCGTTACCGCGCCGAATATCTCCCAGTCAAAAGCGCCGACAAGTGCAGGCGAGCACTTGCGACAACAGACCGATGCCGATGCGCCCGGCCCGCTGCATTCCAAGCGACATTGAGTTAGAAACCAGTCGGAGATCGACGCATTCTCGCTGCTCTGCACGCTCCCGAATATCGATGCTTTCAAGGTCCAGAGGCACGAATGTTTCTACTTATATTCCTTGCCGCAGACACGGGTTGAACAGGGATTTTCTGAGGGCTGTGAGCCAACTTGGAATTCATAATTAAATTATTTATTTAGATAAATATATCGTACAACCTATGAAGTACCTAGAGTGCGGCGCATCATGGATTGAACGATCTATGCTAACTGGGTATATAAAACTATATACTTACCTACTTTTTAGCGGTTTCATTTAGCATTCCGAACTGCAAGTAGCAGCAGTAGTATTAGGTACCTGGTAGCCAATATTGTTTCAGTGGCTGGTTCTTTTTATCCGACTGCCAAGAAGGGTAAAGTTGTTCGATGGTGTAAACTACGAGACACGTACGAGCAAGTCGCATAGATCACACAGCAGTATCCGACCGTATTGCACTCCGACTGAATCTGCCCAAGAACTTACGCTGGCACTGTTATAAGTCTTGGTCAACACTCAACATCCACTTCTCATATCGATACCTGCAGACTCAAAGGGCGTAACCGCCATTACAACAACAGGCTGTTACGCCCTTTGAGTCTGCAGCACGGCTATCACAAGACGGCCGCGACATACTCTCGAGCTCTCTCGCACTATCCGTCTCTTTCCAAGTGGTCTAATAAGAGAGAGACGGATAGTGCGAGAGAGCTCGAGAGTATGTCGCGACCGTCTTGTGATAGCCGTGCTGGTATCGATATCGGCAAATAAAACCGTCTACGTTTTATTTGGTATCATCGATCCAATAGTCATTAGTATTCAGGGGAATAGGGACAGTATTTTTATTGAGCTAGATTACACTTTTTAATGATACATTATGGCATCTGTAACAGAATCTGACCGCTGTTTACTTTAGATTACTTGAAATAAACATAATTACATGGATGAGACAACACACCCGATAATGCACCCAAGATCCCGAAATCAAGTCATAATGAAGGCTTGAGAGGCTTCTGATACCAGAGGTGTCTGAAAACTTGCCTGGATTCCAGAAGGAGTATTATGGTCGCGTTTGCGCATAAATGCAAGATTTCCAATCGTGTTAGAAAGTGATGATTGCTTTATTTTGTCTTGATCAGGCGATAAAGGTGCCCACAGAGGCCTTTTAATATCCAGAAAGCCAGCATATAGCACATTTTAAAACAAACTTTCTTGTCACAATTCCTTATTCCGGCAACCCACCCTCTACAACGATAGAGCATATATGTATGTAGTGAAGTTCTAAAATTAGACAACTTTATTTAGAAAGGTGTTATGATATGCATCTATGAAAAGAAAGCAAGCGTTACTTTACAGGAGGGTGCGTCTATAAATACGTACCTAACAGAAATAGTCATAACCGAGTAGTAGTAAACTATTAATTGTTAAGTATTTTTGTTTTACTGTTAGGGTTAATGTAAGTAGTTCGGATGAAAACAACAGTGGTAACGAGCGTATTATCCGCCAACAAACTGTCCTCGGTTTGGCGGAACATATTTTGTAAAACTAGCGTTTCAGTTTTTGTGAGATAAATAAATACATATATATTTTTTTTGTAGCCTATATTGTGTTCCACTGCTGGGCAAAGGCCTCCCCTTTTTTCCGCCACTTGTCTCAGTCCAGTGCTAGTGTTCGCCAATCTGTACAAAATGTGTCAAGGTCGTCCCGCCATCGCCTTTTCGGTCTGCCTCTACTTCGAAAGCCATCTTGTGGGGTCCATTCGGTGGCTAATTTGGCCCATCGTTCTGCGTGCATTCGGCAGACATGTCCAGTCCAGTCCCACTTAAGCTTCGCGGTCTTGGCACCCACATCTACGATGCCAGTTTTGGTACGCAGCTCCGTGTTCCTGATCCGATCGATCCTACGAACTCCGAGTATGCTGCGTTCCATTGCTCGCTGGCAAATCGTTGAGTTGGGACTTTTGGGCTTCTGTTAGTGACCAAGTTTGGGCGCCATAGGTTAGGATAAACGTAAATAAATAAACGTGAAAAATGTTTGCGTATGAGATCATGTAGGTTGATTGATGGCACAGTTAACTAAGGATTGCCCATGCGTTGAACATGTACAAGCCAACGCAAACGATTCTGATTTAGCAAAGTGATGATGCTAGAAAACTGTACAATGTCCAGCACTCTCACATTAGGCACCACGCCGTTCCATATGATGTTAAGGATACTTGACCGAGAGCACCATGTGGCAAGCCGCCACCATTTAAGAGTGCTCTTCAAAAAAGCGCTCGCTCAGAATTCGGTATTTTAACACGCGTAGTGCGTTTGTGTGTGTAAATACTACTACCACCCACACAAACGTACCTAACCCCCACATGCACAGCGAGATCGCACCAGCCGCGGGTGCCGTCCCTTTCTAGCTATATGTAAGTGCGATCGGGATAGAACTAACCGCGGAGCTTGCCGATGCAAATAGCTGTATAGCGCACCGTTGGAATTCACTCCGTGACCGATATTGATACTTGCACTAAAAGTGGTAAGTATTACTTCGCTAACATGATGTTCTAGAACATCATGTTAGCGAAGTTAGATAACTTGAATAAAGTAAGTATTTGATTTTTGAGCACAAGTTTTCTATTTGTATTAAAATACTATGATATGACAAAGTATATTTAGTTTCGTTTTTTTAGTATAAAATAAACTAACGAGTTTTAAAGTTGTCAGTAATAAGAATAATAATTTGTTTTACGGATATTAATAGTTTGCATGTTATCTGAGTCTTATTTATATATAGTAATGTAGTGACATTATACCAGTAGACCCACTACTAGGAAATTACTGGGTACTTACGTATTCATTTCTTGAAGAAAATTTTTTTTGTTATGGACAGTAAAAAAAAACTGCCCTTCATAGAAATTGCTATGTCCGTTTCTTACCAAAGGAACTGATAATTATAAATTATACAAACACAGCTTTTTATCTAGAATACAATTAATTAATGCGTGATTTTATTCAAAAGCCTAAAACCTCAGATGATAAAAAGGAATAGATATGAAACGGGGGCTTGGCGCGTGTCGGTGCGACATGGCCAAATGGGCATGTCATCACTGCCCACCGCATGTTAGTCGCAATTTGCCGTGAATCTGAAATGTTTTTCCACGTTTACTCAAAATGCCGAATTGTAGCGTGGTTACATGCAAAAATAGGAATGAAACTAAAACCTACATGAATGGTGGAGTCACGCACCACATGTGAGTATTAGTATTTTCACTTAAGTCAGTTAAAACTAATATTTTAATAAATAAACGCAACGCCGCATCATTTCTCGGGATCGAACTAACATATCGAACGAAAAAGCATATTTTTGTTCTATGCGTTGTACATTGAACGTTCAATACAGTAAACCACGGCGCAATGTATTAAACCACTATGGATATGGACGATGCTTGAATTTTTTAGTGGTACGGCCGCTGCTTGGCGTCGCAAACTAGAGCGGTGCCAAAGTGCAGTTACAGTTTACGCGTAATCGATAAAATAGAAGTACGATATCATACTAGTTATTTTATTTCGACTACTTTCGCTGTTTTATTTTATTTAATTACTTGTTTTGGTTGGGTGCTAATAACTTAAAGGTAACTAATAACATACTAATAAGATTAAAAGGCACAAAATGTTTACGGTACCTACTAATAAGATTTTCACTAAGTTGCAGTATGAACGGTAAATAGACATATTAAAATTGTATGTACAAGTATATAATTTAGTTGCAAATGGCTTCAGAACAACTTTAAATGTGATATTATTACCAATAATTTATTTTAAATGAGTATTTTTTACTTTCATTTGAAATGTGATAATTGAAGAAGAAATCTCGGTTTCTTATTACAGTTTTCCAAAGAATCCGAGTAGGTACTAAAAAAAATGGATAGATGCTACTGGCAGAGGTCCTAACTGGTTTCCTGTACAGAGAAGAGTTAATGTGTTCGTAACATTTTCAAGAAAAATGTTTCCAACCACTTAATACGAGCCGTACACTTTTCGAATATTTGACACCTCGCTTGCTTGAAACCTAGGTGCAAAATGTATGGTAACACATCTTCGCACATCTTTGGTGGATACTCGCCCTTAGCCTTAAATCTCGTAATATGAGTAATGGACATATTATTTCGCGCCAAAATGCGAGTCGGATCGGCCTGGTACCTACAGGTCAAAAATATCGATGTGACCAGAGTTTTAAATGTATGTGAACACGAACTTATAAAAAGCCGTTTATGTTACTCTGTAGGTATTCGTCAATATTTTTTACTTTTGCGATTTATAGTAAGTTAACAACCCGTGTTATTTAAACTTGTAGCTAAAAGTTTAAATACCACCACATAAACTTACCATGTAGTTGAAGTTGTTACCCATCAATATCATAACATAATATTAATTTTAATATCAATGTCGATAAAACATAATTTTAACGTTTGTCGCCCCCCTAGTGTAGTGCGTTTAAGCCAATCACAGCCCTTGTTTGCATGTTGCCGTAGACTCACTGGCAACGCCCGAGTCTTTGTTTTTACATGGTTCAATGTGTGTGCCTGTGGGCGCTGCGGTGGGAGAAAACTGGGGACATCGGTTTTGGTTGAAATTAAGCAGTACGGCACTTCTCCCTTTTTTTATGTTCTGAGCCTAAAACCTATGTCACTTATTAGGATTCCGTACTCAAAGAGTAAAACGGGACCCTATTACTAAGACTCCGCTGTCCGTCTGTCTGTCTGAATGCCTGTCTGTCCTTCTGTCACCAGGCTGTATCTCATGAACCGTGATAGATAGAGATTTTCACAGATGATGTATTTCTGTTGTCGCTATTTATAACAAAAAATACTAAAAAACAGAATACATCTTTTTATTTTTATTTTAGTTTTTATTTGTTTCTTTTTCTTTTACAATCTTACATAAATCGACTTTGCCCCAAACTAGGCAAAGCTTGTACTATGGGTACTAGACGACGATAAACATACTTATATAGATAAATAAATACTTAAATACATAGAAAACATCCATGACTCAGGAACAAATATTTGTGGTCATCACACAAATAAATGCCCTTACCGGGATTCGAACCCGGGACCTCCAGCTTCGTAGGCAAAGTCACTACCAAGTTACTAACTAGGCTACAGGGGGCTCCTATACAACAAACGTGATTTTAGATATAGATATTTTGCCGTTTTTAGATATAGATAATGGTACGGAACCCTTCGTGCGCGAGTCCGACTCGCACTTGGCCGGTTTTTTTAACATTTATTTCGAAATAAAGAGTGATACTCGGAAATGTCGAAGGGAAGGTCAATCGTCGAATCCGACTCGGCTGGGCAGCATTCGGGAAGCTACGGCACATCTTTTCGTCCAATATTCCGCAGTGTCTTAAGACGAGAGTCTTTGACCAGTGTGTGTTGCCAGTGATGACGTATGGCACGGAAACGTGGTCGCTTACTATAGGCCTCATAAGAAGGCTCAAAGTCACTCAAAGGGCAATGGAGAGGGCTATGCTGGGAGTTTCTCTGCGCGATCGCATCATAAATGAGGCTATCCGCAGCAGAACCAAGGTAACCGATATATCCCTCCAAATTGCTAAACTTAAGTGGCAGTGGGCAGGGCACATTGCACGTAGAACCGATGGCCGTTGGGGCGGAAAGGTTCTGGAGTGGCAACCACGTACCGGAAGGCGCAGCGTGGGTAGGCCCCCCGCAAGGTGGACTGATGACCTGGTAAAGGTCGCGGGAGTCCGCTGGATGCGGGTGGCGCAGGAACGGCCATTGTGGCACTCTTTGGGGGAGGCCTATGTCCAGCAGTGGACGTCTTTCGGCTGATATGATGATGATGATGACTCGGAAATGTAATAAAACCACGTAAAAATCTCCCTTTCCAGTGTAAACCCCCGGTGTGTGTTATTATTATATATAAACGCAAATAATAACTAAATGCAAGGTAGGATCGTGCTGTACTTAACAAACGCCATATAAGCTTGTTTTTTAAAAAGTTTTTTATTCATCTTGTTATTTTCAATAACCCTGCATATTATGTCGCTGGTTCGTGGGTACTTGTACAGACAAATCACACAAACCCAAACAAGATAGGTCTATCTATTTTAGTTTAGGAGTTCCCATGACCACCTTCCATCATCAGATCCTGGAAATCATCCATCACCAAAGTGTTTACCAAGACAAAACAGATGAGCCCAAACTAGATGGGTTTATCTAGTTTAGTTTAGGAGTTCCATGACCACCTTCCAGCTCCATCATCAGACTCTGGAAATCATCCAGCATCAAAGTCTTGCCGTGCCATGACCAAATAAATGAGCCCAAATTCGATGGCTTTATCTTGTTGAGTTTAGGAGTTGCTATGGCCACCTTCCGACTCCATCATCAGACCAGCTCTATGATATACGCAATTGTACCTAATTTGAAGATTTCGCCCAAACTAACATACATACATACATACTAACTAATCATAATGGCCGTTGGGGCGGGGAGGTTCTCGAGAGGCGACTACATACCGGAAACTTCAGCGGACCCTCCACAAGGTGGACTGACAGTAACAAGTAAATAAATTAAATCTATCAAGTATCACGATCACTCGTACAATAATAATTGACATAGAACGCGTAGTTTAGACAAAAGGATCCAACCCACAAGACATCACCATTGAAACGTATGACTTTTGTTTTAGGTAGAAGGTTCAATTTTAAATGTTACGTATCCTGTGGATTTGAGCCTTTTCGCTACACTACGTCATACTGGCAGCTATGCAATTCATAACTTGTCTCGATTAGCCTCACGAATGTATCCCCAGTATAGTTTGACCCCGAGGTTGGTAACAACTATGCCTAGTCGGAGATCAAAATAATATTATTTTATCTGAAGAGTGGCCGGTTAGCTTCGTGAATAGCCACAAATAAACAGAGTACACGTCTGTCTCGGAGGGCTATTCAGCCGGTACTGAGATATATTCCCGCGCGACGGTAAATTTATACTAGTTTTGAATAATTATTTATAAATATAAATTTTGACTAAAGTTATATTTTTTGGACTGGATCTTGTTGGTACAAGCATGAACTTTAATGTTGTGTAAGATTCAATACACAAATAATTCAACAATAATGAGAAAATCCTTGAGTTTTCAGTAAGATTTTTTTGACAAATATGGTGTAATTGAGAACAGTTTACATATATATACGTGCAGAATAAGGAAAATTCGAGGCGGCTAGGCGCAATGGCAACATATTACGCTAGTGAAAATAGAATAAAACAAGTAGGTTCTCATATAACATCATGGAGTATTAGGGGCTCAAACTTATGACTCTGCGCTCTCTTCAGAAAACTACTGTCGGTAATCGGGTATTTTCGGTTAAAGTATTCAGTTCTTCGTAAATTGGAGGCGGCTTGGACCAATATGAGGAGTTTACCTATGCAAATAAGTAATCAGGATCTAGAAAAAGCTCTCCGTTTCTTAGAATTACAACGTCAAAAATCCGTCATTCTCGCTTATTCCTGACCAAAAAACGAGCGCCCTCTTAAGTACATAATTTACACACGACATCCAGGTTAAGGCGAAAACGAGTAGCGTCGCTACTGAGACGGCTGAGAGGCAGCAGCCATAGTCTTCTGAGGGTGTTGGCGGAGCGCCTCGACTGTCCACTCTCAAGATACTGGGGAAGCCTGAACCAGTTATTCTTCACTACATAGTATAAAACAAAGTCACTTCCCGCTGTCTGTCTGTCCCTATGTATGCTTAGATCTTTAAACCTACGCAACGGATTTTGATGGATAGAGTGATTCAAGAGGAAGGTTTATATGTATAAGACATGTATATAAACCCGTGCGAAGCAGGGGCGGGTCGCTAGTATTAAATAAGTTGTTATAATATGTCATTTAAGTAGCATTAAGTTATTATCATTATTGTCACTAATGTAGTTCATAATTTATAGGTCTCCACTGTTACTAACATCATATGGATCGACGACCAATGATCTGAAATAAAGATATTTTAGTATTTTATTTAAGGCTCTGTATAAGATGAGCCAAGGTCCAAGTTAGATAACCGACCATCTTGATCTTTACGGTTAGATGTCTGTTATATATAACATGTACCTAGTCTGTACGTCGTCGTAGCCACCTTGTCGACATGAAGGTCGGTCCATGGAGGGAGACGATGATCCCCACATGACAGTCGATCCCATCTAGCAACAATCACCGGCAACCACATAGCTGCATCAGAAAATGCTGGTGGGGTGAGTGTATTCCAGCGCTAAATTACGGTTTCCGAATAATAATCCAGTCAATGGGGGATTTGCCTTGCAAAAGGTGGAGAGGAAGTGTTTTGACTTATATTGGTCGGGAATGAGGTCATGAAAAATAATGTAAGTTTCCGACCTTGGGCCATGTGTGCGTTTGCAACCATCCTCATTTGAAGGGGCCATATTTTGGTGCTTTTGAAATAGCACATTAATTGTTGCTTCTATGACAAAAGTGTCTATAACAAGTTTAAAGATGATTAAATTCCTTACATGTTTGCCATAAAACATTTACCTTACAGAAAAAAAATTGTAAGGGGCGGAAAAAGTAGTATTTTTCCAAAATCTCTCAAATTAGAAATTTTCGCGCCAAAATTGTACGCTTCGGATTAAAAATATCAAATTTATACAGCGGTAAGAGTTATCTTTAATGAGTATTTTATGCGTAATTTTTTGAACGCGTATTAGGACACAACTGTAATATTTTGAAAGTGAAAATGTCTATTTATTTCCTAACGCTCGTTCAAAAAGTTACTGAGTTATGCAAAGAACTGTGCTGTGCGGCTACTCGTGATCACCAAATTCAGGGCTAAGTATAATTTCCGCTATTACTGAATTAACTGTTATAAAAATATCCTAGATGTTCTCAGTGCGTAGTTGAAAAAACGGACATGTCAAATGTGTTTGTACGCTAATTGTTTCGGGGGACGCTGGAGGCAGTTCCGCGCAGATGTTGCTGCTGCGCCGCACATGCGCGGAAACGCGGGCCTTCCGGGTTACCTACTTACTATAATCAAGTAGTTATAGGGTATAATTAATACTATTGACAACACTTGAAATCCCGGTAATGGCAAATGTTTGTGTGCTGTGCTGAGCATGAATACTTATTTGTTTGTGAATGTTGGATGATTAAAAATATCGTCGCCTAGTACCCATAACATAAGCCTACTATGGGACTTTGATTGACTACCGGTTAGCCTAGTCACTACAGTCCATTCCCGTTAAGAATTTTCTCTCGTTAGATTAAGTTTCACCTATAAAAATATATATTTTTTGGAATTTTAACACCACGGGAATTCACCTTTACCCTGCAGTTGCACTGATGATTTACTGCATTCTTAACGAGAATGGACTGTAGGCCCTAGTGGATAGTGACGCTGCCTACGAAGTGCCGCTGGAGGGCCTGGGTTTGAATCCCGGTAATGGCAATTATTTGTATGATGAGCATGAATATTTGTTTCTGAATCTTAAATGTTTTCCATGTACTTACCTATTTAAGTAGGTATTTATTTATATCTATTAAATATTATATCGTCATTTATTACCCATAACACAAGCCTTATTGATCTAACTGATTCTTAATCTGTTTTTCTTCGGTCTGCTAACAGTGAAAAAACGATTGGAAATAATTTTATTAATTTTAAATCGGATTGGTTCGGGCTCATTCCATTCGGCATTTTGCTGGTACTTATGAAGAGAAGTTTTAGTTTCGTCTGAAGGTTAGTTCTTTAAAAGCTGAGCACTTGGTTCTACGCGCAGATCACTGGATATTAGGTATTTTTGCAGTACCATATCTCAAAATCTAAGTATTTTCGATCTTTTCTCATGTGACGATAGGACTACTTATTGACGATCAGTTGCCTTTCATTTCCCAGGTATGCAAACAAAACAATCAACAGTTTCAAAGTGTTAGTGTGTAACTGAGAGCTAGTATATATACCTACAGACCAGACAATTCTCCAATTTGACAATCGTCAAAAGATAATGACAATTTACCGTAGATATCTGGGCCTGTATAATCTTGTATATCTACTATACTTTTTCTACCTTTCTTACTTTTCTAACAATCTTAACAGCTCATACACAGTAGAAGTTATTTTTTTTCAACATTTTCCTTAATAAATCAAAGTTTAACCACTGTAGAAAAAAGTAGAAACGGCTTAAGAAAGCACAACTCAAGCCCTTTCATATGATAGCCCACTTGATTTATTAAATTTGAAATTGATAGCTTAAGTAGTTCCTGAGATATTTAACGTTGTGACAAACGGACAGACGGACAGAGTCACACCATAAGGGTTTTCTGTTTACCTTTTTGGTACGGAACCCAACCCTAATAACGACTTCTTAATATCATGAGGAATATTTACTATCATATTTATTTACAAGATTTCAAATTAGAACCGGAAGAAACAGTGAAAAATTTCTATTTCTGTACAACCCTTGATCTATAAGAAACTCAATGATAAAAACGTGAGCAATATGTCTATGCCATGCATGTGATCCACACGCCGCGCCGCCCCACCGGAAATATCAACGCAATATATTTTGAGACGATCGCCCCCTGCGACGCATCTCAATCATCCACTAATAAGCAGACGGAAGGAAAGTAATCTAGACAAAAGTTTAAAAATAATGCGTCCAGGAATAGATCGAAAGGTGAGCTTGAGCGCCGCGGCCCCACGAGTTAAAAATACAAGCAAGTTGCGACGCCGGGCGCCTTACGCTGCGCCGCGCCGAACCGAACGCCTAATATCGAACGACAAACGTCGAACGCTGCCTGCTTTATTCAAAAACATTATGGGCTCATCTCATCCGTAGCACCGCCTAGTACTATTTGACCCATCAATTCGTAACAACTATGCGCGATTGGATGCCAGACTTACTTATAAGTACTATAGTTCGTCTGTGCGTCAGTCAGTAGGCGTTTCAGTATCAGCGTCGTCAAGTAGCAAGCAGCCTGGCCTTTATTTCACGAAATTAACCGTTGTCACCAGACTGACAATTCTCCATACATTGCTGGTTCTGCAAGTAGCCTAGAGACCTTTACTCCTGGAACAAGCAAAGTACGACATATAACGTCCAGTTGGTGAAATAGAGGCCTGCTTTACCTGTCATTCTCTGTCCACGAGCGAACTACCGAAGGTACTGAAGGTAGCCTAGTGGTTCAGGCATGCGGCTGTCAAGCGGCGGTCGTGGGTTCGAATCCCGGCTTGTTACCAGTGAGGTTTTCGGAACTTATGTTCGGAATATTTACCGTTAGCTTTTCGGTGAAAGAAAACATCGTGAGGAAACCGGTCTAATCCCAATAAGGTCCAGTTTTTCCTCTGGGTTAGAAGGTCAGATGGCAGTCGCTTTCGTAAAACTAGTGCCTATGCCAAATCTTGGGATTAGGTATCAAAGCGGACTACGGGCTCCTTGAGGGCACAACCGGGATTAACGCTAATAGGAGGATGATGCATTCTACTCTACATCGTCGGTCGTGAATGGTCATGATTCACGATAGTGTATTTACATTTATGACGACGTTAATAATTGTTTCTCAAACAGCCGATTTATTTCATGTAGCAACACCTACAAGAAATCATGTTTATAACGATGTTGACGGGTAGGCGCGTAGTTAGAGTTCCTCACGGCTATATTGTGAACGAACAGTTAAGTGCAGATTTGTATTGTTAGATTTGGAGGAAAACTATTGTGAGCTCTTTCCATATTCACTTTCGATGCGTCCTATGATATTGTAGCGATTTGGTATCATTTATATGTGTGTTTATATGCTTCGACAGATCGGACGATGACTGTATGATGTGATGTATTTAAGTGCACCCACAGGTCTCATTTTTTTTGGGACGCGTGACGGTATATCATGTACATGAAATAAGGTTTTCCTACAGGTCACGTACAGTTATGGACTTTAATTGTTGAGCCATTTAGGTGTAATGTTGGTTTTCATAGTACCTAAGCTTTGAAGTGTCCAGTATAAAGTGAGCTCCAAATGGCTCAACATGTACATGCGATAAAACAGTTCTTAGTTGCGAAGTTCTTTAGTGTGAGAGGATTAACAAGTGTAACAACAGGCTCTCAGGTTTGGTAGTCTCAGCCTCAGGTCGTATCGTCATCGTCATCATCATCAATCAAGGGTGCACCCGGATAATTATAACTGGAACAACAGCGTGTGAATTAGGACAGTATCAGTTGTGTGGTAGGGGATGTCTGTAAGGGGAGGTTGGAGGACATTATCGGGGACGAAATTTCGCACACCTCATAAGCACGAGGCGGCAGCCCATATGTCAGATATATCATATAAAGGATTCCGTAAGTTGTAAGGGTATGTTAATATTTGCATATATGCTAATACATATACCTAAGCTAGAGTGCTATATTTAGGTACTTATTCGCGGCCATGAGACTGACCAGAAGTGGCTCCGCGACAACATCTGTATGGATACTTCTACATCAAGGTATCAATTTTGCGGCTGAGGATTCAATGTAACTTGAAATGATTTCGAATATCAGTTTGTCGCGTTTATGCAGAGTTGTCTATTGTTACGGTAACACAAATTAGTGGCATGGCTAATTAAATATCGCATTATTGAGATGTTTATCAAAATATTAATAGACTGTACCTACTAAATTAATTTGATGCGATATAGAAAGACGATGTTATGATGCGAATGAGTAGTTTTAGAGTCGAGCACATGGGTTAACATACAATTTACTTCAGTACCTAGGAATAGATTATATTAATGGAGACATTAAGAAAAAAACTTTGGTTTTTAACTTTAGGTACTGTTCCTTCTAGTTAACAAATTTAAAAGGAAACAGCAAGCTGTGGAAAGCGCTTGTGAGTTCACCTAAGGAACTGAATCCGTGATGAGGTGATCCGACACTTTTGGTATACAATACAATTCTTTATTGATAACACCATAGTTACAAGTCAAATTTGAGAATAATAAGTAATTAAGTATGCCATTAGTTATGTACACGGTAGTTTAAGAAACTCCTCGATTTAACTAACTAGATTTAACTCTGTACAGTGTACAGAGTTAAATCTAGTAGCCACATGCGTAGCTTCTTCTTAAATGCGACGGTGGGAGTTGCATTTCTGACCGTTGCGGGCAGTCTATTATAGATGGATGGACCCATTATATAGGCAGATTTTGCAGACTTTGCCAATTTGTGCTTAGGAGTAATAAGTCGGTAGTCATGATTATTACTACGAAGGGTATAGATTTTATTTATACCCTGTCGCTGAAAGATATGCATATTCGTGTGAGTGAATACGGCCACCTGATAAACGAGCTCGCTCGGGAGTGTCAAGATTCCAAAGTCTTTGAATAAACTGCTGCATGAAGTGTCCCTGGGTGCACCCACCATTGCGCGTAGTGCTCGCTTCTGCATTACGAATGCGCGCTGAGAGTCGGCCGCGCGGGCCCACATCTCTGTCCCGTACGTGAGTACAAAACTGGAATGATGGACCATCAGCACAGAATAGATCAGAAATACAGAAGGCACACTCCTTTGATCTTTACAAAAGCCGCTTTTTTCTTAGCCAAAACATTATGATTTATTGCCCTCTGACGTTGTCGACTCCAGCGCAAGCCAAACGGAACGTTAAGGCTGTGTACGAACGGTGAAAATGAATTGGCTCACTCGCCGCGTCGCCGATAGTGAGGGCTGTCAACGACTTGCATTCAATTTAGAGAGCCATAAATGTATATTCTTCATACATTATACACAGTCATTATTTAATTATTTATCTCTAAAATAATAATTCTCACAATTTACACGAATTGAATATACCAAGACCGCCAGGCCACATTTTATTGGGTTTGCCCCCACAAGTACCTACTTGTGCACAAGTGCTTTGCAACCCACAGTAATGAAACATATTGTTCCTTTATTTTAAACATTTTAATATGTATAATACAATAAAATAATACAAAATTTCAACAGAAACAATGCAACATACAAACAGACGAATGCGGCACATTCACTTGCGATATATTTACGATTTACGTAAGCGTGTGCGCGCTATGTAGCGTGCGCGTGCGATCCGATGCACAGCGTGGCAGCCACTGAATAGTACCCATCAGATGGGTAACCAGCATGTACTTGCGCGATGAACGTAAATCGCGAGTGAGCCGCGCCTGTCATTAGTAACCTGAAGTGGCGGTGAAGTACCTAGGCCCACGTATTAACCGTAGGGATATCGTTTACCGTAACTAGGGTTTGCAATCCAGATATCCGAAATATCTGGATATCCGGATATCCGAAATATCTGGATATCCGCCAAATTACGGATCCGGATCTGACAGGCTCTTGGATCCGGATTTTTCGGATATTACGGATCCTTAAAATACAAACATGAAAACCGAAAATACGGCTAGAAAATGAAGTTTTTACCGAGTCCACGCTGAACAACAAATGGTAGATAACTTTATTCGCCACTTCATCATCCCAGACCAGATTATTTTTGTTTTTAATTTAAATTGTTGTATAAGTCACAAAAACCAAGCAATACATACTACAACTACAAACTGGTAAAATTGCCGCAGTTTGATGGCGACAGTTGGCGTTGGTTTGAATGCACTAATTCACCGTAGGCAGAGACACAAAGTAATTATATAAATCTAATATTACCTATAGGTACTATTATAGCTACCTACTAAAGACTTACTTACGCCTGTATTCATAAACGTTTATTTAGCAATATTTTTTTTATGAATAAGGGGATTAGTTTAAATAAACCTAAAGAAATATTTAAGAAGTATATTTGACACAGGAAGTAAAAAGTAAATGCAGCAACAATACCTACGTTATATAATTGTAATAATTTTTAATATTTTTAGTATGATGTTCTTGACTTATAATATGATCATGTAGTATAATAAGAATGGTACTCTATATTCATGGCCCGTTTTTACCATATCTAGACACAGTATTGCCTAAAGGAATGTCCCTTGCTAGACAATCACCTTTTCCCTCGTCCGGCTCACATTGTCAATTTCTCCTCCTAGGCTTGATACCTAGTTACAACCCTATTGAATTAAATCCGTACATAGAGCTCATTGAAATGTATGTACCAGGTACGGAGTTAACTCGACCTGCTGATGCTGGTCGATCACGTAACGCATTGTACGCACGTACGATGTAAGATAGATCTAAATATCAAATTTTATATGGAAAAATGACAGTTGGATTGTCCTAACGCGCGTTCAGGACGTAGCGTTGATTAGCCCTGTTGTAGTTATTCAAGTGACAGCTTTCAGTGACGAAACTCTCACTTTGCCAGTTATAGTTCGTAGTTGTAAGTAAAAAGTTGAAAAAAAAATTATACCCTTTATGACCTCGGGAATGCGTACCTATTTAAAATCTTTCAGGTATACGGTGGTATATCCGTTTTTCTTAGTTTAACCTTATAATTCCTACTTTATACCAAAAGAACCTTGTGGATCCGTATTATCCGAAATATCCGGATCTGTTGAATTTAAATATCCGAAATATCCGGATCCAAATAATTGGCGGATCTTGCAAACCCTAACCGTAACGACTCCAACTAGTCCAAGTACATAAAAATCTGTTGAAATACAAGATTTCTGTTTAAGACAGAAGGCATCAGACGGAACGCTAAATAATTGGTTCGCTCGATGCAGTATCGGATGACGTCGCTTGTGCAGTTCGGCGAACGGGGGGTGTCGTCTTCCAAGCTGCGATTTTACAAGCGTTACACTCCATCGGTTAGCGATATAGCGATATATTGGCCTGTGTTCGGTGACAACCAATATCCAATCCGAACTTTATTTAAATTCATGACATTATCAGTGCCTTTCACATCTGGCTTCAGGCTAGCGATCAAGCACGAGCTATCAATACGTTTCCTACATATCTGATCTGTTTACGTTAATAGCGCATTCGAGAATAGTGCCCCTGGCGGCCAGAGGGTATTCTCTCGCCGGGCCCGGCCGGACTATTATAGATAGGGCTTTAAAAACAATTTCTAAAATAACCCTATGGCTATGGAAAACCCTAATACCTAAGGGAAACCGGTTCCGGTCCTTGCGTAGAAGGCGACTGCGGTCGGGGTCGCCAATATTCTATGTGGCGGAAGGCGATGAACACCTTCTTCTTCTTTTTAGGGTTCCGTACTCAAAGAGTAAAACGGGACCCTATTACTAAGACTTCGCTGTCCGTCCGTCCGTCCGTCTGTCTGTCACCAGGCTGTATCTCAAGAACCGTGATAGCTAGTGAGTTGAAATTTTTCACAGATTATGTATTTCTGCTGCCGCTATAACAACAAATACCAAAAACAACATAAAATATTTTTTTAAGGCCCACCCTTAAAAAAATATTATCCCATACAAAAAACGTGATTTTTTTGCCGTTTTTAGGGTTCCGTACTCAAAGAGAAAACGGGACCCTATTACTAAGACTCCGCTGTCCGTCCGTCCGTCTGTCTGTCACCAGGCTGTATCTCACTGATACCGTGATAGTTCCAGTTGAAATTTTCACAGATGATGTATTTCTGTTGCCGCTATAACAACAAATATTAAAAACAAAATAAAATAAATATTTTTATTGATAATGGTATGGTCGTGCGCGAGTCCGACTCGCACTTGGCCGGTTTTTATAGATAATCTGTCACCAGGTTGTATCTCAAGAACCGTGATAACTAGAGAGTTGAAATTTTCACAGATTATGTATTTCTGTAGCCGCTATAACAACAAATACTTAAAACAAAATATATTATTTTAAGGGGGGCTCCCATACAACAGACGTGATTTTTTTGCCGTTTTTATAGATAATGGTACGGAACCCTTCGTGCGCGAGTCCAAATCACACTTGACCGGTTTTTTTATTTTTCTTCTTTTAAACTCCACGGCTACCGCCATCTGGACTCTCATGAGGAGGACTCCAGGATTTCATACTGACCGTCACATTTGGCTCGTCCTCTAGGTTTTTAGTGGATAGAAATACAACATAACCCAGTCATCCTCCGATGGCTGGGTTAGCTGGTTCGCAGGTTTTCTCCATGAAAAATATATGGAGAAGACAAACATGCGAGGAGCGGTTCGGTTCCTGGTTTCTCGAAGTAAAAAATTACAGTTTTTTTACAAGATTTTATTTAACTTGTACTGTTTATATTTAAGTATACCGTAAAAAGGTAACTACGTAACTTGTCCTTTAAAATTTGCACCCCATTTTTCAGACACTTATTCCATTTACGTAAAGGTAGTACAAGATATTCCACTTTTTCCCTTATTAATACGCTTAAATGAAACGACTGGCTGTCCTTTTTAGGGTTCCGTACTCAAAGAGTAAAACGGGACCCTAGTACTAAGACTCCGCTGTCCGTCCGTTCGTCTGTCTGTCACCAGGATGTCACTGATAGTTCCAGTTGAAATTTTCACAGATCCTATGTTCTGTTGCCGCTATAACAACACATACTAAAAACAAAATAAAATAAATATTTGTATTGATAATGGTACGGAACCCTTCGTGCGCGAGTCCAACTCGCACTTGGCCGGTTTTTTTGTTTTTGGTATGAACGTAGCTATCCTTATATTTATGGCCAGTGATTTTGAAAATTATGATAAATTCGGAGAGGAAGAGAAACAATTAGAGATACTTGTACCTACTGTAGATTGTAACTTTGTTCTAAGGAACTATAATATTATTCATTAAAGTATGTGTATCTAGATAATATTTCATTGTTTTGCCAAGCGCCTTTCATGAAAGCACCTACTTAATTCACAAAATTGGCAGATGCGACAACTATGATTCTACACATATTAGGAATGTTGATATTTAAATCCCTGTAGCAATAACATAAGCGACTACATAGTTACCTGAAAATGCTCACATGACACAGTAAAACCGGTGCTAGGTAAGCGATGCGACGTTGTTTTCGGACAGCTCGTGACTATCAATTTGGTGTCCACTCTGCCCAGACAACTCTTTATGAATGAATCCGCCTATTTCAAATAGAAGATAATTATCTCAAACGTGGCTCATTCGGATTAAAGATGTAAGACGTACTTACTTAAAGTTTGGGGTTAACACTGTTAAGAAGTGGCAAAAATCGAGTTTCATGTTGTGATAGCCAGAACAAATCTAAATCACATAAGTTGAGTTACAAAAGCCGAGTAACATTTTCATGGTTGACCGGTTTTTTGAGTACTTAGTCAAAGAAGTGAACTGTCGAGCAACCGCCGCCCGCGCCCCTTTTGTTCATGACACAATATTAATCGCTCCCAGCTAAGAAGTGAAATTTAAACTACAAATATTCCGTTCTCACGGAAACGGGCCCGCGCACAAAAGGAAACATTTCCAAAATGTAAGCCAAGGATGAGTATTGAGTGGCTGTGCGATCGGCGTGGGAGAGTTGCGCGCCTCGTCCGTGGTGACTAATGCATCGCTGAAAACTTAGAATAATGGCGGATAATTAACAAAACAATCGTTTTTAAAATATTGTCATTTTGTGAAACCGGCAATTGGCCGGGGTTAAAGTGGCAGACGAAGGGAAAGTTTATGACGCATCCAGTATATAGTCATTAGCACAGTCGTGTAGTGTCGCTGCACATCCGTCAGGCGAGAGGCACCTGTACTGTACCTACCTAGTCGCCGAGAATTACTAACTAAGACGAACATCCATTCATTCAATCTAGGAATTGCGTGTGAGTAACCAAGCACACAGCTCGGGCTTAACTCATGAAATTCAGACTAATTTTTTTACCATTTTAAATATGAATTGTAGAAACGGATTAAATTCCTTCAAATTAAACGTTATTGCCACAAAATACCGAGATAAAACACTATTCATTCATCTCGTTTCCATAATAATGATATTCGGCGACTCTTTGTTTGTGTGCGATATGATATGATCATTAAGTTTTTATTAATTCTTGTGAATGTCTGCGTACTACGGAACGGCATATATATTCTCATTCAGGTTTTTAGCATTAAGATAGGAGAGGTGATACGGGCCGGCATTAAAGACAAATAGCGGCAGCTATTTGCAGTCTTTAAATTAATAATAACATTACCTGTTGCTAAACGTGTATGTATAATAAAATTAATAAATGTAGGTATTTTGATTTAATTTCGATTAGACCAAATTACTGTTGGCACTTTTTAATTGACGAGATAGATGTTAAGTACGTGGTCAAAGTTCAGTTTAATTTAGTAAATTAACGGTCACTTAAATATATATTTTATTCGACAAATTCTAATGATACGTTTCCAAATACTGACATATCTATTACGAAGAAGTTAATATTTTGATGAATATGAATAAATATCCGGTAGTGAGATAAATATTTAGATAAGTACATAACCGTCGCAGCCGTAAACAGACTTAGTGAGGTTCTTTCAATTAGTATCCGGATCTTGAGCGGGAGTCAGGGGACGTCATTTAAGGGCCGCCGCGCAGGGCTGCCGATGCCCATTTCACATGTCCTAAGATGGTGTTATCCAATGGGTTAATACCGCGAAAAAGTTCGGGTTGGAAAAGTTATAGATTATATATATTATAGATTACTTATTCGATCGATGGATATTCGAACTCAGAATTTGTACCTTTGCGGTTGTGCACTAAGGACTAGAGTGAAAAGTTATAAGAAAGTGTCACCAACGGGTTAATAGCGCGAAAAAGTTCGGGTTAGAAAAGTTAGAAGAAAGTGTCACTAACGCCTTAATAGCGCGAAAAAGTTCGGGTTGGAAAAGTTATAAAAAGGTGTCACCAGTGCTGCAGTGGGCTAATACCTACCGCCAAAAAGTTCGGGTTAGAAAAGTCATAAGAAGGTGTCACCAATGGGCTAATACCGTGAAAAGTTAGGGTTAGAAAAGTTATAAGGTGTCACCAATGGGCTGATACCGCGAAAAAGTTCGGGTTAGAAAAGTTATAAGAAGGTGTCACTGTCAGCAATGCGCTAATACTGCGAAGAAGTTCGGGTTGGAAAAGTTATAGATTACTTATTCGATCGATGGATATTCGAACTCAGAATGTGTAACAATTGCGGTTGCGAACTAAGGACTAGAGTGATAGTGTGACACTACTCACAGAAAGGTTTTTTATAGGCGGAAACTGGTACAACCTATGTATTTTTAGATGTAATTACCATGTAACTTTCTTATTAGTGTCTTAGTGCTTCGGATTATACACATTTTGCTTAAACAATATGTATACCAAATAAGGTTACTTGGGCTTGTAGGTGCAAGTAATTATTTAAATATAATCAACTTAGTAAAAACTCAACAAGTGCTTACAAAAAATTCTCGTACGACGTCGAACCTAGGCACGTCTTGCGTTAGTTCTGAATGCTAATTAGTGTTAATAGAATAACATTTTCTATGAATTAAGCCTCATCGCTTCAAATAATAGAGCTTTTGTCCTTTACCGCAATGAGGCAGAGTGTTTTTTAATATTCTGGATGGGTATCATTTTGGTTCGAACAGGACAAAATAAAGTGATTTTTTAATCAGCAGGCACTAGGACCACTTTGACGTTAAAGACGTCCTGGTTCCATCTTTTGACAACCCTGAGTGGTGGTGCGGGGCCCAGTTGAGGGGCGAGGGACATCGATGCAGGGGGAGGGGAAGCCGGGAGCAGGAATATTCAAAGCGTGAGAACGCCGCGCGACCCGCATGCCGCGGCTCCACATATCTCACGCGCAACCTCGACTCACACTTGCCACCCGAACACCGACCTTACTACCACGTGCTAAAGTCCCAATTAGTCGCCACTCGAAATGTGGTTATCGCTTGGAACATCGAGGACAATACTTTTCTAGTTTATGGCTGGCATTGGCCCGGATACTGCCGATGAGCGCGCACGTCCACTCACTGCTTCTACGACACCCACTAGTATTGCGAAACTGCACTTCATGGTGTGAAATCTTCAGGAATTAGTCGATCTTTAACACTTGCTTGATAAGATATTACAATTCCTAATACGGGATCGTAAAGTCCATAATAATATATAGATACTTATTCCAAAAAGAAAACAACGTTGCGACACAAATGTTTAAGTATAAGTAAAAGCAAGAGGTAATAATAGACAACAATAAAACCACCAACTCCACTGTCCGAGTTCGCGCAAAAAATCCGCGCTGCAGAATAAACGTAGCGAATTCCTATCTACGCCTAGGTATAACTTCTAACTAATGGCAATCGTGACAGTCATATTTTACCATACTGCCTTAATATTTTTGGCAAAGATTTAACACGTCCCCAATGCCTGATCTACCGCAAGTTTCACATTACAAATTCACATGATTGCGTTGGCAATGGCATACTGACGTTAAAATTTCTTACGACAGTTAATGGTCCTTTTATTAGCGGCTTTGGTTCATGTGACCGCGTGCCAGTGGGCGTGCCGTAAAGCATTTTCTTTAGGTCTGATTCACTGGAAGCCGATCTAATTTTTGCGGTGAACTCAACGTTCTAAGAAACATTGGGAAAGGTTACACTGCGGCCTCACATTAGGTTGCCAGGTTGTCTAAGTCGTCGGCAACTGGAGCAGGGCGGCTAGAGGTCACGCAACTACCTATATCTAGATACTGTGCCCAAAAATAGATCAAAGTTACAACTTCGCCCCACGTACTCATTATAGGTACGAGTATTGTTTTAATTGCTAGGGCGGCTCTACGGCAAGTCTGATCAACCAATCTGGCAATTTATCCACGATACGATCAGGGATCGGTTGGCAGAGTGGATTGACCGATCAACTCCTGATGGCTATGATAGTCGTGAGGCTGGCAGACGACCTCCCGCCTGCTAGTCGGCGGCGGCTCGTCAGATGCATTTACACCTCACACCATCCACGGTTTTACAATCACCTTGAGACATCGACGAATTCTCCTAAATATAGACATTGGATTACGTATTACTCGACGCGACAATGCGATATTGCTTACAATGCATTATACTCTTAAAGGTACAGGTAATGAATTTATTTGTGATTTAGCCATTTATACTTACACGAAAGACATTTTTAAGGTAATTTCCACAACCGCTAATGGCATTGACGTCAGTAGATTTCAACTTAAATTTAAGGTAAGTGGAAAAGAGACAATTCTCAGTTGATTGAAAACACGTGTCGGTTCAACTTCTGCATAAAGCTACATATACAATATATACAATATATGTATGATTCACACTTGGTGAGCAATTAGTTTACCTTAAATTGTTAAGTACAGAAATTATCAGACACCGATTAGGAGCGGTTTTTCAGAGCTAGGGGGTAGTAGTCAAGTTATAGACATCTGAATAATTTGCATTTTTTGGAAACGCGAGTGACGTAGAGTGAGAGAGCTAGTCGGCAAATTTCCTAGGGGGTCAGGAGTGTGGGGGGCACGCGGGGGACGGCTCGTTTCGGCGGGGCCCCGAGTGCGATGACCTCGTGAAAGCCGCGCAGATCTGAACACCGATTCTGCTAACCGAACTGTTGGCAAACTGCGGCGTCGAACCTCGCGAAACCCAGTAGAGATCGGCCATACGCCCACGACAGCGCAGACCATACAAAATCCGATACCGACATGCTGTAACTGAAACGATACATTGAGCATAATTTACGAGCGACGCTATTGAATCAGAATAACTCAAAGAACGTCTGGGACAAAGATTGTTAAACTTGGCGAGAACTGCAATGGAACGTTATTTTTGGCTTGGTAGAGCGATCGGAGCGAGTTCGCGAGGATTTTCGCTGCGGTTGGTGTGTTGGAATCGGCACGTTGCGCGCGCGCCGTCCGCTCGCCTTTTTACGCGCTCTTTCCCGCCGCCAACCCCGCGGGCCCCCGGCGCGGCGCGGTCGCCGCCCGCCAGATAGCGCCCGCCGCCGCCAGCCGCTACCAACCTCACCACTGTCTGCACCGCTACCATTTATTTATTTATATACAATTTTTCATGACCTATGAAAAAAAAAGCAAAAGAAAAGTTTATCACGAACACGCATAATTCTTCTTACTTACGTCTTTTTGTTACGTTTTTGATTTTATTTTATTAGGAATACCTACCTACTTAACTACCTACTTTCTTATTATGCTATGCTTTCCTATTATGGCATAATATAACAAAAAACAATAAAACCCTAGTCTTTCATATTCCATTTAAGTATTGCCCTTACTTTTATTTTATGAAATGGGAAACGGTAGAGATCGGCACTCGAAATTGCAACATAGGTTAAATTATCGTGTAATGTATGGCTGAAAAGAGTAATATAATTTATTACTTACGTACCAACCAGCTGATAACCGGCGAGCGACCCGCGAGTGAACGTGCCCTGGCCGCCGCTCCGCCGCCGTTTCGCCCTAATTAAACAATAATCGAAAAACTACAATGAACGGGCGCGCGGCTCCGTCCTCGATGTCCCGCGCCCCCCGCCCCTCACCGCCCGCGGCATGACGTCATTGTTGCACTCTGCGCTCCTCGGCATCGCCTCTCAGTCTCGAGCCTCGAGCCTCAGCCCTCCGATACCATGCTGCAAAAACTATTCGCCACACCAAACTAGCAAGCGAGCCTCCCTCGAACATAAACGCCAAGGCCTGAAACTCAATAAAGCATTTGACACATCGCAACTTTACTCCTACCTATTGTCTCTGTTTTTATATAAATGTGATGTAAATGTTTAGCATAAGTGAGCCCGGCAACATCATGTTTAATTCTTGTTAGTTACTGAAATCGTCCGCTTTATGTCGTCATAATAATTATTGTCGTACTTAAAGGGGACAGTTTCAACACAGTTATCAGCTGTTGTTGTTGTTGTTGTGATGCGCGCGGCGCGCGGAGAAATTGCGTGAATACAAAGAGATGGACGGTCGGGCACTCCGCGGCGTCATCGCGCATCGGTGACGCGCGTGACGTCACGCATGCCACCACTCCGCTCTGCACTCTGCATGACCGTCGATAACTACAACCAACCGGTACATATTGCGTACATGGGAAAATTATATCGATTTATTTAGTCACCAAACGTAACAGGTACGGGAGCAGGCATTTATGCAAATGACTATAGTAGTAGTGTAAGCATGGGTAGTTTGGCAACTGTCTTCCAGGCGGAGACATACGCCATAATTGCCCGTGTACAGGAGCATGTACATAGGCAAACCAAAGGGCAGACTATCTATATACTCAGTGACAGTCAAGCGGCCTTTAAAGCGCTACGGCGCCGAAAGTGGACTCTTACCTACTCCAGGCCAAATACGGTTTTGAAAAACATTAATTTATAATAGCGTTTTTTTTTCTTTATATCATTTTAAAACATTATTCTAAGATGCTTTATTCAAGAATCTAACAGACTTTCCATCCGGAAGTTTTTAAATAGATTTAAATAAAGCATGGATTGTTTTTTTTAAATTATTTATTTTGAATATTATAGAGCAAATGTAAATGAACCAAAATAAAGATAAAACCGTTTATTAATATTTTTTCTGATTTTCAAAAGCTAGTTAAGTTATCATTTTTTTTGATGTCTGAAATTTTGCTGGATTTTGGCGCTAGGTAACTATTTAATTGATAGAAATAGAAATAGAAAGTTTTATTTGCAAGAATACGTGTACAAAGGTTTTACATATTTTGAACATGATTCCAGTATTCAGCCAAAGCAGCATGCAAATGTTTAAGAAAACAATGAATTACGATGAATTACATACATTTTGAGTCTACCTTACATAATAATATCCATTACAAAAAAAACACAGCTATTATAAGTTATTTCCAAATTTGTCATTTTTTCAATACAAGTTGTCAGTTCATTGCCTGGACTATCTAGACTAATTTATAATGGCGTCCAAGCACTAAACAGACTTGGAAGGCACAATAAGGTGCAACTAGTTTGGATACCAGGGCACAAGGGCTTCATCGGCAACGAAAGAGCAGATGAGCTTGCAAGAGGGGGCTCTACAAATCACTTTGTAGGTCCAGAACCATTTGTGGGATCTCGCAGGGAACCATAATATCGGCCTTTAAAGCCTTCGCCAAAACCAAACACCAACACGAGTGGAGGAATGAGGCTGGCTTAAGGCACTCTAAGCTCTTCATAGAAGGAGCGGACTCGGGCTGGACCAGAAAACTCTGGAAATCCAGTAGGAAGCAACTCAGAATTATATGTGGGCTGTTCACAGGTCACTTCGGGGTCAAGGATCTCTTGGCCAAGATGGAACTATTGGATAGTTTAGACCAGTGATTCCCAAAGTGGTCCAGGTGGACCCCCAGGGGTCCACGGGAGACTTGCTGGGGGTCTACGTAGGCGTGAACAAAAAATGGGGGTCCATAAAATGTTAATGGGGGTCCACGAAAATTTATCTGGTTTTGATAGTAAAGAGCAAAAATGTAAGCATAGTTTTTAAAAGGGCCTACTACCTACCTACATTGTTTTTAGTACCTAACTAAGCAGATTATATTTTAATAAGGCAAGCGACTGTTACTTGTTCAAACTTGCGTATTCGATATTACGTAGGTACAATTTCGTGTACAGACTTGCAAAGCGCTATCCGCCCGACAATGCTTAATGCTTGTTCAGACATGAATTTGATCACCACTATAAATACTTGATGCCAAAGGCAAACTCATTCATTTGTTTCCGGAATTACGAAAAGAAGGTGTGAGAAAATTTATATCAGTGTTTGCTAGTGCCGGAGAAAAGAGTACCTACCTTTTTTTTGTTTTATAGTACTTAAGTATTTTGTTTACGTGTACCAGTCGGTTGATCACAACTGTTTGTATTCACGGCGCAAACGGTGAGGGCAACGCACTCTAAACCGAATAGGTAGGTATCACTAACACTGCGACGGTCGGAAGAGATTAATTCCAATCTTTCCTTCATACTTAAACAGGCTTAGGACTGTCTGACACAATTTTCCGATGTAAAACATTAGTGGTAGATACGTATTTAACAAAGTAAGGGATTTCAGGCGTATTTAAAAGATTGGAATCAACCATTTGTAAATAATCCAGATTATCACTATCACTTATCACCACAGCTATCACTCATCGTCACACGCGATCGGACACTTGCCAATAACAAAGCAGCACTTGTGCATAATGTGCATTAGCCGAAAACCAAAATGTGACTGAGGTCACTGAGGCGGCATTTCACAAAGGGAAGCGCGAGCGCCTTAGAATAGGGATTACGCGCGGGGTTGAAAGGTGCCGCTCGCACGTTATTGGACGGTAGTCCACGTGGACTTATTTTTATTGGATATTGATTAGCAGGCTCGATTGCTAGGTACTATCACCTATTGACTGAAACTAAACAAGTGATTCAAATTAAAATTGTTATTTATTAAATACGTTATTTTATGAAAAAAGAGTTAAAATTTAATAAATAGGTATACCTTTCAATTTCTTATAATGGATACATTAAATGGGCTTTTGGTGTAAGACGGTTAAAAAAACACCTTGTAGATAGGTAACTTCGTAACTTACAGATATTTTAATTGTCCTCTTTTGATTTGAAGACAAAGAGCACGTTTTATTCAATTGTTTTTTCACGACAGAAGCACTGCCTTTCTAAAAAGGCCGAATAAGCAATATTGCAGAGCAATTAATTTTGTAATTTTTCTTGCAAATGACTACTAATTTTATAAAACAGTAATTTCACAATCATTTTGAAGTAACTATTTTATCAAAACTATTTCTTTTTGGAAAGAGCAGGGCTTGAGCTTCGATGCCAGTTTGTCACGTTTTAACAATGAAGCCGCAGACAAAAAATACGCAAATACACGGAGCGCGTGAACTCATTGATTTGATGAAATGTTAGTTATCGCTTTTATGGACAATTTTGGGATTTCGACTTTTATTTTTTTCTACACAAATATGATCAGTATTTGATACTGAGTACACCAATTTTTATTTGTACTATTAAAAATTTGTGGTAAATTAGGTACTTTAAAATTGATACCGTTTTGTGAAAACGTCTGTATTTGTCTTAGCGGTTTATTAGTTGGTCCCTTTACAAGCCGTAATTCTATTACCGCGTGGTGACAAAGGCTGCGGTGTGATACCTATATTCAGAAAAAAACTTGGTTACTAAAACATTTTTTTTTACAGGTAAGGTAACTGACACGAAACATGGCTACAGCAAAGAAAAAATGTCGACAATATAGTGTCGATTATTTGAAATATGGTTTTGTTCCATCAGAGGCAGACAAACAATTGCCCATGTGCCTATTATGCAACAAAGTTTTGAGCAATGACTCTATGAAACCATCAAAGCTCGAAGATCATCTAAAAGGTGTCATACTGATAAAATAGGTAAAGATTTGAAATATTTTCAAACATTGAAGGAAAAATATGAAAAGAGACCCACCATGCACAGTATGTTCGCTTCAACATCTCAAAGTAACGATGATGGCTTGCGGGCATCTTACAATATCTCATTACTAATAGCAAAATCTGGAAAACCGCACACTATCGGAGAACAATTAATTTTACCCGCTGTTGAAGAGGTTTTAAAAACTGTTTTGCACAAATCTCCATTTGACGTACTAAAAAGAATTCCATTAAGTAACAATACTGTTCAAAGACGCATTGATGAAATGAGCTCTGATACCGAAAGTTTTTTGTGCAATCATCTGCAAAAAACTCATTTTTCTATACAACTGGACGAGTCAACGTTACCCGGTAATGAAGCATTATTATTAGCATATGTTCGATTTATTATGGAGGAAGAAATTCACGAAGAATTGCTATTTGCCAGAACTTTGGAGACTGACACTAAAGGCGAATCAATATTTAATGTCCTGAGTAATTTTTTTACGGAAAAATCGATTCCATTTACAAACATTATTTCAGCGGCAACAGACGGAGCTCCTGCAATGGTCGGTCGATATCGTGGGTTTATAAGTCATCTCAAAAGAATTATACCAGGACTTACAGCTATTCATTGCGTAATCCACCGACAACATCTTGTGGCAAAACATTTAAGTGACAGGTTGAACCAATCTCTTCATTTTGTAATAAAAGCTGTCAACAAAATCAGAAGCAATGCATTGAATACGCGTTTATTTGCTCAATTGTGCGACGAAAATGATGAAGACTTCAAACGACTGCTCTTACATACTGAAGTACGCTGGTTGTCAAAAGGTGCATGTTTAAGGGGGTTCGATTGCCATACAAAGCGTTATTTGACATTCGCAGGCTAACGGCGTGATATTTTAAGAAACTTATGTAACAAACTTTCATCAGTTGGCTTCCCATTTGCGCCAAATTCCCCCTTTCCTAGAATAAACTTGTATAAACTAGATTAATTTGAGAAAAATAGTTTTCCCAAAATATCACGTGACAAACCAATTTCTCAAATTAATCTAGTTTATACAAGTTTATTCTAGGAAAGGGGGAATTTGGCGCAAATGGGAAGCCAATTTATGAAAGTTTGTTACATAAGTTTCTTAAAATATCACGCCGTTAGCCTACGAATGTCAAATAACGTTTTGTATGGCAATCGAACCACCTTAACGAGATTTTACTCTGTTTTCGATTCCGTATTAGAGTTCCTAGAAAGTAGAGATCCAGATTTAAAAGAAAACTTGATCAAATTTAAAGCAGACATTGCGTATTTGACAGATTTGTTTAAAAAATTTAATCATATTAACTTGCAGTTACAAGGGGACAGCCTGAATTTAATTAAAACAAAGGGGATAATTTCGGCTTTTCTTGGGAAATTGAAATTTATGAAGCAAAACATTAGTCGGCGTGAATTCTCTCAATTTCCAAACTTGTCGCAGGTAGAATGTATTGATGAGGATAACCATACCTACAGTCAACATTTAAGTGCCCTGCATGATGACTTTGAAACCAGGTTTGAAGATATGCTGACGATGGATATACCACCATGGATCATAAATCCATTTGATGAAACGGAAGTGGCTAATGTTGTATTACAAGAGGAGCTGCTCGAGCTAAGCACCAATGAGGAGCTGAAGGTGAAATTTAGAAAAGGCTACCAAACATTTTGGCTGCAAGCAGAAATACCCGAAAAATATCCTGGACTGTGGGAAATCGCAAGGAAATTTTTAATAGCTTTTCCCTCGTCATACCTTGTCGAAAGGAGTTTTAGTGCAGTTACAAACCTCTTAACAAAAAAAAGGAGCAAATTAAACATCACAGAACGGGGGGATTTGCGGTTATTGCTCACAAAAATAAAGCCAAACATTGATCGTTTGCTGACACTCCATCAAATACATCCTTCCCATTAATTAAAATTATGACCTGAACCTAGGTATATTAGTATATTACCTTATTATTTTTTTCTTGTAATTATATTCTTTTAATAAATAAAGTGTTATAAAATGTACCATTTTTCGTTTTTATTTTACCTATCGGAATAAAGGGACAGAACTCAGAAGCGACACAATTTTTATTTTTTGGTGACTTTAAGAATGTGGTAGAAATGTAGCAGCAGAGGGTCCACCGAAACCAGTAAAATTTTGGAAGGGGTCCACGAGAAAAATAAGTTTGGGAACTACTGGTTTAGACTGTAGAATGTGTGGCGAGGAGGATGAGACTATGGAACACTTATTGTCCGTTTGTATATGCCCTTGCCAGACAAAGAATGAACTACTTTGGTAACGGTTCGTTCGCTTCGCTCACTTGTTCAATTCTTAGTATGCAGGTAGTATAGGGTCATTTCTGAAAACTAACGAATTGATGTATATGCCTGTTGTTGCCAAAATAAATGTAACCTATTCTATTCTAATTCCTAATACCAACCTACTGGCTTCATTTGTAAAGTCCATAGGAATAATGTGTTTGCTCCATTTGAATAAGAAAGGAAATTACTGAAATTAGAAAAATGCAAAAATTAAAAAAATATGAATTTCTTTCAAGACGCCAATAAACTCTTTGGTTAGGTAACTAAACTATTCTGATACCAATTCAAAATGCTTTATTTTAGTTTCGAATCGAATCGCAAAATACATAAAAACATTCGGCTCACAAACCAACTTTATCTTGTAAACAGTAAGGCTACGTATGACGCACGTGCGGACTATATTCTACGTCATTGTCATCAATGGAACTTGTGGGTAACATAACATCAACCGCAACTCCATTTTTTATGAAGTATCCACATTTATATGGTTTTCTTTCACACTATTGCATTTTGGGATGGGGTTATGGACAATTTATTAAGCGCTGAATTGATTCGGTACAGAACTTAGTATCATCATCCTCCTACCGTTATTATTCCCGGTTGTGCCCCTAAAGGAGCCCGGGGTCCGCTTTGACACCTAATCCCAAGATTTGGCATAGGCACTAGTTTTACGAAAGCGACTGCCATCTGACCTTCCAACCCAGAGGGAAAACTAGACCTTATTGGGATTAGACCGGTTTCCTCACGATGTTCTCCTTCACCGAAAAGCTAACGGTAATTTCCGTACATAAGTTCCGAAAAACTCATTGGTACGAGCCGGGATTCGAACCCACGACCGCCGGTTGACAGCCGCATGCCTGAACCACTAGGCTACCGTAGCTTAACAGCTAGCTAACCGGTACAGAACTTAGCATGCGAGACATATTTAAATGTGATACTTATTCCAAACGCACTTAGGGCTGTCAAGAATGCAAGTTGTTAAATATATGAAAACACATCTTTACTGGATATTCACTCTGATGCGGATAAGAAACTACGTCGCCAATCATTTGTTTAGATGCGTCAAAATTGTGCAAGACATGCACAACTACCCTAATGGGTAAGTACCTACGTATTATTACGAACCCGGTACAAGTATTATTAAAAATCCAATCATCTCAAATACAACGCTCAAATGATTACATAATAAGTATGCATATGCATATGGCGGAACTAACCTTTGCATGTTTGCGTTCAATAAGATAGTCCTAAGTACTGATACCTACTGAACTAATATTTACAGGTCACGGCACAGAGATAGAACCTAAACAGTTTATTAGGTAAGTTACTCCTGTTTCTTGTCTCCTCAAAGTTTGATCCTCGAAAATGTCTCATAAATATAAAACATAGTTTATCACAATAAACGTTTCAAATTAATCGATTGCTTTTGAAAACGAGAAAGTTTTAAAACATACTTAAATTTTCACTAGGTAGTGTACAAAGAATTAGTTCAGTAATGCGAGCACGTGATTAGATGATCAGTAAATACTGGGCTTGTATTTAAACAAATTAATACTGTTAACATCCACGTGGTGAAGGAGGCATTAGTAAGTAAGTTGACAAATTGATTATGAAGACAGTTGTCGACATCACATATATATATATACAGGAATGAATGGGAAATTGACTTTACGAATAGTATAAGGTAAACGTCCGAGCGCTCCACGCTGTACTAGCACATGGCATGGGCACTCTATGTCAAAGTGACATGGCTTAAATTCGAATAAAGAGAAATCCTCTTATAAAATACTACACGTTGTAAAATTAGTAAACACGTCTATCATTCATATCTTTCATTTATCGTACCGAGGGATTCAGAACCGCTAAAATAAAAGATTTTTGTTTTATAATTAAACATGATTATCAGTACACCGCATAAGGCTAGGTATCAGTGGTAGCGTGTGAACATTTTTGATGGGCACCCCGGAACAAATAAAGTTATGAAAGAGTGAGTATATAACTATAGGCTTGCCTAAAAATCAATTTTATTGGTTTAAGGTGTCATAGTAATAAATAAAGCAGGCATTTCACACCATAGAGATGATCCAATGAAGGTATAGGTAAGTTCACGTAAAGTCTGAATGAAATTAATGAAACGAATGACATCTATCGTCGTGTGAGTCTGGTCATATCAAATGGCACAATTCAACATTTAGTGAGCACACTAATATTCTACATGTTCCTATACGCGGCAGAGACGGTATGGACACTGCGTCCGGTCGAGAAGAAGAAGATAGACGCCCTGGAGATGTGGTGCTGGAGACGAATACCTACTCGGGATATCACGTACCGAATTTCGCACGTCGCGTCGCACAGAATCACGCATGCCTCCATAATCCAAGATGTATCTACTTCAGTGAAATCCCGAATTCTTACATTTCTCGACCACGTCTCAAGGCGGGAATGCCTTTCCATTGAACGCCCAGTCGTCCAGGGTAGAGTCAAAGGCACAAGGCCACGGGACAGATCAACCATGCTATGAATGGACGGACAGATCACATAAAATCTGCCGAGATGGCGACGTATTGCAAGGCGAGCTACCTATAACTGGCCCCGTGGTCTTCATGAGCGAGGTTTGGGGCCAGTTATAGGTAGCTCGCCTTGCAATACGTCGCCATCTCGGCAGATTTTATGTGATCTGTCCATTCATAGCATGGGTGATCTGTCCCGTGGCCTTGTGCCTCTGTCAAGTGTGAAACGAAGAAGAAGAGACACATAATATTATTAGGACTAGTAAGTATTGATTTATTATATTAGTGTTATTACCCTAAGTGGTGTCTACGATCCTACTTATTATTGCCTCAATATTGAGCAATTCTCATAGCCAGGGGAGCCCCATGCGGGTAAGGGACAGCTTAAACTACCAATGTAATTGTTATTTACGTCACAACTAACTCTCGTTTTAACAATACTCTTTACATCAACGAGTTAGGATGCAAATTTGAACGGTCTAACGTGAGCACCCTAGACAGTTAGCTCATTAAGTCAGTAGAAACTATATGTCTGGTTGGGAGTCGAAGCGATAGGTTTACGCTAAGCATTTATTGTTTACGTATTAATTACTTCCCTTGGTATAGGAGCGTGTTATTAACTCATTCGTTTTTAATACGATATTAGCAAATAGCGTACCTCCCTACGCCTGCCTGATAGCCTATGGAAGTTTGCAGTCCATGCTGCGGCCGGCCTTTTCTTCATTAGGACATAAAATCTTTCAATTTTGGAGTAGGCGAGCGGGATTCTCATACACTTTAGAGAATACTTTTTGACATGGATATTTATACCATCACCCTGGAAGATCCAAAGGCTGTACCAGGTTCACTAGGCAAGCAAATTGGATCATGACATCATGAGGAAAAGGAAATATTCAGGATATTCATATAAACTCTTCAGACTATGCGATAGGTAAACTGGTCGATATAGGTATGCTCATGCTCTATGTAACGAGAATGTAATGATTCATCAAATCAGCCGAAAGACATCCACTGCTGGATATATGTCTCCCCGAAAGAGTGCCATAATGATCCGGACTTGCGCTACCCTTATCCAGCGGACTCTTGCGACATTTACCAGGTCATCAGTCCACCTAGTGGGGGGTCTACCCACGCTGCGCTTGCCGGGTCACCACTCGAGAACCTTTCCTGCCCAACGGCCATCGGTTCTACGTGCAATGTGCCCCGCCCACTGCCACTTTTAAGTTTAGCGATTCGGAGGGCTATATCTCTTATGTTACCTTAGTTCTGCTGCGGCTAGGCCTCATTTCTATGCGATCACGTAGAGAAACTCCCAGCATAACCCTCTGCATTGCTCTTCGGATTACTTTAAGCCCTCTAATGAGGCCCTAAGTACTGACTTATTAAGAGTAAATAGGTGAAATGTACAGAGGAAATATAAAATGCAGAAGTGCTGAATAGAATTAAGGATTTAGGAAATTTGTAATGTATTATCAGCAATAGGAAACAGCAGAGTAAGTAGTAAATGTGGCCTCTACCCTTCCTTTAACGAGCTTTCCTTTAAGCACTGTAGAAGGGGAGATTGAAGAAATGAGAGGAAGGGAGAACCTAGGAGATATCAGTTTCCTCAAATAAAGAATAAGCAGTGTCATACCAGACAGTAAAGGAAATGGCAGAGGACTCAAACGTCTTACCTACGATTGCTTCTCCGACAAAAGCCAGAGCTTTGGCAATATTACATTAATTATCTTCTGACTAACCCCTAGGGAATGTAGTCAGTCATAACATAAGTACACGACATTAATATGTATGTTTATCATGTCCAGTCAAGCATGACTCATCCAATGTTGGGACAAGTAGGTCCAAAGTCTAGCACTCGTTAGTCAGGCGTTACTAATGAGTGAGCCATATGTAGGTAGGTACTTGATACATAAACAATAGCCCAGGGCATAATCAAGATTAAGATCCCCTTAAGATCAGCTAGTGTTGAATTATTGTCTGCTTCGATAATAGCCTGGTAAACTAGTAGGTACATAAATTACGTCTCCTAAAGGCTGTTCGTAATTAAACGCAATTTTCATTACCTCATTTTATGAGGTCCTAATTGTTATGGTTAAGTTGTGTTCTGCTTGTGCTATGTTTATCATGTAATGATAGCAAAATAGTGTTGGGAACTTTTGAGAATTTGTTCAATTAATCATGTGATAGACTGCTGCAGCGTTCGACGTTTGTGTTGATAGCCAACTTGGTATTGTTTGATCAATCCTCCACTATGTACATGCGCTATAGCTAAAACACCTATTGGAATTAGGATCGATGCATTCCAGCAGGGCGCTTACACTCGGAATCAACGATCTCTATAGCGATGATGATGGTCGGAAAGAGTGGTATACCAGAACAGAAAATGGTAACCTAACAATAAGAATACAATCATCGTGTATATAAAATTGCTATAATTTGAAAGAAAACACACAATGGAGAAGGTATGTCACAACTGCACAGTGCTTCTGAAAAGCAAGAAGCATTTATAACGGATGTCCACGTTGATACAGCCGATGCCAACAAATGCAAAACTCGCACTAGCTACTTCTCATAGTTTTAATTCGAAGCTCAAGCATTTAGGAAACGACCTGAATCGGTTTTGGACGGGTATAAAGTACATGACCAACCATGGTTCAAGAGACTCGTAAAAAAGTGAACAAAAAAGTTATCAAGCCAACGCGCTTTTATGCGTAAATCAACCACACCTGCCAGACCTGGCCCCGTAGCATGGACACGCGATAAGTGAGTGATATGATAGAGCATCCGTCCCTGGCTGACACCGTTCGATAGAACGAGACGACGCTGTTATCTTGTCACTTATCGCGTGCATGTACGCCGCCGCACCCGTATGGCGCTCACTGCTATTAAACATGTTTGTCTTGAGACTGCTTCTCCAGTCTACCGCTAGAATGATCGCGTTTAATTTGGACATAAATACATTCGTCCCTTACTAGCAAGTATGTAGATCATGAAATTACTAGACAGGAACCGACTGTGTAACTCTAAGGTCTAACCAACACCAATTTTGTCATGTTAATACCATGTATGTTGTGGATTTGAATAAAGGGTTTATCTATCTATTTCCGAATGCGCTTTTACTGGAATGATACTTATACAGTATAAGGTACAATGTGCTTTATTTCGCGTTTGCGCATTGCGTGTATATAAGCGAGTTGCACATTGCACTCAATGAAATTGAAATGTCAAAAAAACCGTGTGTTACGTTGGACCAATTTTAGTACGGAAACTAATACATCTTCCCAAGGACTAACTGGACTGGAGCTTAATTATTGAGTTCCAGGAATCGGGTTAGTTGATGATATGCTGTTCTCCTAGCGCTAAAGTTTAGCCAAATCTTTGAGGGCGAGAGCCCAATACGATTCCAATTGATCTCAACACGTCACTATCGCGGAAAGGAACTCTAGCCCATTGAAGAACAGTGCCATAACATTTTGTTAGACAGTCATACATAACTTCAGCCACACCTGGCCATTCATTAAGGGCGAGTATCGAACAGAGAAATGCTAAGCTCCACCAGCTCGATGGGTTGATGACATAAAAAAGACCGCGGGTCATTTCTGGACACGCGAAGAGAGGCTTATGGTCAGCAGTGGGCGATTACAGACTGAAACCGTGTTTTCATATAAGTAGGAAACCATCGACACGAAAAGAAGAAGAAGTGGACATTTAGCAAGCTTGACAGTGTCATTATAGAAACACTGCTTAGCTAATCCCTGGTAGATGTTCACCCTTAATCTCCCTAGTGTCTTTGCCAGGTAAATACACTAGAGAGAGAAGCACTAGTGCCCACACAACAGTAGGAACTTAGAATTGCTTTTTTATGAGTTATGGCTCCCATAATACCTGCTACGCGTTGATGTCTATTCTTCAAATATGTTGTCTATGAGCAAACTCCATTACTTGTACATAATAGGAGCATTAAAATAGCAAAGTTCATTCAAGAAATAGGCATTGAATAAAATAATAGCCAATCATAAATAGGGAAACTAGGAGGGCTGCTATTAAAAGCGGTAGAGTCGGCATATAAATAAATAGTACCTACCCTTTATAAAAAAGCAAATTTATTAAACTAAACTTGGCATAATTAGCAATTGTTTGGGTCATTTAACTGACAATTATTGAAATAATTGTTGTTATAGTAAATAAAGTTCTATTTGTTGTTGGGGAGCAGCATCAAATAAATAAGACAAATTAGAATTAATCAACCAGGGGGGCCATTCCACTTTACAGTCTTACACATTGAATTTAAATCGGATTTGTATGTGACGTTTCCATACGCACCAAGCTTAACGTTACACCGCGCGTGCGTCAAATAGATAATCAATTCCATTTCAATAGCTACGTTTAGCGTTGGTAATAGACCCCTTAGGTACTGTTTACATCTACTTATTGCGTAAATACGTTTTCCATTAATATTATAATGAAAATATTTTATTATGTACTTACCAGGGAGCTTACGATTTAAAATAGTGACTGTTGATTTCAGTTTAAATAAGCAAGTGGGGGGTGCAAATACAGCGTGACCGGCAGGTGTCCGGACGGCTCGCACGCCGCAGAATTGCGACTCAATCCAATTCCAATACAACCAAAAACCAACCTTAAATATGAAACCTCAGGGTACATTCTCGTTTGAACGCGAACGCCATGTGCATTCTTGCATTAATGATGCGAGATTTTGTTACGTAGTAAATTTTATCGACACTAATCAGAAAGATAATGAATGTAAATCTTGTTCGTAATTATGACACTACATTGGAGTAGGTATAGAGTAGAAACTAACTTATTCATAAAACTTAATGTGTCTAATAAACAGGTTTATGTCTCTATCTTACATGTACCTATATATCTGAAACATTAAACTAAACATGTTGTACTATTATGTAGTTTAGTTTCCACTGACGCAAAAAAATAGTAGCTTATCTATAGTATATAATATTAACAAATACATCATGTAGCTGTCTAGTGGCGGCGCGTGAGAATTTTCACTGGACAACCCGGAGCAAAACAAAGGGCTGTTTTAATGATTTACGAGTTTGGTAATATGTATATAGCAAGAAATTTTAGGCAAGCCGGTGGGAATCGGCTTGTATGGGCGCTCCGCCACTGAGGCTATAGTTATTGACAATGAACCCAATATAATCAGAAAGCGTAATACTTACACATTTAGTAAAAAACACAAAGACATGCATAGACACAATATTATGCATAATTCTCATACATGATACCTCACCTCCTACTGATGCATTCAAATCCCGGCTCACATGTCAGTTTTACCAACCTTTATATGTAAATATTGTAAAAGAGAGAGACATTTTCTATCGTAACATTTTTCAATTGATGAAATGATGCAGTAACACGCTCATACGTAAAAAGTGGTCACTTTTCCATACACGTTGCTTTCTTTTTAATAAAGTGCATTATAAAAAGTAAAGCATCATATTTAAATCGTCTCACGTGCCAGTTAAATCTAAATTACAATACGTAATTAACGTTTAGTGAGCTTACTTGGTGATCGCTGCTCTTTTGTTTTCAGATGACAGTACGCAGCTACTTTATTTTGAAAGTGCATTGAGTCACCCGTTGTAAAGTGCACCGTCACTCGTGGGAATAGAGTTTAGAGTGGTACGATCGTTGGTTGAGTTTGTTGTTGTGCGCGCGCGTTTCGCGGGTTTTCCGATGCGCGTGCAGCGGTGCAGCGTGCGCGGGGCGCGGGCGCCGGTCGCCGACTGCAGCCGGGGGGCGACGTCACCCCGCCGTAGGGTTACCATTTTTTGGGTAGCGATTTCGGGAATAGGACTGAAGTTTATCGGTCAATTTAATATCTCAATTAGCACCTGTTTAGAGGTTAACTGCCAAGGGGTGGTTTTTTACTGAAAATCCAATAATGCACATTTAATATCCTTATTGGCCATATAATTACTTGAGCCAGGAATACACAGGTCTGCATGCAAATTTGTATACTAGCTGCATGTTATATTTATATCCTTATCTTCTAGGTACATCATGGCCAAAACTGACATGTGTCTTGGCTAGAATTTAAAATGCATAAAATTAAAAAATTATGATTAAATAAAATATCGTGAACTTCTTCTTTTTAGTCGTACACTCTTGTCAGATTGGTCGTGGTCATGTTTATGGTGTATTCGTTGGGTCTACATCGTATTTGTGCCTCTTGCCAATGGCCGCAGCTTTAGCTATGACGTGCCACTTCAAGGGGGGTTGTGCTGACCTCCCTGGCCTTTTTTATTATGTCCGTCCAGCGTGTTGCCGATCGGCCCCGTGCTCTAACTATTATTCGTTAAATAAGATTGTATTATTTGAAAGCCTTCCTAACTATTGTTAGTTAGCAGGGGCAGCCTTTGGGGGAGGCAAGCAGTGCAACCGGCCGGGCCTCGCTCTTGTAGGTACCTCGCGCACTAGCGTAACAACAAAAAAAATACAAATTATAAAATATTAGGTACAAGAGCCTCGCAAAGATTTACCCCCATGGCCTCGCAAAGATGTACCAGCCCGGAGCCTCGCATTGGCTAAGGCCGCACCTGTTTGTGTAAACCTACTGACCACCTGTATCAGTTGGGCCGTTCGATTTTTAACCCCCAACGGAAAAAGAGGGGTGCTATAAGTTTGACGTGACTGTGTGTCTGTGTGTATGTGTGTGTGTCTGTCTGTGGCATCGTAGCTCCTCAACGAATGGATTTTTTTATCCGAAAGCTGACGTGATCGCGATGGTATTTAGTTACGTTTCAATAAAATCAGTTCAGCCGTTTTTGAGATATTGAACTTTAAAATGAATATGTCGGGGGTTTTTTAACTTTTTTAAGTTGTAGTAAAGGCTCCATTTCGGAACGCACTAACTACTTACTGATGTATCTATTATGATTAGATACGAGTTGTACAAGAACTGGGTTCTATCTAAATATTTTGATTGTAAAAAAAATAGGTAGGTATTTGTATAAATAAACTGGGCATGGTAACCCTACACACCCCGCGCCCTCTGACCACCGACTATCAACACGAATTCATGCAAATGGGATCGCGCGATGAAAAGTAAATCGACATGTTCGAACCTTATCATTACCTACACAAATATACACAATCCTACGACCTTTTCAAAAGCCATGCCAGCCGACGCGGTATCGTTTAGTATTGACAATGTTTAACGATAGCTCTACATGCCGTGATATGGGACTCTATTCTGCGAAAAATGTTATTTAATAGTGCCTCTAGCGATACGATTCACTTGTGCGAGTGTTAATAAGTTACGCACCTACTTACCGTAATACAGCTACAAACCCGATTACAGATGAAAAAGTAAGAAGCAAACGCTGCGAACTGAAAAGAAAAAATAATAATGTAAAAAACAGTGTAATTGTAATTACCCTATTCTATAAAATAAATAATTTAGACTTGACTTGAATGACTTTTCACGACGACAATGTATTAACAGTGTTTCCTCCGCCAATGAAAAAAATCTTGTAAATTCACCGTAATTCCTGTACATTAAGATTGAAAACTGAACATTAAGGTTTTTTCACGCGAACGGCGTCATACATTTTCGGATTCGTTTTTCTCTCGGTACCTTCCTTAGGTTAGGAGACTTAGGGCTCTTAGGAGGCGGTTTATGATTAGGTGGCGCCATGCACGCGGGACGCGACCCCGGCCGTCGGCCGCCTATTTGTATACGAATACCAAGAAGCCGCCAGCCGGGCAGTTTCGATGGCATGCAGCGGTATGGTAAGAAAGTAGCATCTATTTAGTAGGTAATTGACGGCTTGGCGTTTTTTATGCGACATGGATATCGAGGATGGTTCACGGCAAAGAGCCGTCACTGTGACGTCTGTGACCTACTTATAGATTCTTGCAACAAAAGGGGGTGTTATTATAATTGTGTTCCTTTAAAGGCATATGAGATTTGCAGTGATGGGAACTCAAGGCGTTTATTTCTCGCTGGCGTTGTATGCCGTTCGAAGCGACGAATCAAACGGGTAACATAACAACAACAACCGGGACAGCCTACCGTATCAGCGGGTAACCGGTGCCTTAAAACCGAATAGGTAAATAAAACTTTATTTTTGTTGCCTTTTGAGTGTTAGCTGCAATGATGTAATATAAAAAATAGGTAGATATGTTGTCTATACGAAATTCCGTGTTTAAAAATGGCCACCAAATTCTGACAGCATTCGCAGTCTCTTGAAACTTAATAGAAAAAAAAATGTGTACTAGAAGACCGTGTCTTGTTTGCCAACGTAAAGAAGCGGAAAAATTATGTTGCTATGGTTAAAACAAGTGGTTCACGGAGTATAATTTCATAAAACAGGTATGACATAAAAATAAAAGATTATCTCTTTTAATATTAAATAAAACGATATAAACTTTTACAAAATAATAATATTTGAATTGTGAGTGGTCAAAAGAACAAGGTTTATGTCGTATATTATAGAGCCATTTATAATATGGTAGGAATTTGAAAAAGTGTGGCCACCCCAAATATTTTGTGTCATGTGTCATGGCGTCGGTCGTTTACTTCAAGCAAACTTCAACATTACTTTTTGAAAATTCGCTTATGGTGTTATTTACTTCTCGTGTCTTGATTATTTTGGTCTTTAGTTATGTGAACTGTGAAGAGATGGGACTCGTGTTTATTTTGTGATTTGTGTAAGAGATAGGACTCGTATTTATTGTGTGAACTGTGAAGAGATAGGACTCGGTGTTTTGAGGTAAAGACTCCTATTCTGTATGTGTATTTTATCAATATGGGTGGTAAAAGTAGAATCTGTGAAGCTTGCGGTGTCAGGGAAAGACACAGAGGTGGATTCTTTGCTAATTTCCCACTGGATGAGAACCGGTAAGTGCGTTACTTACAAGTATCAGAAAGATTTCAGCGGCTATGATTCGATTGCAACCTATTTTTATACATATACGTAGGTATATGTATAAAAATAACAATACGTTTGTGAATAATATACAAGTGGCACCTGGCTTGGTTGCTTAGAATAATAACGCCTAGAAGGATAGTTTCATACGGCTGACGCGCCAAGCGTGAGGCATAAAATGGATTCATCTAGTTGTGATCAACTCGTATTCACACGCGCCAATACGCACACAAACGCACCAATTTTGTTCCACCGATCGGCGTACTGGGCCATTTATGTCCTACTTTTGGTGGCCTCACAGTTGCGCGTGAACTGCGTTTCTGTGCGTTATTATTCTAAGGTTCATTGGCATTGGCAAAATGTAGAATAGATCATATATTTAAATGAAATTGTCTAAATCAGGTAATTGCCTTGGCGAACTCCCTTAGAGTTGTTATGTGTCTTGCTTACTCTGGAATTAATAAGTCTGGATGATAATGCATAATTCTTGACTGTCATATTGTCTCAATTGTTACTTTGTTATAGGTGTAAAGAGTGGGTCCGTATGTGTGGCAAAGAAGACCTTGTATCTTTGCCAATTGAAAAGCTGCATCGGCTGCGATATGTATGTGGAGACCACTTTGAGAAGAAGGATTTTAATAAAAAAGGCAACCGCCTCAAAAAAATGGCTATTCCAAAACTGCAACTCTTAGCTGCCCCGCTCACGGATAACAAGTTACAAGGATTTCCTTTACATGTGGCAAGCAAAACAGGTATAAAAACTTTATTTAAATAAAATCCAAGTTAGCAATGTACATTCTTTTTTAGGTTTCCGTACCCAATGTGTACCCCATTTCTAAGCCTCCGCAGTCCGTCCGTCCGTCCGTCCGTCCATCTGTCTGTCTGTCTGTCTGTCTGTCTGTCTGTCTGTCTGTCTGTCTGTCTGTCTGTCTGTCTGTCTGTCTGTTTTGATGTTCTTGGTTTGTTTCCGTCCACTTTTTGACACATGTTCCCTTAAAAGGGTCCATTATCTAATGGATATGGAATAATGATAGCTTGCACTTAGAGCTTTCACGCCATAAAGCGGGCGCGGGTCGCGTCCCTGTTGAGGCGCCTGCGCGGCAGCCCGAACAGCCTCCTGCAGACGGTGGCGACGCGCTTGGATGGTCTCTTCCTGTTCCATTGGGATAGGTTGCATAGGCCATCCAACTGCTAATTGTAATTGTGATAAAATACCTACTAACATAGTTTTAAGATCACTGTTACTAACAAATTATGGAAATAATACTTCCGAAGTAAATTATTAAATAAAATAAAAAAATTAGAGCATGCCAGCCTTCAGAAGTCGGTACAGACGTCGTTTGAAACCTTAACTTTTAGGATAACTCACGTCCCACATTAATGACATGGAATGAAATGAAATATTTTATTAAAAACATTGTTACAGGTCATAGGTACAGGTGATTACTAAGCATAAATATAATTATTATTTTATTAATTCATTATTAAGGTTTATTTAATTACATCAAAAACACGGCGCGGGCTGAATTTGTTGGGTCTGTAAAAACCCACGCCTTGTTATTTATTAAGCCATGAAGTATGTCTACTAGGTACTACGAGTATACTGCTCGAAAAACACTCTTATTTTACCATCTTTGATTGTAGTTATATATTTTATTCTTAAATTGTAGTTATATATTTTTAGGGTTCCGTACTCAAAGAGTAAAACGGGACCCTATTACTAAAACTCCGCTGTCCGTCCGTCCGTCCGTCCGTCCGTCCGTCCGTCCGTCCGTCCGTCTGTGTCTGTCCGTCTGTCTGTCCGTCCGTTTGTCCGTCCGTCCGTCCGTCTGTCCGTCCGTCCGTCCGTCCGTCCGTCCGTCTGTCTGTATGTCTGTGTCTGTCCCTCTGTCTGTCCGCCCGTCCGTCCGTCCGTCCGTCCGTCCGTCCGTCCGTCCGTCCGTCCGTCTGTCTGTGTCTGTCCGTCCGTCCGTCCGTCCGTCCGTCTGTCCGTCCGTCCGTCTGTACGTCCGTCCGTCCGTCTGTCTGTCTGTCTGTCTGTGTCTGTCCCTCTGTCTGTCCGTCCGTCCGTCTGTCCGTCCGTCCGTCTGTCTGTCTGTCCCGTCCGTCCGTCCGTCCATCCGTCCGTCCGTCACAACACAAAATCATAAAAACTAAATCAAATTTTAAGGGGGCCCCATTAGCGGGCAATGAGAAGGCAGATGAGTTGGCCAGGGAAGGTGCGGGAAGGGAGTTTGAAGGCCCAGAACCGGTCCTTCCCTTTTCGGCTCAAGTTACAAAGGGGGTCATAGATAAGCTAAAAGAACTGGATGGGGAAAAAGAATGGAGGGATGCATCTGGATGCAGACAGACAAAGATGATGATAGGAGGCACTAATCACAAAAGGACCAGGTATCTGCTGAAACTGGGTAAGAGCAATCTGAAACTGCTGACTGGTATCATAACCGGTCACAATACTCTGAATAGACACTTAAAGATAATAGGTATAAGTAACGACGCTACTTGCCCACACTGTGGGCAGGAGGAAACAAGCAAGCATGTACTAGCGGAATGTGTTATGTACGCGGCACCGCGGTTTAACACATTCGGTAAAGATATGTTAGAGGAGAAGGAATTGAGGGATATCGACCTTAAAGATGTCCTTCTGTTCTGCAGGAAAACAAGAAGAATTGAAGAGTTGGAAGTGGGAACGCCGCCGGGACAGTAACCTGAGGCTCCGAACTGAGGGAAATGGGCTGAATGACTGCGACAAGCGGTCGACTGCCCGCCTGTTTCCGGCCAGGCGTCCCTTCACAACATCATCATCATCAAGGGGGCCCCATACAATAAACGATTTTTTCAGCGCTTGTACAGCTTCAATCTTTTATTAAATAATTAATTTAATAGTATACTGCTCGAAAAACACTCTTATTTTACCATCTTTGATTGTAGTTATATATTTTATTCTTAAATTGTAGTTATATATTTTTAGGGTTCCGTACTCAAAGAGTAAAACGGGACCCTATTACTAAAACTCCGCTGTCCGTCCGTCCGTCCGTTCGTCCGTCCGTCCGTCCGTCCGTCCGTCCGTCCGTCTGTCTGTGTCTGTCCGTCTGTCTGTCCGTCCGTCTGTCCGTCCGTCCGTCCGTCCGTCCGTCCGTCAGTCTGTATGTCTGTGTCTACTTACTTTGTATGTATGTTTGTTTTAAGTAAAATCTTGCAACATACATACAGTCGGCAACAAAGCTTGTCTTAAAAATTCATTATTTTCACAGAAATCTAAAGTGAAACATTAGTTAGGTCTAACAAGGGAGAACCCACACTTTTACGTTTTTCAAGTCTATTTTCATCCAGTTTATGTTCTCCGATTGACTTGAAAACATGGTGCGGTATGGAGATTTGATTATATTAAACAATAATAATAATAAATATCTGTTGTATAATACTTTCAGATGCAACTGCCAATGCAATGGATATATTGCCTTCCACGAGTTTACAAGAGTTATCGTCCACTCCTGGGCGGAACCTTAATGGTAATATATTTGTAGATTTCTCACTACAATAGAATAGATGTTTGCGAAGTTAATCTATGACTTATTCATTTGGTAATGAGATTCATTAAGAGTACCCAACAAAAGGGTCCATTCTAATAACGTCGAATACGATCTGACACACAATACAGTGTTTTTTTTTTCAGAAACAACACCTAAAAAAAGAAAGTTTAATGAGGCGTTTCGACGAGCTGAGTCTCTAACAGGACTGAAAGCTAACAAGCGACAACATTTAGAAGATAATACAGGTAAGTCTAAAATGGCTAATAGGCAAAATTTAAGTACTGTCAAGAGAAGAGGTCAAGTATATTTATTTATTTATTTTATTACTAGAGTTTGCCTGCAACTTCATCCAGATATAAATCCATAAACTTTGTTAGTACACAGTTACACAATCAAGTAAAATATGTTAGTAAATTACATTAAGCTATATTAATCAGTGATCAGCTTCCCAGTCAGCTTGACGCAATGCCTGCAAATGCCACAGTCATACCTATCAGCTAATACATTCAGAATAAATTAATAGTACCCTTTAAGCTCCCTTGGGTTTACAGCTACCCCTGTTTTAAAAATATACCTATGCGAATGTATATTATGTATTTTATGTTAACTATGTTTATCTAGCCAACTGTTTCACAGTGTTTGCAGTACCTACTCATATGGCAGACGTTATACTTATTTTATTTTTACCGACTTCATGTCAGACATATTCAGAATTTTATGTTATCAAATTATTGAGACAAATACGTTTATATAATTGAGACATTACGTAAAAGAATGTTGTTGCTCATTTTTCTTTTTTTTTCAGATTTAACGCCACGACAGAAGAAGCTTGTCTTACAACTCCAAGAAACAAAGTGCACATTAGCCTCTTTAAAAAGAAGTGAAAAACTGATAGAAAAAGTTACTTCGCCGATTTTAAAGGACTTAGTTGCCGCAGATTTAAAAAATCAGAAAAGAAAGCCACAAGGCAGACGGTGGACGTTAAAAGAAAAAATATCGGCTCTTGCTATATTCAAGAGATCACCAAAAACGTACAGATATTTAGCTCATGGTGTAATGTTACCAAGCGTTAAAACACTGCACAACTTGTTGCGGAAAATACCTATGGGAACGGGAATTAATACAGCTGTTTTACGACATCTTCAAAGAGCATCGTCAACGATGAAGGAAAATAATAATTTTTGCGCACTTTTATTCGACGAAATCGCTCTTAAACCGCGTCTCATATTTAACGAAGGCACGGACCAAGTTGACGGCTTTGAGGACAAGGGAAAAACTTCTGGAAGAACCGACCAGATAGCCGATCACGCCGTCGTGTTCATGATACAAGGTCTCCGAGCACGGTACAAACAAATATTAGCCTATTATTTTGTAAAGGGCACAGTCAGATCCAATTTGACCAGAAGTCGGGTTGGTGGGCATACATACAGGAGGCTGAATATAAAAACAGAACATTGCTACACCTCAGCAAAATTACAGCAGCCCATGTACGACCTAAATACAGGCAAAAAATGAAAGTGAAATACGCAGCACAGGCGCTGAGCAAAACTGTTTCAGCTGTGCTGAAATTAATGTCCGAAGCTGAACGTGACGAAGAGAAGCGAAGAAAGATTTTTGAAACAGGGCTGATCGTAGAGGAACTGGACCGTCTTTTTGATGTTACAAATGGCCCATCGTCCAAGAATGACATCAAAAAAGGGCGAAGGGAAAATGTTTCAAAGAAGACGAACCACCCGGAAGTTTGGAAAGAATTAAAAAAAAAATTACATGTCTTAAATTTATAAAAAATGACGGCACCACGGAAAAAAATGTTAAATGTGTACAAGGCATGTTGACATCTTTGAACACCCTGGAGGATGTATGGAAATACGTAAGTTCGCAGGGATTTCGCTATTTAAATCTTAGGGCGTTAAATCAGGATGGTCTCGAAAAATTTTTTGGAGTTATACGCCAACACTGCCCTACGAATCGCAACCCAACTTGTACGGGGTTTACAGCAGCATTAAAAGCATCAGTGGTGTCAGGAATGACTGCACCGCACAGTAAAGGAAACTGTGAAGATGACAACCAAAAATTGCTTACTAATTTTGCTGATGTTCTTGGCGCACTTGACGATGTGGCAGTTACAGAAGACAAAGAAAATGAACTACTAGATACATCAGTTGGGGCACACTATGATGATTATGAAGAAGAAGACTTTGCAATATTTAGCATCCCGGAGGAATCGGAATTACAAGAAGAAACTGATTTTGCGGATATAAAACACCAGCCACTCGTTTATGTATCTGGCTACTTAGCTTCGACTTTAAAAAAACTGAATTGTGCAAGCTGCCGAAGGTTATTAATTGAAGATGACCAAGAAAAACAGCAAGCTGAGACATACAGATACATTCAGCTACGTGAATGGTTCACTGACAAGCATTCACTCACCTACCCAACTATTCCGCTTTGTAGACTGGTTGAGACAGCTGTTGGCGTATTTGAAACTGATGTTATACCAAGACTTTATGAAAGAAACATAACTGAACTATGTAAAATGCTATTTATTGCACATTGCGATACATCTTGGTATACATGCTCTCATCCAATTTTAGACAGGATATTTGGGCGCCTAAGTCATTTATTAATTAGGCGCCAGTGCCATAGAATTAATCAGAGATTAGCTGAGTCCGAAGAAAAAATAAAAGACATTGGTAAAAAAGCAGAACAAATGGGACACTACAACAATAACGACACAAGTAATAATTAAATAAGTATAAGCATTATTATCAATGACTGTAATTTAATAGAGAATTATGCATATGTAGTTCAGATATGTTCGTTCTTTTAGACTAAAACATCTACATTGATACATTGATCAAAGCACAAAGAAAAAATTAAGCTCAACATATTAACGCTGCCATGCCTTTACATATACGAGGTAGGAATATATGTCAAAAGCAACATTATTATTATTATTTTTTTTTTTTTTTTTATACTACGACGGTGGCAAACAAGTTTACGGCCTGCCTGATGTTAAGCTAGTACCGTCGCCTATGGACACTTGTGACTCCAGAAGAATCACAAGCGCGTTGCCGACCCTTTATTCACTTGAGGATTCGCTGTGTTGGCAGATAGAGACATGCAGGTCCCTCACTCCCAACACAGCGCACCCTAGGGAGCTCTGGCGACCTTATTCACCACCAGGAACACAACACCACATACTTCATAGCATGCAATAATATAGCAACACTACAAAGCAATGGTGCTATTATGGCTGCGATCTTCTGTAAGGTGGAGGTACTTCCCCAGTTGGGCTGCTCCACATACTAGCGAGATGACATTCCGCTGTGCCCTACCTCTCTAATATTTTTTTCCAATAATAATAATTAGTCAATTTGCCACTTTTAACAGCTGTAGGCAGAAGGATAAAATTAATACAGAGTCATTTAAAACTGCTCTTCTGTGTAAAAGTATTTTCGGAATGGCACCAAAAATTTATAATAAATTACCAAACAATATAACTAGACTAGATGAGATGACTTATCAGAATTTAAAAAGAGACGGTATAAATTCCAGGTAGAAAAAGCATATTATTCCGTAGGTGAATATTTAAGCAATACTTTGATTTATGCGAGAAATTATTATATTAATAGAAATTATTGTATTATTTAAATTAGCTTTTAAAGACAAGCATGCAATATTTGTATGCCAAACGGCAAAACATAGCGATACCCAGAATTACTGTATCACCCTGACAACCTATGTTTACAAATAATAGATTTGAATCTTTGAAAAGTAATTGTGCTGCAACGAGGACTCGAACCCAGGATAGAGATCCTGGGTTCGAGTCCTCGAGCTACGATTTACCAATTAATGAGTGAATCCTGATGGATGGTGTAATCTAAAAAATTAGTGCTGGCGTGGACGAGTGGTTAAGTGGTTGGTCCGGAAAGCATAAGATTAATTTTTATTGAGCTTTGGTCTATATATCAATCTTGCAATAACAAAAATAAAGAAACATCAGAAGTAATTATATTCTTCCATATATAACGTTATAAAACATTGAATTATAGCAAATTTACTGAACTAAAGTTGTTTTATTTAACTCCATATTCGAATTTGTAACGATATCGGAGTGAGACAATCTTCAGACCAATATTGGCAAATACATAAAGGCCTAAATTCGGTCTGAAGGTCACTTAGCTCTATAACCATCGTAATTTACATAACACTTTAAAGAAGAGGTCCTGTTTGGGTAAATTGCCGATATCGATAAAAAAATCAAGCACATCACTACTATCGACATTACATTCAATTTTTGAAATCACTAGCTATTTTTGACAGATGGTAGATTTGTTTGCCTATGTTGGTACCTCTGAAGTATGTCTGTTAGGTTGGCAATCAAAGCGCTGTTTTCAGAATAAATACGTTGTACTAAGTTCCGTCTCTTCTTAACGTAGTGTTATATTCTCTTTGAGCATTCGTTTCCATTGACGACGCAAAACTATGGCAAGCTGTGCGACTTGACCAAGTTTTAGTGTGCCACTTTTGAACCGCTTATAACATACCTACGTATATTTTATACCTATTACATCATTGGTGAGCTGAATGTTAAGGACGTTATGGTGGTTTGTAATACATTACTTAAGTATTGTTAGGTACGCCTATAATATATTACATATATGCAAAAATAATAATACCTTACCTTTATGCGTTATTTATCTTGTCACTATGAGCACTATTTTGTCATATTAAGCATAATTATTTCTCCAAGTCTCTGTCTGCCTTTATATATCAAAAAAAAATATCCTTAAGGCTTTCATGCACTAGCAGTATTTAGTGTTCAATTGTACATCTTTTATTAATATAGGCAACCCGATTATATTATTAGGCACTCGCGATTCACGTTGCATTTTAATAAACACCAAAGCTTAGTACATTTATATCCCAACCAAGCTAAGAATGCACCTCGCTCAGTGTAACTTATTCGGCGCGAGTGCATTTTTAGCTTGGTCGAGTTGTACGGGGAATTGATAGCGCATATTATGACAACTGATATGATTTGACAAATATGTTTCTTTTTCGTAGCACCAGTAACTGAACTCCTAATATGCGCTTTGACAAAGAGTTTTTATTTGAAAATGACTTGCCTTATAGGTCAGGAAACGAAAAAGTATAGAGGGAGGGCTTGGAACACAATTTTTGACTTCTTAACTTTGTTTGGACTAGTTAGCAGGTAAACATATCAAAAAGCCTTGTCCGTAGCCCATGAACCGTAGGGTCGGGGGGTTTGAAGGTCTTATTTTTCGGTTTTACGCTTATATCTCGGAAACTATGCGTCCTAGCGACATGACTACTTACACAACATGAAAGGTTATTATATTTGCTACAAGATTTTTTCAATCAAGTTTTTCAATATCTTGTATAGTTTTCGAGATATCTGCTCTTGAAAGTCTGTAATTTTGGAAAACAAAAACTACCTTCTTCGTCTTTGACGGCTATTTCTCATCAACCCAACGAAAGTAGCAGAGCATCAAAGGAGCTATCTATCAGCAAGCTTGTTGACCTCCACTTCACCAAAGACACCGAGATAAACGTCAAACAAAACCTCTTCTTGTTTGACGTTTATCTCAGTGTCTTCGGTGAAATGTATGTCAACAGACTTGCTGAGTCGATAGCGCCTTTGATGCTTGAGGTTGATGAGGAATAGCCGTCAAAGACGAAGGAGGTAGTTTGTGTTGAGTAGATATCTCGTAAACTATACAATATATCAAAAAACTTGACGAAATAAAACTTGTAGCAATTTTATCAGCTTTCATTTTGTATAGAGTAGCCGTGTCACTAGGACGCTTTGTGTCCGAGATATAAGCGAAAAGCAAAAGAATGGGACTTTCAAACCCCCCCGCTTAAGGGCTACGGGCGGGGACTTTTGATATGTTCATCTCCTAACTAGTCCAAATAAAGTTACAATGTCAAAAATTGTGTTCCAAGCATTTTCCTCTATATCTCTTTTTGAGCATTAATTTCCTGACCTATTATCAGTTATCAGGTATTTGTTTTCACGAGTGCAATTTCAAAATACGGTAATTTTTAATTTCAGCAGCAGGGTAATTAATTGCATATCTTTTCGATCGCGCTTTAGCGCATGTCAAATGTAATTTTCGGTTCACTAATGTTTCCCAACCTGATTCATTTAGCATCTTTTCATTTCCCAACCTCTTAATATTTCTGAAACTGTTAAATATTTCAGGATTTTTATAAACGAACCTAACCTAACCTATAGGGTTCTACACGATGGCCCTGAAATAAATCCTGAAATATTTACAGTTTCAGAGTTTGGGAAATGAAAAGTTGCGAAATGAATCAGTTTGCCAAACGTTAGTGGCGAAAAGAAGGTGTTCCGTAATTTTCACCTTCATAATATGTCAGTTTGAAAAGTTAATAGGCCCTGCTGGTGCTGGTTGTGTTTATTTTTACAGTATGAAAATGCATGGAGAGCGGGAACTGAACGGTGTAAAATTCATGGCAAATGACAATAGCGACCACAGATGTCAGGCCTGTTTCACTTCCCGAATCGGCTAAACTCGGCGCTCGCACACCTCCCAGGTGTCTAAATACCGATCGCGCTAAGAGCGAAACAGCACGTGCTGCGGTGAGTGCGTGCGAGCGGGAAGCGATGATCTGAATTTACTGACTGTTAAATTGTTACGTTACTGGTTGCAATTATGGTGGTCGTTATATATGGTTTCCGAACACATTCTAGAGGATTTATAACATGTGGGTAGATAAAGAAAATTTATACCATTTTCGCCTGATTTTTACGGAACTTATATAGATTACTTTTTATTATTTTTTACCGTTCCGGTACTCAATTTAGGTGGATTATTAATGAATATTTAGTCAAATTACCCAACCTATTTTTTGGTGTAAAAATATGGCTGATATCGATATATTGTTGCGTTTTCATAGAGCGAAACCGTAAAGTTCTCAGGGTAATAGGCGAATATCCATGTGATATTTATATAACTAGTAGCGCCTATTTTGCCGAAAGTGTTGTCGCTCATTTAGCACCACCCAGGGGACACGTGCAGGGTTGTGGTAGGTAAATCCTGCGGACGCGAGCAACAGATTGTCCCTCTGCCCCCCTATTCTGTAACTTGTTTTAAGCTCACCTCAACGCTCACGCACAATTATACCTTGACACCGCGATGCGTAGTAATTAAGCGTAGGTAGAGCTCTAGTTTCGTAACGGGTGACCGGCGGGGTGAGCCGCATTAACGTGTTGCGAATAACAGCCCGTCTCATCGTTGTGGGACACGTGGAAGGAAAAAGGACCCGTGGAAGATCACCAACCCGTTGGACCGACGCAGTAAAGGAAACCTGCAAAGGAAACTTCCAGACGTCTATCCGGATGGCCGAAAACCGATTTGCCTGGAGAGCAGTAGTGCTCAAAGCAACGACCTCGTGTAGTCACGGCCCTCAGTAATGAGGATGCAACGAAGAAGAAGAAAGAAAATAACAGATTGTTAAGGCGAGCCCTGTTCACGATCTGACGAAAAGATTGACACTTTTGAGCTTCCAGTGTGAAGAAATACTGAAGAATTTTTCTGTAGAAAAATTACTGTAGACTGAAATAGAAACAAAGAAACACAATAACCTAACATAATATTAAAAAAGCGGCCAAGTGCGAGTCGGACTCGCATATGAAGGGTTCCGTAAGATAAATTACAGTTTACGATTTATGACGAATTAAAAAAAAAACTACTTGCTAGATCTCGTTCAAACCAATTTTCGGTGGAAGTTTGCATGGTAATGTACATCATATATTTTTTTTAGTTTTATCATTCTCTTATTTTAGAAGTTACAGGGGGGGGGGACACACATTTTACCACTTTGGAAGTGTCTCTCGCGCAAACTATTCAGTTTAGAAAAAAAAATCAGAAACCTCAATATCATTTTTGAAGACCTATCCATAGATACACGTATAGGTTTGATGAAAAAAAAAATGTTGAGTTTTAGTTCTAAGGAACCCCCCAAATTGAATGTTTTTTTTTTCTATTTTTGTATGAGCATCTTAATGCGGTTTACAGAATACATCTAATTACCAAGTTTCAACAGTATAAATAGTTCTTATAGTTTCCGAAAAAAGTGACTGTGACATACGGACGGACAGACAGACATGACGAATCTATAAGGGTTCCGTTTTTTGCCATTTGGCTACGGAACCCTTAAAATGGCTTGGTAACTCTGTAAAAAAAACCTTAAATATCACCATATAAATAAACGTTTATGTTCGAGATTTCGTGATTTTCAACGACAATCTATATTTTTTTTTATAAAAAGGATAGCTTGCTTATTTATTTTTCTAACTCTATAACCGTATAGATTTTAATAAATTATCCAGTATTCCAAAAATCAATTACCTAATATGTACTAAAAAGTGATGTAACACACTTCCGAACAGGAATTGCGTGTTCGGAAGTGTGTAACATCACGTTTTAGTACATATTAATCAATCTCGCTCACGCTTATGCTAAGTGAGAGGGAGAGAAAACCATGAACCTGCATCGCCTTAAACAGATGACCAGAAGGTCAGGTTTCTCGCTCGTTCAATAATAGTGGGTACCTACTAAAGCAAAGACTACAATATACATACTGAGATAGACAGGCAACTCGACCAAATTGAGAAGGCATTTAATGCTTGCGTATACAGGCGCCATCTCTTCTGCGGTAGTTACAACTTTTCTTTGAATGTACAAAACATACAAAAAGTGCGCCGGTCGTAGGGATCGAACCCCGTATCATCGACTCCAAATACCACCGTCTGTACCCCTAGTCTACTGATGCCTTGTGACAATACGGCGAATTTTGAAATACCTTGACAGCCTAGCCTAGCAATCGCTAGAGCTTCAGAGAGTTCGCCAGCTATCAAGAAGGTGGCACTGTTTTCAATAAGAAACTGGATTTGCATTAAGTTCTAAGTTCGCATAGCATGTACTAAAGCCCCTGCTAGACAGTCGCCAACACGCCACTCCGACCGAGCAACCTTGGTCGGCACCGACCGCTGTAGTATGACATTTTGGTCCAAACAACCGTCTACACGGTCGGTTCAGACCAAGGACGCCCGGTTGGAGGGGCGTGTTGGCGACCGTCTAGCAGGGGCTTTAGATACAGAAATATGTAACTGAACGAGCGAGCAAAGCGAACGAAGTTGGGATCTTCCGACACAAGCATCTCTATGCTTACTGGAAGGTTCCAACATGAATATAAGGAGATCGGACATGGCGGCCGATTTGTATAGAGTGAGCCTGTCGCAAGTACATTAACCCACACAACGCCCAAGTAATTGACAAGACAAAGCACGCACACATCTAAAACACACACACTTGTATACCTACACGCTTATTTGACAATAAACGCGCATCATATCAGGCATTTTGGGAAAAAACGTAATATTCTCTGCGATCAGCACGCGTGCACAGTATGGCAGTGTATGCCCATTGAGCGTACAGCTGCGACACGGCCGCCGGCGGCTTGTCCTCTCTCTAGTATTCTATGCTCTGAGGTTCCAACCTTGCCTTTGTTTCAACATGTGTAAATAACCCAATAAACTATTTCATTTTCTCCGTTTCAGGTTGGGCCAATATCCGTTTGTATGTCCGGATGTCCCGCTGTACTGCTGTCCGGCTGTTCTCCTCTACAGCTCGCATTTTTCAACTGATACTCGTGAAATTTCGTGAGCAGGTTCGATAATTATAGATTTCTTTGTCGAGTCTGGAATTTGAATTAAAAAAAAAAACAAAACAACACACGCGTTTTTTTTTTCTTTTTTTTATACTACGACGGTGGCAAACAAGCTTACGGCCTGCCTGATGTTAAGCTGGTACCGTCGCCTATGGACACTTGTGACTCCAGAAGAATCACAAGCACGTTGCCGACCCTTTCTTGGTTACAGAGCCGCTAGTTTATTATGTAGCGCTGTCGCTATTTTCATCCCGCCGGCGTTATTAGTAAAGCCTGCATCACACTGGCGCGGCCTGCGGTGGCGGTCAATAGTAAATTTGACAGCTAATGACAAGTTTACTATTGACCGCCGCGGCCAGGCCGCGCCATCTGTAAATCGTTAAGCTCTCCTTTTTAACCCCCGACGGAAAAAGAGGGGTGTCATAAGTTTGACGTGTCTGTGTGGGTGTGTGTCTGTCTGTGTGTGTGTGTGTGTGTATGTCTGCGGCATCGTAGCTCCTAAGCGAATGGACCGATTTGAATGCGGGTTTTTTATCCGAAAGCTGGCGTGATCGAGATGGTTCTTAGCTACACTTCATCAACAAAATCGGTTCAGTCGCTTTTGAGATATTGAACTTTGAAATGAAAATGTCGGGACTTTTTCCACTTTTCTAAGAAGAGGTATAATTGCAATCCGATGTCATACTTCTTAATCTATCGAATTATCAATATTCAGAGGGGTGATCACGTAACGTTCCGAACGCGCGTGTCGGTACAATTTAACTGTCAATTTTCCTTATAAAACGTGACATTTAGACCTCCCTGACGTCCGTAAAATGCGTTACGTGATCGACCTGCTGGTAACATACGAGCTTTGGTTAGCGAACTATGATATCGTGATGAAAGCCGCTACAGTGATCGCTAAGTGACAAGACTCAGGTCACGGAGTATTAGGCTAGGCTATAGGTTTAATTAGGTAGGTATACCTACTAGGTAACTCAATCTCCAATTAAAAGCAGAATCACATAAAGATAAACGTAAATCATCACCTAGCAGGTTAACTTAACGATTAACAGTTAGTTATTGACAAAGTAATTCCATTCAACACTGTTGTAGGACTTGAATGAGGAAAAACAGCTAGAGCGAACATTCCTGTTCTACGAGACGGGTTATCTCTGGAATAATTCGATTTCCTTCCTTATATTTTTGTATTTGCGTGGGTGGGTTAAATGGATCGATACGGAGAGGTTTGACACACAACAGGATAGATCAGTGTGTCTTAGAATTTAAAAAAAACTGGAATCGAAGTTTTGCCTACGAAAAGTTAATAAGGTAAACGTCCGAGTGCTCGACGCTGTACTAGTATATGGCATGGGCACTCTATGTCGAAGCATTATGGGTTAAATTCGAAGTAAGAGTATTTTTCTTCATTCGAATTTAAGCCATGTCACTTTGATATAGAGTGCCCATTCCATATACTAGTAGGTACAGCGTCGAGCACTCGGACGTTTACCTTACAACCGGGAAATGAATCCGGTAAATAAGGGTGGGTTGCACCAAACCGTCTGTCAATCGTAAGCGGTGTTCGTTAAAATCTGAATGTATGGAAAGTTTGACAAGTGAAATGTCAGCTGCCGGCGCCATATTTAACGTTGACCGGTCTGTAATGGTACGTTGGTGCAACCCGCCCTCAAGCTACTGTTACACATCGTCGGGTGACAAGCAAAACTCACTAAGTAACAAGTAGCTACTTAAATCAAAGGTCGTATCTCGATATCGACTACGTCCCGAGATACGAGGTTTTGAAGAGCAGTGACAGTTTTGGTAGTGACTTTTGCTTGTCACTCGACGACATGCTCTTTAGTAGCATGCTTGTTTGAGCATGCTCAATTATTTTGTATGTACTAGCAACTTTCCAGATACACATGCTATTTTCTCGAAATTAGCATGCTTTCTTGCTACTAAAGAGCATGTGTAACAGTAGCTTAAGGCCAGCCCCCCTATTCTGTAACTTGTTTTATGCTCACCTCAACGCTCACCCACAATTATACCTTAACACCGCGATGCGTAGTAATTAAGCGAAGGTAAAGGTCTAGTTTCGTAACGGGTGACCGGCGGGGTGAGCCGCATTAACGCGTAGCGAATAACACCCCAGGGCCGTGGAGCGATCGGCGACGCGACAGCGATTTCGATACAACTTGGGTGACTTGATGTAAGTACATACTGCGATCGCCGTGGAGTCTCTAATCGTCTTACCAGTGCGTTTGCGGCCTAAGATGCCTCTTTGGGAAAGCAAAGTTAATAGTTTCAGATTTATCCAAATAGAGTAACCTATTTCGATTGCTCATCCTCCTAGCATGATCGCGTTTATATTTATATCGGACATAAAACATCTCTCTAGTAGGGGCTTTATGGTTCAAATGTGTGCTAGACGGTCACCAACACGCCCCTCCGACCGAGCGATATTGGTCCACACCGACCGTGTAGACAGTTGTTTGCAGCAAAATTTCACACTACAGCAGTCGGTGCCGACCAAGGCCGCCCGGTCGGAGGGGCGTGTTGGCGACCGTCTAGCAGGGACTTAAGGCCTCACAGACTGGCGCGGCCTGGCCGCGGCGGACAATAGATAACTTGTCTTTGGCTGTCAAATTTACTATGGTCCGCCACCGCAGGCCGCGCCAGTGTGATGCAGGCTTTAGGCGGCCAGACGTGGCTAACACAACACAACTGACGCCGCGCCGCGACGCGACGCGATTCGAGAAATATCTACTCTCCTCTTTCTAATTTGCACGGCGCGAGTGAGACAGGAGACGCTCAGTCGCGCGCGGAACGACTTGGCAATCTTGGCATCAAGATTGTGGTAAACGTACTGGCGTTTAAATCGTTTTTAGGAAAACTTTCTTCGGTTGTCACTAAGGCCGGTACTGATCAGAGAGCATCACGTCAGATTTTATAAAGCTGTCACTGGAATGGGAAACTTCTGCCTTGGGCGGTAGAGTTGCTTTTGAATGGTCTACTTTGGTGCAATTCGGCCAACTCAAATACCTAGTCTCAAGTGAGTGTGAATCCAGCACCCACAAGGTGGACTGATGACCTGGTAATGGTCGCGGGAGTCCGCTGGATGCGGGTGGCGCAGGACCGCACAGACGTCGATTTGACCGATTTAGGCGGCCAAAACTATTTTATGGTTCAAAATAGGACAGTTAATGAAAAAATCATAGTTTTACATAAATTTTGGATACAATTGAAGTAAAAAATCATACCTAGGTACTTTAGATTTTATAAATATTTTGTATGTGACATCACGAAATTTGGGTCTCCTCCCTCCCCCTTGTCACAATATGTCACACTTTGTAGACCGCTCCCTCACCCTATAGGTGAGACGTAATTAATGGATGAGCCCTAATAGGCATAATTTGCATACACAAGCTTTTTTTAAATGTTATTTTTATTTGTTGAAAATGAATAAATAAAAATATATTTGGGGACAATCTTACACAAATCGACCTAGTCCCAAACAAAGCAAAGCTTGTACTATGGGTACTACTCGTAGACGATGATATACATACTTATATATAGATAAATAAATACTTAAATACATAGAAAACATCCATGACTCAGGAACAAATATTCGTGCTCATCACACAAATAAATGCCCTTACCGGGATTCGAACCCGGGACCTCCAGCTTCGTAGGCAGGGTCACTACCAACTAGGCTACAGAGGTCGTCAAAATGACTCAAATATTATAATAAAATCCCGCCAACAGACTCGCAACCAGAAACATAATCTTAGCGGAAAGCAGTAATCATGGTAGTTTCCCATAGCTCAAGAATTATTATTGTTTCCTGTTGTAGATAACCCGATTCACGGAAAACGAATTGATTAAAAATATTAACTAATGAGGAGTTAAACAACAGTTGTAATAATGTTACATTATCCCATTATAGATTGGTTTTATTCGAGAGTGCGTAGGGATGTCAGTACCTATTTATTAAAATAAGTTTGTAACCCTTTGAATGAAAGGAAAACCAATAATAGGTGTCTAAGCATGACAATGCGAATGTCAGGCTTTATTTTGTAGAGTTACGCTGCCAATGTTACCTGCATACATATTCAAATAAGGTTCATAATCTTTTTAAGATATATGTACTTAGTAATGTTAAGGAATGGTGGTCAAAGTGTTTCGGTAGCATGAATAAAACAATCGGAGGGTGGGTTGCACCAATACCATCTGTAATCGTAAGGGCTTGTCCATATATTACGTCATCGATTTTTGTCGACTTTGACGAATTTTCCTAGACATGAGGATATACAAAATTACAAATATTGCTCGTTTAATAGTATAGTATAGGATAGGTAGTAGGTACGTCCGAAACGGTATGAGTAAATAATCTCCCGCAAGAAAAAAACGACATTATTATACTAACACAAAGTAGTTTTTTGCTTGAGTTCGTTTGACAGAATTTAATCTTAAGTTTGGGATAGAGTAGGTATACCTACTAGTTAGTGTTTTGTCTAAATAGCGTAGGTATGAGCGGAGTGCGTCTTCGTGGATTTTACTCATTACATTATACTAACTACATAATATTTGAACGCTCGAAAAACTACCTAAAGTAGAGTAATACTAATAATTATACGGTTAACAGAATTTCGCGGAGAAAACACTCATCCCGAAGAAGAACTCCCAAAGAGTTCCAAACATGTCGCCCGTAGCGACATTTAATACGCGAGTTTAAACGTATAATTATTATTATCATTTCAATATGTCTCACCAAACTTTAAATTCGATTAATGGTAGAGTAGGTGTACTTACCGGTGTCACTAGTTAGGTACTCCAGTTAGTGTCACTCCTGTCCTTGGCGTAGTTAGGGAGAGCACCAGAACAGCCTTTTCCCTTAGCGGCTTAGGGGTGACACCCGTTAGTGTCAGTGCCATAGACTCAAATCTCTGCGACACCCACAAAATTTCGGCACCGGGTGCCACCCATGCTATCTATGTCCCTTCACTCGTATATCTACCACCTACCTCAATGTCGTTGTCTATCTGATCTAATAAGATGCTATTCAGTGTCGCTTCGTGAGGAATAACTATGTATACGAGTATGTAGAACTCACATGAATATTATAAGCTCACTACAGCATTACTGAATAGTTTTCAATTCAACCAAGTTAAAGTGTGAAGTCGCACATGTAAACTAGGAGTGGTGACAAAATAAAATGACATAACATGCTGCATTTCATAATTTATTTAAAATTAAAATAACAAAAAGGTAGGTCATCAGGGAGCCACCTAACATACTTAATTACATTAAATTCGTATTTCTGAATTGTGCTATCATTTGTATCAGTCCTAAGCTACTCATGCATCATGCACAATATTCACAAGAATCTATGCATATAAATAAGCCATCAAGCCATTCATTGACACTATTTGACACGTTAAATATTTCCTGAAATACTGAATACACATACCTATCCCATGATCCCCATGTGACAAACATTTTTTATCAGCCTATTGTGTGTCACACTGCTGGGCAAAGGCCTCTCCCCGTGATCTCCATGCGTCCCTATTAGATGCCTCTTCCTTGGCCTTACGTACTCGTATTTAATATGTTTGTCAGTGCGCACCGTTCTGACACGGCGTAAAAGCGGATACCACTGATAAACACGCATCTATTGGAAATACATACGAGGGGCACACCGAAATGATCGGGAATGGATAACTTAGAACTAAGTTTCCTGAAAATCTTCTTTTATGACTTTTATCTATCCAAATATCATAAACCCTCCATGATGCGTTCAAGAACCGCACATTATGACCACCATAAAAATAGGCAGTTTTGTTAGAACAAATTTCTTATCTGTGAAAATGTTATTAGGTATTGCTAAATAATAACAACGATTTCGATAATATTATTTCATTCAAATTTCGAACGTCTCTGAAAAACAAAGAAATTTGATTTAACCTCTATTCTAATATCAGTCGAGATGACGTTTAGTTCGAAATGAATTGTCAATTTGCATACAAATTTGACAAATGTCGCACGTAAGTAAGATATCGAACGATAGTTAGATTAGTTGGATCCGACTCTAGTTATCTCTGAATTAAAAAAAAAACTATGACAGCTGCCAGAAAACAACGCCGCGATGCCGGTCATAATTAGCGGCTCCTGAATGCATCATGGAGGCTTTTGATATGTGGATAGATAAATTAGTGTATGTAACTGTACATAATTAGGCATTAAAACACTCGTGTGATGTTATTATGAAACGAGCCGAAGGCGAGAACCCACACTCGTGTTTAATGCCCTTCATTATGTACAGTCACATAAACTACTATAACATTGGACTTTTGAAACCATAATGACATTCAATTTATTATGAAACATTGTTTAATTTTTACAAAAAAGTCTGCTTAAGTTTTTAAAGTCTGCAATGACCGAGAGCTTGCACGGAAAATCTCTGAGTCAATATTTTTTCAAAACTATCACAAAGGTTATTTAAAAAAATTGTCTGGGTAAGCAAATTTTTTTGATGATTTTATTTCAATGCTATTTAATCTAATCCCGCCCAAAGACAATATCTCGCTAGCATCTCAGTATTTCCAGACCTAGCTCTATCTTCTATAGGTCGACTAAAAACAGTGGTAACTCCTGAATATATCCAAGTAGTGAAAAAAAAATAGTATAGCATAATCTATATATAGTATAGTATACCAAAAAGGAGATGGCGGGACGATTTGGACGCGTTCTGCTTGGGTTGGCGAGAGCATGCCAGCAATAGGGCCGAGTGGAGGAAAATGGGGGAGGCCTTTGCCCAGCAGTGGGACACCCAAACAGGCTAAGAAAAAAAAAAAGCATAATCTACATGTACGACATTTCGTTATCTATAATTATTGGAATGACTCTAAAAAGCAAAACGTTATCTAAAAAAAATGGTGTTTGAAAGCTCTCCTTTAGCGTTCCCTCATATTTTATACGAAGAAGAAATGCGACTTGTGTTGATCTTCGATCGGATTTTTGTATTCCCGATCATTTCGGTTTGCCCCTCGTAAGTAGGTATTCAATACATAGGTATGGTTGGTTGCAGAATGGAGGCCTCGAAAAACGCCAGATTTTGAGAGGTTTCTAACTACATTTTTTATGAAGCCACGAAAAAGTGTGTAGTCCTACACCAAAACTCTTTATTCGGTTTGCCATGGATGCGGGCATATGTTTTGTAAAAATATAAGTTTTTATAGGATGTAGCAGAGGTTAATTTAAACTAAATGCTTCCTTTGGCTAAATCCAGTTGGAATGGCGGAAAGAAGTTTCCCTATCGATATAATTAAAACTTATTCTTAACCATAACTGAGCACCCATTAGCCTCACGCGTTGGCCAGTCAAATGCAACATCGACTATTGTCTAATAATTTAAATAATACATCTAACAGTTAACAATATTGTCTTTCATAATTTATCCTTTGGGCCCATTGTGCACGCTAAAAAAATCGAAGATTTTTCCATTTTGTTATGTTATATATTATAATATCAGGTGTGAAAAGAAATCATACATATTCTTTTCACACCTGATATTCAAAAATGACGGATCAAAGCTTTACTGTACCTTTTTACCCTGATGTTTCCAGTTTTAATTCATTTTTCCTCATCGTAAAAGCAGTATCCCATCGGCAGCAAAATTATTTTCGTTTTGGTTGTTAACTCTTGGATCCCTCATCACGGCCAAGATTCTACTTTAGTAGAATCATTCGCTACACTCATGATTTAATATAGAATATTTTTTTCAGTCAGGATTCATTATAGGTACCGCCCTCGCCATAAATATATCATTTGCCCCCTTGAGACACAATCCTCTATTATAACTGCAGCTGCTATGCTGTTATGCTTCACCATGTAAAGTGCGAACACCTTTATAGAAATGCTTTTCAAAATCTTCCTATTCTCCTATTGCTCACCATAATCCTTAATTAGGATATCTTGGCAACTTTTTAGAAGCAGATTTTTTTTTTTTTTTTAACTACAAGGATTTTGTTTTCATGTGAGGTTTTATAGTTCAACAAAAATTTATATCAATAATTAAACTTGTATCTTCGCATGATGATCGATTGAAATGCAACGTTATGTATGTACCTAATACCTTCTTAGCTGCTGTTGTAATTGTTTTAATTTTCCAATTCTAATTGCTTACTGTCTCTTCTGTTATCTGCAACGTTCTAGATCTTCCAGGAAACTATTGGTCTGTTTTATGCTTAATGCATTCTGTACACTGATTATGTGAGACTGTTTGTTTCTGAATAAAAAAAAAATCCTAAAACTACCGTCTAAATGGAAAAATATTCGAATTTGGGTCGCACGCACGAACAGCAATTTCATTTCTAATTAATTACATATGTTAAAATCACCAAATATACGTATATACGTACTTTAATGTAATAGCTAGCTATTCCTTTCTTAACTTCAATTATAGCAAAACAAAAAAAGTGTGCCTATGTGAAAATATGCAACAAATAAGTATATAAGACTATATATAAGACAGTCCGAACATACTTATTTAATATCGAACCATTACTGACAATGTTTTAATTCATCGACACATCACTGAGAAATGGCACTAATACAAGTATTAGGAAAACAATGGTCATAAAATAATATGTCGAAAGTACTACGTATACAACTGTTATCTTTTTATTTAGTTTCCTTTTAGGTATAACTTATAAATTAATTAAGTTGTTGATTTATTAATAATTCGAAGAGGTCGATAGCACAGAAATCACCAAAAATACTTAAGTGAAGAAAAACTTAACAATTTGTGACATAAATTGGATATCTGAACATATTAAATTACAAAAGGGCAAAAAGCCTGACATTTTATACTCGAGTTATATCTAAACTTAGCGTTTCACTTCAATTTCCAGTAAATTAAACAATAATTTAATATAATTAAGATTATGTTATCATATTTAAACTCGTACCTCATGGGGTGCTGTGTGGGGCGGATTTTACTTTGTGGGCGAATATTCAGCGTTTTTAAGGCGTTTTTTTTTCGTAATTGACGTCGCCAGCAAATACTATTAAAAGAGAAGAATATCAGAGTCAACTTCTGACGAAGAAGTAATCCAATACCGGTGCTGAGTCTTATTTGATTTGAGTTTCCGCGGTATGTTTAACCTCTGCTGAAATAATCTTGAGCCGACAATGACGTTAGAACCGAGCGGTTCAAACACTCGGAGATTGGCCCTTGTACACTAGGTAGAGCATAAAAAAGCCATTTTATGCAGCCTACACACAACAAAAAGACGAAATGTTGTACCTCTTTCTTCTTCACTTTAAGGTGTTTAACAGTCAGCTATAAAAAAGGGGAAGTTTGATACTATAATAATGAAGTAAATCCTAAGGTCGGTTTTAGGGATTACTTAAAAACGGTTGATGAGTTGAAAGAAGAAAAACTGCATTCACAGATTTTCAGAAATTTCGTAAATATTTTAATACGCTGCATTTCAGCTGCATTAAAAGAGAAGAATATCAGAGTCAACTTCTGACGAAGAAGTAATCCAATACCGGAGCTGAGTCTTTTTTGATTTAAGTTTCCGCGGTATGTTTTAACCTCTGCTGAAATAATCTTGAGCCGAAAATGACGTTAGAACCGAGCGGTTCAAACGCTCGGAGATTGGCCCTTGTACACTAGGTAGAGCATAAAAAAGCCATTTTATGCAGCCTACACACAACACAAAGACGAAATTGTGTACCTCTTTCTTCTTCACTTTAAGGTGTTTAACACAGTCAGCTATAAAAAAGGGGAAGTTTGATACTGTAATAATGAAGTAAATCCTAAGGTCGGTTTTAGGGATTACTTAATAACGGTTGATGAGTTGAAAGAAGAAAAACTGCATTCACAGATTTTCAGAAATTTCGTAAATATTTTAATACGCTGCATTTCAGCTGCTAACAGTAGGTAAGTAAAATGTCGTTGCGGGGCCATCTTTCACATGATAAGCTTAACATTTCTTACCGATATGTATTCATTATACGTACTTAAGAAAACGACTTTTGGTGATTTCAACAGTTATCGCTTGGGAGATCGGGCTCGATTGTTGGCTTCTTGTGAAGTTCAGCATGCAGTGTTTCCTAGCACACATCGGTCCACTCATGGATCCCTCGAGGGGATCCACACGCAACATATAACGCACGTTTGCAGCGCGCTCCGCAACATAAGTAGGTCTGATTTACGATGTCCACACGGCACCTGCGCAGTGGATCCACACTTATAATAGTTTACGTCACACCTGGCAATAAAGTAGCAATTACCGCACGCTACTCGTGCAGGAAATCCCACTTCCTGGCCAGGGAGAGACGTAAAATTTTGTACTCACCACGGGCGGTAGTAAAGAAAGCCTTCGATCGCATATTTATCGCAAATACCTGCGATATGAGGCATTCTTTGTTTTACCGCCCTGTAAGTAATGTACTATTACACTCACTTAAAACATTTCTCCATACGACAATACCAACTTTGGCTTGATATCCTGTATCTATGGATATGGAGAATGTATTTATCATCTTATACCTATAGTATTGTAAGCAAGTTGATAATTTGCACTTTGATAATTCTACCAAGCGGGGTATTCTATCGGCGGATATTTTAGGTCGAATTACAGTGGGAATCACCTATTTAGATTACTCGGAAATAAAGTCAGCTTCAGATAAAGCGGAACGCTTCATATTTCGTACACTAGAAACACAATTGACATACTAGTAAAGGCATTCTTATTTTAATTTTAATTGATATCAGTTGTTGGCAGTACCTTAATTAGTTAATATTATTTATTGTACAATGTATACATTTAAAAGGAATATCGAATTATTGCATAATGTATATCGGTATTTAGTTGAAGAACATTCGCTCTACATACATTTAGGCAATAATCACCAGAATTTTCAAACTGTATTTCACGTACGTAAAGAACTGCGTTGTACAACTTTGTGAGCCATAATAGTAAAAATTTATAAGTGCAATACAATACGTAGAACAGAATTTTGGGAAATAATGATGATAATGATTTGTATTCCCACAGAAAAAGAATATTAATGTTTCCTGTTTATACGTGCTCAGTTCATTAATTTCACGATGAAAATTGCACTATTCCTGTGCCCGAACATATTCGGTAGGAACATAACGGCATTCAAGTAAAGGAAAATTAAAAAAATAATTTAGCACATTATAATATCATAGAAAATATATAAAACATATAACTAACATTTGAACTAATCTTTCAACAACTGCCCGGCAATACCACTCGAGGAGCAAACTTTCTGTGTCAGTACACCAAGAACTGGATTCTAGATAGGTGGTCAGTGCCAGAAGTAGGTACCTAAGGTTGAATAGTTGTTGTTAGCTGGAAGCCGAGGTCGCAGGAGTGATCGCACGCGAAGTCGCCCGGGCCTTTAGCCGAGCCCGACGTCCAGGCACATCATCACCATAAAGCCCGCGATGCAGCCCCACGTCGCCAGCTTGCCGTTGCCACTGTTCACACAAAATATCAGTCGACACATATCCTTTACGAAGACTTCACTGATAAAAAAAACATTCCAAGACACGCATAGAATTATGCTTGTAGATTTATGATTATGGCTAAAAGGCTCGTAGTATGTACGCAAAATATACAATGGGGACCGTTATAAAATGCTATCGTCATACAGTAAGAGCCATTGAGAAATAAACGAGCGGACGATATTTGAATACCAACGAGGCAGCAAAATTACGATAAGTACGGGAAGGACGACGATGGCGCTTGCGACTCACGCACTCGGATTTAGAGAAACAATGCTCATTGATAGCCGGCCGGGACCCGATAACTGGAATTATGGCCGATTAAAATAATTCCTCGTAGTCACTTCGAGGTGCACAGTATGTAGTTTAACGGCTGTTCGACAATATAGGTACAGGGTGAAATAAAACTCGTTAACAGAAAAGTTTGTTTCTAACGCAGTATTTTAAGGCAAAATCATTGTATTAACTCTAGAAGCAAACAATTAAACTTTATTGATAATAATTTTAAATAGCAAAGTATACGAAAAGAAGTAGTTAAAGTTGAACTGCGGATATTTAATTATTTCTGTTACACGTGAGTGGTGAGTGTCTTAATGCCTAATTATGTACAGTTACATACATTACTTTATGTATCCACATATCATAAGCCTCCATGATGCATTCAGGAGCCGCATATTATGACCGACGTCGCGGCGTTGTTTTCTGGCAGCTGTCATAGTTTTTAGGGTTCCGTAGCCAAATGGCAAAAAACGGAACCCTTATAGATTCGTCATGTCCGTCCGTCTGTCTGTCTGTCTGTCCGTCCGTATGTCACAGCCACTTTTTTCCGAAACTATAAGAGCTATACTGTTGAAACTTGGTAAGTAGATGTATACTGTGAACCGCATTAAGATTTTCACACAAACATCGAAAAAAAACATAAAGTTTTAGGGGTCCCCATACTCAGAACTGAAATTCAAAAAAATTTTTTTCATCAAACCCATACGTGTGGGGTATCTATGGATAGGTCTTCAAAAATGATATTGAGGTTTCTAACATCATTTTTTTCTAAACTGAATAGTTTGCGCGAGAGACACTTCCAAAGTGGTAAAATGTGTGTCCCCCCCCCTGTAACTTCTAAAATAAGAGAATGATAAAACTAAAAAAAATATATGATGTACATTACCATGTAAACTTCCACCGAAAATTGGTTTGAACGAGATCTAATAAGTAGTTTTTTTTAATACGTCATAAATTGTAAACTGCAATTTATTTCACGGAACCCTTCATGTGCGAGTCCGACTCGCACTTGGCCGCTTTTTTCTTAATTCAGAGACAAACTAGAGTCGGATCCAACTATCATATCGTTCGATATCTTACTTACGTGCGACATTTGTCAAATTTGTATGCAAATTGACAATTTATTTCGAACTAAACGTCATCTCGACTGATATTAGAATGGAAGTCAAATCAAATTTCTTTGATTTCAGAGATGTTTGAAATTTGAATGAAATAATACTATCGAAATCGATGTTATTATTTAGCAATAATAACATTTTCACGGATAAGAAATTTGTTCTAACAAAACAGTCTATTTTTATGGTGGTCATAATGTGCAGTTCTTGAACGCATCATGGAGGGTTTATGATATTTGGATAGATAAAATTAATTTTCACTTCTCATGCTCTAAAAGTTCGTCTTTATGTCGTGCGTAGGCGACATAAAGTCGCTTTTTATGCTCTAGAGCATAAAGTAAAATCTTCGTCGAAGACCAAGGCAATCGCTGCAACAGCCACACGAACATCTTTAACTTCATACAACAACCTCTTTATTTTATTTCGTTTCGTTCGTATTCTAAGACCAAGGCAAAGATACCAACAGCCAAAGTACACAATAAAACTTCATGAAATAAACTTATAATTTGTATTTCGTCTCATTTATTATTTTACGTGTTGCTGTTTCATTTCCTCGCAATCGAAGTGAAAAGTAGAGTGTACAACTCGTCCATAAAACCCATTTTACACTCGACTTTATATCTATCCTCGCTCGCAAGCTCGCTCGGATGGATAAACGTCTCGAGTAAAATGGTGCGTTTTATGCACTTGTTGTACAATCTACTATTTATAATTACTGACTGAAAATTATTGATATTTTTTGATGTTTTCAACATTATTCATTTCCTATCATCAAATGTAGCTCATTAAAGTAGTAGGAAGATATATAAAAAAATCTTACTATGGAGAAATGAAAACCTTAAATAATTTCAAAATTCGGTAGTAGCGACCCCTAAATCTTACCCAAAAATAAAAATAAAAAAGACGTTATTTTTTACGCATTAGAACAACATAAGAGGGTGTCTCATTGAAATTTCAAATTTTCGGTTTTTAACGACCACCCTAGTGGGTAGGAAAATCCACTTGCAACACATTTTGGGCCAATTAACATTCGTCATGCCCACGATGTCTTTTTATTATTATTATTTTATTTTATCTCGGCATTTGCCAAAAATTTTAAATTTAGCTTACTTACCTATCTTTTTTTTATGTGACAGTACAAAGTGTAAAGTTTGTATTTTTTTTATCTCTAACGCGCGGCTTCGCCTGGGTTATTTGTAATGGTTCAGGCTGTTAAGCGGCGGTCGTGGGTTCGAATCCCGGCTAGTACCAATGAGTTTTTCGGAACTTATGTACGGAATATTTACCGTTAGCTTTTCGGTGAAGGAAAACATCGTGAGGAAACAGGTCTAATCCCAATAAGGTCTAGTTTCCCCTCTGGGTTGGAAGGTTAGATGGCTGTCGCTTTCGTAAAACTAGTGTTAATGCTAAATCTTGGAATCAGGTGTCAAAGCGGACCCGGGGCTCCTTTAGGGCACAACCGGGAATAACGCTCGGAGGATGATGACACGGCTCCGGCTGGAGCCAGGCGGGTAGCAAGCCCTATAAAAACCTAAAATTATTCGTTCGGTTTCCCGATTCGGTTTTCGACTTACAGCCCTCTAGAGCGATAATTATTGTTCTGTAAACGCCTGCGAGCATATATAAGTCGAAAACCGAATACGAAAACTGAACGTTTGCGGCCCAGCCTTATGTTTTACATGTTATTAATTAAATTCATTATAGTCTATGCTTACGTAGAAAATAAATGGGAAAACACAAAAATTACGAAGAGTAACTGCACGAAACTATCATTATTCCGAAAATTAAAAATTCCGAACGCCATTTTCCGCTAAACGACGATTTGGACGCATGCGATTTAGTCGAATATTATATAAGTTAGTATGGAGGTCGTTGTTGTTCTACGTCCGTAGGAATAACCCTAATAGAAACCCTACACGTGACCTCCGGGTGGTGCTAAGAGAACAACAAACTCGGCAGCTGCACTGTTCCTTCTGAACCTCGCAGCGCACACTGTAACTCTATCAGCGACATCGATACGAATACATTTATGTACCAGTGTGTAACCGCCATACGATAAATAAATAAATAAATAAGTTAGTATAAATATCCTGAAAAATCTAAAATTCCGTTAGCGGAACATGGTTTTCTTTCGGACAAATTACTCTTGGGAACTATAATAGTGTACCAAAAATAAATAAATTAATGCCGGGGAACGTTATAAAAAATAAGTCAAAATTTAAGAGTTGTCTAAAACGTTCGTAAACCAGTTTAGCGGACATTAAAACACGAACAAGAGGACAAATAATTCAGGCAAGTACGTACATAAAGCAAACGACGTCGCGTCCCATTAAGTAACGCATAACGCTTGCACAAATTGTTTCTCCGTAGCTTTGTTTATTGGACTATACTCTGATCAACGAGGCTTTTCTTTGGATACTCACCTAAGCCACAATTATAAGCATTGAGGAACTCACAAATACTTATGTCTACACTCACGAGCAAAATAATTGCATCACTTTGCAAGTTTTCATCTGCACCCTATAACTTTGTAAACGAGGTTACTTTAAAAAAATATTTTAATGAGGTTTTGTTACCTGAAATCTAAGCTCTGCAAAAAGCTAACAAACATGAAAATTGACCCAATATTTTTCACATTATGGGCATTTTCTTGGTTCCCGTGAAGAAGAACCTGATTACCACTGAAGCTGAAGTCGCCGCAGTCGTCCGTTTGCTGCAAGAGGGCCGTAGCCAACGATCAGTAGCTGCCGAGCTGAATTTAACGCAATCTACAGTTTGTAGAGTCTACCAGAGGTTCCAGCAGACTGAGGCCTTCACTTCAAAACCAAGAACCGGCCGCAGAAGGTGCACATCGGAGCGTGACGACCGCTTCATTTTCACGTCAGCTCTCCGAGATCGTCACCAGACAGACTTCAGCAGCAACTCCGTGAGGTCCGAGGAGTGACTGCCAGCGAGTGGACAGTCAGGAGAAGACTCAAGAAAGCCAACTTGACACCGAGAAGACCTGCGACGGGGCCCAGATTGCTGCCACAACACCGAAGAACACGACGTGAATTTGCTACAAATCACGTGAACTGGATACCATCGAGCAATGGACCCCGGTTCTCTTTTCGGACGAGTGCAGGATGTGCCTGAACGGCAGCGACAGAAGAGGACGAGTCTACAGGAGAGCAGAAGAACGATTTGCTGAGTGCTGCATCTCCGAGAGAGTCGCCTACGGAGGAGGTTCTGTCATGTTTTGGGGCGGCATTTCTTACGACGGGCGGACCGAGCTGGTTTTCGTGCCTTCTGGAGGTCGTGGACGTGGTTTGAACGCTGGAAGATACATCACCGAGATCCTGGAGATGCACGTTGTTCCTTACAAAGGAATGTTTGATGAGGAGTTCATTTTTATGCAGGATAACGCCCCCTGCCATACCGCAAAAGAGACCACCGCCTACCTTTCCGAGGTGGTCTTCTTTCCGATGAACTGGCCAGCCATGAGCCCGGACCTTAATCCGATCGAACACATGTGGGACTGCCTAAAACGCAGGGTTCGGAAGCGGAAACCTGCCGTCCAACATTGAGGAGCTGAAGGAAGCCTTGCTGGAGTAGTGGGATGCCATCCCTCAGGATTACGTCAGGAAGTTGATAAGATCCATGCAAAGGCGGCTCACTTGTGTAATAAGAGCAACACCAGGTATTAATTTGTAGTAATACATTCTATGATTGTTAAATTGTCCTTTTATTCTCTGTTTTCATAGATAAATTTTTCATACATTTCCGACTGCTTTCAGTTTTCCGACGTTTTTCAGTCTTTGGACTGGAATTTCCTTGAAAACTTTTACATTTTCTACTGCGTTATATTGCCAGCTTTTATTCAGTTTTGGGTAACAATTTACGTTATAGGGTGCAGATGAAAAATTGCTAAGTGATGCAATTATTTTGCTCGTGAGTGTATATTCGTAGAACAAAATACAATTATTTGGATGAAAATAAGGATCAAATATTTATATTTATAGATATTTGTCCCTGTGCCATATATACATATATATGTTTGTAACAAGTTTAAGATAAAGTCTGTCCTAACTAACTAACAGAAGCTAGGTAATTAAGTTTAGTGAATAACGAGATTAATTTTGTGGGATGTACCCCAAATTCGACAACAATTACGAGTATGATCCGATCTTTTCGGAGGAGCTCCAGGGTGGTTTCGGTAGCACCCTTTTCACGCAAAATAGGCACACTGGATATACTAGCTAGACTAGCGGAAAATAGACATAGAAAAACTTTATTTAACATCACATTTTATACAGATTCAGATTCAGAACTTTATTGATTTATACAAAGGTAAAGTGTACAAATTAGACTTAGGAATAGACTTAAATCGTATACAATATCGTACGACGCATTAACATTGTGTGATGCTAAAAAGGGGCTAGACTCAGCATACTGTTGTAGTGAGTACTGAGTACCAACACTGCAACGCTGATTTTCAGTCAGACCCTTACATATAATACGTTTTAATTTTAATATTATGTCGGAACGGAATGAATACCTATGTAATTTTAATGTGAGTAATGTTGTGTGTATTTTAAATTATGTATAATGACTGTGGTTTGGTTGAACTTATTCCCATAACATAACCTTTCAACCCTACGGGATATTAGGATTTACTAGGGTAACCTATACTAATATTATAAAGAACGAATGCTAGTTCGGCCTGCTATGCTCTCAGAAGTCTTAGAGATGAAGCAAAACGGGTTCAACTAAAAATGGTGTATTATGCGTTGGTTGAATCACGAATCCGTTACAGTGTTAAGTTCTGGGGAAATTGTTATACATATAACATACAGTCTGCTTTTGTTGCCCAGAAAAGAGCTATTAGAATCATGGCTAATAGAATATCACAAACTGTATCTTGTAGCAGCTATTTCTTAGAGTTTGAGATTCTGACTGTTCCCTGTCTGTACATTCTTGTAGTCCTAACTGATTTAATTAAGAACCTCATATACATAGAAACACCCGGCAAAAGACAAAAGCGTCTGGCCACTAGAAGGAAGGATTTGCCTCAGGGTACCCAGGCTAAACTTAATGTGGTTAGGCACTCAGCCGGTTACCAAGCAGTCAACCTCTACAATAAGTTACCGATGGAGTTGAAGTTACTTTCAAGCACAAACCTATTCAAAAATAAGCTGAAAGAAATTTTGCTGCGGGAGTGTTTCTATTGATACAGTTGAGGATTTTTTTTTGTTTAAAAAAAAACTTTGATATAATTAGTAGTCGATTGACATTAATATAAAAACCGGTTGACATTCCTTATTACTGATTTCTTTACACGTTCTTCTTTTTTGATACTGTATTGTTACATCTGAGTATGTCTGATTATTGTAAAAAAAACTGTGATATATTTTTTATTTATATTAGATTGACATTAAATAAATTATATATATAATAACATTTGACATGATATAAATTCTTTATTATTGATTTTCCATTAATATTCGTTTTTTTATTAATATTCGATATTGTTATTTTCTGCTTCTGCATTCGTTTTTATTTATTATGGAATTGTTACTTGTATTATTTTGACATTATTACCCATATTTCAAATGCAATGTATATTGTTGACTGAATAAATAACTATGAACTACTAGCGACCGCCCCCCGCACGGGTGCAATGCTGACACTAAACATAAAGGATGTCCCAAAAAGGACGCAAGATTTGATATTGATGAAAAACAAATTTTTTTTTTCGTTATAATATATTTGTATATAAAATTTAATTTAAACTCTTTGCCTTAACATAGTTCTATAAGTTTTTATTGTTACTAACATGATATGGACATAGTCTGAAATAAATAATTTGAATTGAATTGAATTGAAAATCTTGAAATACATAAAATAGGGTTATTTGTGGAATAATACGTCAGGCAAATGTCCTCCTAGGCTTTGCTGGCACATACGCACTCTTTTGTCAAAATTTTCTATGACCATTTTGCATAGATGCGGCTGAATTTCTCCAATGCAGCGTCGAATTTCCTCTTTTAAAGCATGAGTGGTTGTGGGCTTATTGTCATAGACTTAAGACTTTAAATAACCCCATAAAAAGAAGTCTAAAGGCGTTAAATCGTAAGATCTAGGGGGCCAATTCTCAATTCAATTCAATTCAAATCATGTATTGCACTCATGTTATTATACAGTTCTTAAATTACATGTTACAGTTCTACATGAACCCTGTAAGGGCACAGCAATGAAATAAACAATAATTCAAATAATAATAATATTTGTCACATAATTTTCATATTTCTTACGCGAACTTAAGAAATATAATAGTACATTACTTACCTAGGGCGGTTAAACAAAGAATGTCTCAGATCGCAGGTATTTGACGCCCGAGCCGAAGGCAAGGGCGATAAATATGCGCTCTGAGGCTTTCTTTATTACCGCCCGTGGTGAGTACAAAATTTTACGTCTCTATCTGGCCAGGAAGTGGGGTTTTCCGCACGCATAGCGTGCGGTAATTCCTACTTTATGGCCAGGTATGACGTAAAATAATTTAAGTAACAAAATATTAAAAATATTAAACAATACTATTAAAAGTTAAGATTTCACATCATCATTCTGGTCACCGAATCGAGAGATCACACGACTAGGAAATGTTTCATGCGAAGGAAGAGCGGTGCCTCTTAGCACAGGTATTTCATACTTAAAAAGAGGTACCATCAAATAACAATTGTAAACCACTGTGTGACTGAATACATTATTTATGATTATGATTATGCAGTAATTCAATGATATAATATAAAAATAGGTAGATATGTTGTCTATACGAAATTCCGTGTTTAAAAATGGCCACCAAATTCTGACAGCATTCGTTTCCATTGACGACGCAAAACTATGGCAAGCTGTGTGACTTGACCAAAATTTAGTGTGCCACTTTTGGACCGCTTATAACATATCTACGTATATTTTATATTACATCATTGCAGTAATTGCATCGTTTCTCTGGCTGTGTGACAAGTGGCCCCGTCTTGTTGAAACCACATTGCTTCCACATCGATATCCTCTAATTCGGCTAGAAAAATACCTTGTTATCATGTCGCGATATCGAGCTCCATTAACAGTAACTGCTTGACCGGCCTCATTTTGAAAAAAATATGGTCCAATAATGCCTCCAGCCCAAAATCCGCACCAAACAGTGACCCGTTGTGGATGCATTTATTTTTGAACAATCACATGGGTTCTCTGAGCCCCAAATATGCGGCAATTCTGACGATTAACAAGGCCATCGAGATGAAAGTCAAGTCAATATTCCGACCATATTCTGCACGGAATTTTCGAACCGTACCCGCCAAACTTTCGTTACTTTTGAAATATTGTTCAATTATAAAAACGCGTTGATCTTTCGTATAACCCGCCACTTTTACAAACCCTAAACATTCAGCTGTCAAATGGTTTTTTTAGGGTGGCCAGCACTAAAATACAAAAATGGCGGCAAATTGAAATCTTGCGCCCTTTTTGGGACACCCGTTATATGTATTATACTTACATATAAACCTTCCTCTTGAATCACTCTATCTATTTAAAAAACCCGCATCAGAATCCGTTGCGTAGTTTTAAAGATCTAAGCATACATAAGGACAGACAGACAGCGGGAAGCGACTTTGTTTTATACTATTTAGTGATAAGTGAAGAGGAAGTGTCTGTGAGATTGTAGCTTTGTAAGTTTTAAGTTTGTATGTAATGGGTAATCTCCGGAACCGCTGAACCGATTTAAAAAATTCTTTCAACTGCGTGTAAAATGGACTTTCTTTGCCGTTATAGGCTATATTTTATCCCGCGGGTTTGCACTTAGTTTTGTGCATTACGCGGGCGAAGCGGCGCGGGCAGCTAGTCTTAATATAAATTAATTTATTAAGGTAAGACGGCTTTTTTATGGTAAGACTTTATCAAGTGAGTTTGTATTAACCTGACTGTTAGAACTTCTCAAGCCCGACGATGTCTACGGCTAAGCAACTGCTGCAAAGGTAAATATTCGTAGTGGTCGCCCATACAGTGACCAACCTCAGTCGATTTTACATGACTTTTCGAATTAGTGGTTATTGGTAGCGCCGTGATATGGGCGCTTTTACTTAACACATTCATCATCATCATTCATCATTTTCAGTCCGTAATCGCCAATGCTGAGCCATATGCCTCTCTTCGAGTACGCCACCTGTTCCTATCCTGTGCTAGTCTTATCCAGAAGTGACCCGCGAACTTCCTAATACTGTCCACCCATCGAGTTGGTGTACGGCGGACGCTCCTTTTACCTAGAAGTGGCCACCAATCTGACACCATTTTGGTCCAACTGCCGTCGGATCTAAACGTTCCTCATTAGGTCTTGTAGTTTAATGGCGAGCATGGGGCGCTCCATGGCTCAGTGCTACTCGTATATTGTGCACAGCCTCACTTGTTAGCACATTCACTGTCAACGATTTCGTAGCGCTACGCTCGTAGCTGATAGCACGCGAACCCGTATGTACCTAGGGGATTCAGGTACTGAAAATGTATAATAGAGTTGCGCCCACTACGGGCCACGTATAAAGATACCATTTTTTTTAAATCAGAATCAGTGTTTATTGTAGATGAGAGGCTGTACACAGGCAGATGAGTATGGCTGTGATACAGAGTTGTTGAACACATTTGGTGATTAATTAAGTAATGTACTTCAATTTTGCGCTCCATTTCGCTCATACGTTCACTGACCGTCTACAATACAACTGAACTAAAGGACCTAAGACCGATTGAAATCGTATATGAGGAACTAGGTCATGTCGGGCCGTGACGGGATTTCATTACTTTTAGTTCTTAGTTCCTGACCGACTCTAGCGTAATTGAACGAAGCGAACTAAGTCCGTTTCAGCTTCGGCCAAAATTGTATGATAAATGTAAGTCTGAATGTCCGAATGTATGTTAGGCTGTTCTCCTCTACAGGTCGCATTTCACAACCGATCCTCGTAAAATTGTGGGAGCAGGTTCAATAATTATATAAAACTTTTTCGTCAATTAAGTTTATCTATCCATTAAAATCTATTGGGCAGAGCCAGCTCGCCAAGTTGAAGACTGAAGATGGTAGAATCGTTTCTTCTAAACCTGAGATTCTGGGTGAGATAGAGCGCTTTTACGGACAGCTATATCTACATGTCACAAAGTTGGTCTGGCGGAAGACTCTAGAGCCAGACTAACCCGTCACTATACCGACGACATCCCGGACATCAGCCTGTACGAGATTGTGATGGCTCTCAAACAGCTCAAGAACAACAAGGCACCCGGTGAAGACGGAATAACATCCGAACTCCTGAAGGCGGGTGGAAAACCAGTCCTAACGGCCCTTCAGAAGTTGTTCGATTCCGTCTTACTGGAAGGGAGAACGCCAAAGGCATGGAACGGAGGAGTGGTGGTGCTGTTCTTCAAAAAGGGTGACACCACCCTGCTGAAGAACTACCGACCCATCTCACTTCTGAGCCATGTCTATAAGCTGTTTTCGAGAGTCATTACAAATCGTCTCGTACGCAGGCTAGATGATTCCAGCCTCCCGAACAAGCCGCTTTCCGAAGAGGCTTTAGTACCGTAGACCACATCCACACGCTTCGCCAGGTTATACAGAAGACTGAAGAGTATAACCTGCCTCTCTGCTTAGCGTTCGTGGATTACGAGAAAGCCTTCGATTCAGTCGAAACCTGGGCTGTATTGCAGTCTCTCCAGCGGTGCCAAGTTGACTACCGCTATATCGAAGTCCTGAAGTGTTTGTACGAGAACGCCACTATGTCTATTCCGCTGCATCGGGGAGTCAGGCAAGGAGATGTTATTTCACCAAAACTGTTCACCGCTGCACTGGAGGATGTTTTCATGACTCTGGACTGGAGAAGGCTAATAGGCATCAGCATCAACGGCGAGTACATCACTCACCTTCGGTTTGCTGACGATATAGTAGTCTTGGCTGAGACCATGGAGGACTTAAGTACGATGCTCGATGACCTCAGTAAAGCTTCCGAGCGAGTTGGTCTAAGAATGAACATGGATAAGACGAAGATCATGTCAAATGTTCACGTAGTACCAACTCCCATTACAATCGGACACTTTACGCTCAAGTTGTAGACGATTATGTATACCTAGGACAGACTGTCCAGTTAGGTAGGTCAACCTTCGAGAAAGAGATCAATCGCCGAATCAGACTCGGCTGGGCAGCGTTCGGGAAGCTACGGCACATCTTTTCGTCCAATATTCCGCAGTGTCTCAAGACGAGAGTCTTTGACCAGTGTGTGTTGCCAGTGATGACATATGTCACTGAAACGTGGTCGCTTACAATGGGCCTCACAAGAAGGTTCAAAGTCACCCAAAAGGCAATGGAGAGGGCTATGTTGGGAGTTTATCTGCGTGATCGTATCAGATATGAGGCTATCCGCAGCAGAACCAAGGTAACCGATATAGCCCTCCGAATCGCTAAACTTAAGTGGCAGTGGGCGGGGCACATTGCACGTAGAACTGATGGCCGTTGGGGCGGAAAGGTTCTCGAGTGGCGACCACGTACCGGAAGGCGCGGCGTTGGTAGGCCTCCCACAAGGTGGACTGATGACCTGGTAAAGGTCGCGGGAGTCCGCTGGATGCGGGTGGCGCAGGACCGGTCACTTTGGAACTCTTTGGGGGAGGCCTATGTCCAGCAGTGGACGTCTTTCGGCTGATGTGATGATGATGATGATGAAGATCCATAAAAAAAAATTGATAGGCTCACCAGTTCTACAGCTCACAGAGCTACTATACTAAAAACCGTATACAGATTCCAAAAAAGTTACCAAAGATGGACGAATGTCACTGTCACAAATGTCATTGTCATTGTAACGTTCCAGATGTAACCAACCGATGCATAATATATTATTTCGTTGTTACTTAAGATGTGAATATTACCCTATGTTTTTGATGTTTTCTATGCATTCATCGCCTAACACATCTCGGCTTGCTTGGTACATCAATCTGTCTATGTACAAAACACTACCCCCAAGTACTCAATTACGTACCTACTAGCTTTTTCCAGCGAATTCGTCTGCGATAAGGTTATCAAAACAATGCTATCATTAAATACCAGACATGTAAATCCTTTGGGAATGACTTCAGATATAAAAAGTATTCTACACAAACTATCCATGTGCCAAAATTCATCACAGTCAATTGAGCCGTTTTTACGAGATTGACTGACAAACATACAGGCATTCATACACACTAGTTTTTTACACTGGGACTTAGGAGCTACTAGTTATGCAATATGTATTTAGTAATAAAAAAATATATGGTGTAATGTATATTTACCACGAGTATCAAAAGCATTCGATCAATCCAAACGTATCTGACGTATACGTAACGTAAAGTATCGAATGAAGTGACAATGGGAGATGTCATGGTCGCCATAGATCCGCCATGTTTATTATAAAGTTTGCACATCAAAAACATTTATAATATTATTATACGTACATAAGTCACCCAAAGGGCAATGCAGAGGGCTATGTTGGGAGTTTCTCTGCGTGATCGCATCAGAAATGAGGCTATCCGCAGCAGAACCAAGGTCGGAACCGATATAGCCCTCCGAATGTGGGAGGGGCACATTGAACTTAGAACCGATGGCCGTTGGGGCGGAAAGGATCTCAAGTGGCGACCACGTACCGGAAGGCGCGGCGTGGGTAGGCCCCCCACAAGGTGGACTGATGACCTGGTAAAGGTCGCGGGAGTCCGCTGGATGCGGGTGACGCAGGACCGGTCACTTTGGCACTCTTTGGGGGAGGCCTATGTCCAGCAGCGGACATCTTACGGCTGATATGATGATGATGATAATACGCACATAATGAGAATATTAAAAGTTACCAAATGTTGTTAAAATCTGAAGTATTACCACAGTAATATGAACTTTTCTTCTACAAAACAGTTTAAATCTAATATCTATTTTTGAAATTAACATTTACATAAGATTATTTATTTAGGCGGTTGCATTTAATTTTTACTTTGCAATTATGTATAAATAAATTACATCATTTAGAAAAATAAAAACTTACCTATGCAGCAAAACTATTTCATTTTAATGGCAACCCATGGGTAGTTTTTTTGGAATCTGTATACGGTTTGTACTATAGTGTTATGTGTTTTGATACAATTGTTGTGGTCGACACCCTCGTTGATTGGGCTAAAGTTTAGTTTTTATATCCGCCTTGTAACGAGGCACGGGCGACACAGCCGGATTCCGATCACGTCCCGCGGGAAACCCCGCCGCAAGACATGTTTCGCACCTAAATATAATATGACATCATGAAAACGCACGAAGGAATTTCGACGCACAATTGGAGCTGACGTGAAATTAAATTGGGTGTTAAGTAAGCTTTTTTAAGCGATGACGGAGACGCATGAATAGCTGTGAATACCCAGCTTCCTATTTGTATCTAATCGAGTTCGTAGGATAATATATTTTAGCGATATTCATACTTTCAGATTCAAAGGGGGTATTCAGTTAGACTGACACGAAGTTGCGCGAAATGTTGTTTGGTATGGGTATATCTGGCACAAAGCTACTTGCAGCTATAAAAGCATTTAGCAATGTAAGCTTCGTATGAAAACACATCTCAGCTCGTCTTCGGAGGATATGCAGTCTCAGGCGGTTCCTATTTTCCATGTTTGCCGATAGTCTGCTTTCTTTATGGACTATCTAGACAGAAGGATCCTTATCTTATCAGCATGGGGTTGCATCAGTTTTATAGTATTCTCATAGACATTTTCTTTGTAATTTCATCTGTTTTTAAATCAACTAAAAACTTTCTAAAATCTGAGAACGTCTCAAAAGATACAGACAAATGTAAAAAAAAAATTCTCGTGACTAATATAATTACAATCCATTGATCAGGGACTGAGTAATGTCATGCCCTGTGGAGTTAACCCTTTCCGTGCGCGTGACGCACATATGTCGCGCTGGATAAATTTTCATCTCAATACGAGATTTACTTGCTACGAGCTACGGCGTAGCACTTGCTAAAGCCGTCCTTGTAACGGTTAATTATATTTACCTGTATCTAATTTACCTAATTTACAGATTTTTTTTCTGGATTGGTTGATAAAAATATGTAATGTGGAGTGAGAGCTGTATTCTATAGTTTTAATTTGTTACTCTCCAGGGAAGAAGGGTAAATATTCAAATAATGTATCCACTTATCAAAAACCAAATACATCAAACTTAAGTTTTAAGCATACTTTTTTAAGCACAACTAACTGCCATACTTACGCAAGCGACGAGTTATTGTTTGGACGAGGTTAGAATTATTCAGACGGAAAAAGAATAAAAAATCAGTGAACAAACGGCACTCTGGGTGAGCATTAACGGTTATTGTCTTATTGTACAAGGGTCTTGAAACACACGAAATCAAAAATATGCATGTAAAAAATATGTAATATCGAACGAACTCACTTTGTAAACCTTCTTGTAGTGTATAGGGACCTTACAAAATTTCAAAAGCTGTTATGAAGCCACAATTAAGAGCCATTTACACAGGTTAAATCTGCAAAACTGATAAAATTAAACATTGAATATCTTGATAACAGTAAGAGTTAAGATACTACTGTCTTGGAGAAATTAACTTTATTTGATCTAAACTATGCCCCCTTGCAATTAACGGAAATTGTCATGAACACGTAGTATTATTCCTGTACAATGTTCCTGTACAACAGGGGTCGGCAACCTTTTAGCAACCAAGGGCCATATAGGAGGTAAAAAAAAATACGCGGGCCGCACTTCTTAATTAATTGTGACTTTATCAGGCAATTCCAAAACTCTGAATGCAACGACCTCTACATACAGAACAGCCAGGGAGGCTCGCGGGCCGCAAGCAAGATCCTCGCGGGCCGCCTGTTGCCGACCGCTGCTGTACAATATTAAATCGTGCGTATTAGAATGATAACTGTTGCCCCTATTTACATGGAAAATGGTAAGGGATCGAACGAAATAAAAGCTAAAACCTATTTTTGGATTTAGGCAAGTCTGCTATGACCGCTTATATAGATTGTCTGATTGTTTAAGTGAATAAAGGGTCGGCAACGCGCTTGTTATTCTTCTGGAGTCACTAGTGTCCATAGCCTACGGTACCAGCTTAACATCAGGCAGGCCGTAAGCTTGTCTGCCACCGTAGTTGTATAAAAAAAGAAAAAATACCCCATCTTAAGGGTAGTCAGCAGGGATGGAATAAGCACTCAGGACGTAGGTCAGGGAGCGCTGCCGTCGCGCCGGATTCCCAGACGGTGACGTCAGCGCATAGACAAACTAGAGCGGCGTCACCGGCCCCATCCCGCCGACAAACGCGTAATTTCATATATTTATTATTGACAGTGGCGAGACGGTGACAAGCCCACGCAGAATTCGGTGTAAGCGAGGCTGCAGCCGCGCCGCCCGCCCTGCGCGCCACTGCAAATAGACGCGACGCGACGCGCAGCCGCGCCGCAGACGCACCATTATATTGGGATTATGGGTGACATTTCATTGGGATAACTAACTAAATTAATATAGATTTAGAACATTATTTTGCTTTTCCGCTAAAGCGTAGTTACGATGAGTAAATGTTTACGTTCAGTGCCTAAATAAGGCGAGATGTTAGCTTACTTAACAGATAACACGAGGATCCATTATTTTGTCAGTCTAAATTAAATATTTCGTAAAAGTCGTTATAGTTCCGTTTCGGATTTGTAGTACAATTAATAGTTTTTATCGTCAGAGAATGTCGAGTCATCAGGCAGTTGTTGACATAGGCAAGAAAGTAAGATCAAGAGCGAGTTCTTCGTTTATTTTGTCACTCGTATACGCACAGTATACAAAGATTTTAATAGTTATTTGTTATGCAAGGCTGCAAAGTTGTTGTTTGGCGCAAGTGCTTGTATTGAAAGCCGAGCCAGCGAAGGATTGTCAGATTGAACCATGAGCGAAGCGAATGGTTCAAAAGTACAATCCTGAGAATAGCGAGGCTTTCAAGGCAAGATACGCCAAACAACTTTGCTGCCGAGCGAAACACACAACTTTTCATCTCACCACCGCGAGGAAAATTGTGAATGTAATGAAAGTAATTTGGACCATTGAGTATAAGGTCAAAAAAAACTCATTTTCAATAAACGTTTGTTTACATCTCATCAAAATCAAAGCATTTAATAATTATTAAATGTAACAAACATTTTCGCATCTTGAAATAGACTCCACGCTTACATTAAAAAAGTCAAAGTAATTTTGGGTAGGTACTCACGGGTAAACTAAGGCTCAAACGCATATTTTACTTTTTCCGATAACTCAGCTGGCATTAAAATTCATTTTTTGCGCTAAAATCTATAAATAACTTCCATTATGTTGATATTACTGTGGATTTAGAACAAAACAAAACTAAATAAAATGTAGGTACACGAGTTTTTTCTTAAATTAACTTTTTAAACGGCGCGTTCCAAATTTGCACGAAGCGTAAAATGTTGAAATGTAAAACTACATTTTAAAATTATTTATTTGTATTGTATCTTTATAAGTCAGTCTAATTATTAATATTTCATATGTAATGAAGACAGAATAAGTAGTATACATTTAATTTTATCAAAATAATAATATTGAAATATTAGCATAACACCATACGTTTCTGAACGCAGGATAATGACCTCTCATTCCTATAGAAAAAAGTTGGATCTCGCGATAGAGCACCACGTTCGAAATTCAAAAACTCTTTCCACGCTAGCGGATATAATGAACTTTTGCGCGCAGATTTTGAGCTACAAAGCAAGCCTTTTCGAGCCGGTGAGGTGAAAAAGGCATTTCCGATCTCAGCTTCAAAATATTTGACCCGGTTTACACTAGTATAACACGTGATCATGTTTTGGGCACATTGTCCGCTGAGACGTTGTCGTGCACTGTACGCGCTCCACAATGCAGCGGCAAGCGCCATTGCATTCCACGCCGTGATAAGAATGAGAGATAACGGTTTTGTGCTCAAACATTTCGAGTGTTTTATCAAATCGTGTGCAGTCACTGGAGCTGACACGCATGGGAACGGGTGCAGGATTCTTCTTGCGTTGAAATAAGATAATCCACACTAATATCATGAGACTGACTGACTGTCTTGTTCATTAGGTACCAACTTTTCAAGATCGCTTAACTGATTATCATGATACTTGAGATAATTGAGTCCCGGAGAAGACCATAGAAATAATGATACTTGATTAATATGGTCAGGTGCTTAATTCCGTCAGACACCAAAGACAAGATTGAGCCTCCAAAGAATTGACAGGTGAAGTGAGAATTATGGTTTATGATGGACACTGTAGTAAACTTGTATTGTCCGAACGTTTGCTCTATCTTTAGTCCTATCCTAGAACAGTAATAATAAATAGTTGGTATTGATAGTTCTAAACCGAACTTGGTGAAAAAAAAATATTTAATTGGAGCAGACAAAATTGCCTTAAAAAATACCACGTTAGTTTATACCTATGCTAAAACCTTCAACCTGTCTTCTCCAATCTATTGTTTATGTTCATTTATACAATAATTGTATCAATGAACATAAACAATTGAAATTATTTAAATGATTTTTATTGATTTGAATGAACAATTGTGTGTATTTACACTATTTACCTACACTACCTACAATAATAGTTTGTTCATTTTAGATATTTTTGACAAAATAAGAATTAAGTGAAATAATATAATGCCACGTATTTAAGAGATTGGAGGTCAGGGCCCTGTTTTATAAATATAACAATCCTACAATTTTGTATAAAAGTGACATATTTGTAAAGTTTTACTTAGTAAAGGGGGCTCGTCGCGGTTCGGCCCGCCGCGCCAGTGGCCACAGCCTTGCCAAGCATCGCGCGGCGTCGTCGCCCAGGGTGTAAGACAGCACCGCTATTTCTGGCGGGGTATTTGCGTGCCATTCCGTTGCCACTACACCACTGCTGCACTATTGTCTCCTTTAATAGGAAAATTGCTGTTCAACAAACTCTATAGTTATACTCAATTAATGTTCTCTTATGCAAATACATTTTTAGTTGACATACTAAAAGCGAAAAGGAGCATGATTAACGAGTAGAATTTCAATATGTGTTAGATGTACGTTAGCTACTGTTTAATAAGCTTCCCGTGCGGCTGCCTGTAGGAGTATCTTTGTGTTTATTTATGATAAACAATCATCATGTTTTATAACAATGTTAATCGGGCTAAGTGATGCGAGCGCGTGCTTCGCGTAGGCGTGTCAGGTGGTCGCACACGCATCTATTCTCCCTTTAATTAATTTTAGTTTACACGCGGTACACTTTAACCATAATTGATAAAGACAAACAAGGTGTTCCTTGCACATTGCTATGTTTATATGATAATCAGTCGGCTTAGCGAAGACATCTGTCCTTCGGCGCCACGTCAAGTCAAGATAACAAACAATTATTATACGTTAGGCGCTGGAAGCGGATATGACAATGCGAATTCTGAGCTGCCTGTGAGGATATGTCAACAATTAGTCAATCAGGGAATACTGGTATTGAGGGGCCGCGACCGGTTGTGGACAATGCGCGAGATGGACAATGAGAACTGTTGGCAAGGGGAAGTCCTGCCAAGACGCAGTACCCACGGTGTTCCTTCACACGCTAACGAACTGTGGGTTGTAGGTTGTCGTCCAATCCCAATATGTCGAATATGGAACAATCACTTTCTTGATTGTTCGCGACCCTCGTCAATCCGATTTGACAGCAGTCAGAGTCGGCCAGTCACAGTGTTCGGTAACAAACACTGCGCATGCGTATTGCCACTCATAAATAGACAAGTTATTCACGATTTTGTCTATACACATACCTAACTTACAGTGTCACGGGGAATTGAAATACCAAGGACGAAGTACAGTTACATAGACAGGTACCAGTATGAAAATGTACAGATAACATTTAGATACGTAATGACTAATGTTTAGTCCTGATCCTAAAGTAATTATATATTCACGAAGGAAATAATGCCAAAGGAAACTCATGAACGACCGAAGCTTCGATTGAATAAGATTCGTATCTGGAACACATTCATTGGGTGAATCGGATCTGAGTGTTTGGAGACGATGAGTACATCGCGTTTGGAGCAATGAAGGGTAACGTTATCGCCACCGGAACCGGGATTTAAGGGCCGGGGCCGTCTGCGAGGGGCACACAAAGGCAGCTCGTCCTCACAAGCTTTGTGGGTCAATTTCAAGGACGCTGCTATTAGTTCACCGTCTAGTCTTGTTGGGGGAATAAATTGTTACTTAACAATATTTATCCTGCTTTTATAATTGCGATCTATCTATGGAAGAGATAAATCAAGTAAAATAGTGTACTTTTAGTATCGGTCTGTACTAATGTTTGGTAAACAAGCACTAGTGGCTCACACAGAGCTGTAAAACTCGCGAACATATCGTTTTAAAAAATATTTTGTTCAATTTCGGAACAGTGATTCGGCAAAAAATTCTACATGATTAACGAACCTGCTCACAAAATGTCACGAGAATCGGTTGAGAAATGCGACCTGCAGAGGAGAACAGACGGCCAGGCGGACAACTGGACAGCATCACATCGTGACAGACACCGGACATACGAACGATTTTCGGCCCAACCGAGCTGAAGCATAGAACTTCGTTCGGTTCGCTCCGTCGTTCCATTAAAGTTGTATCATCAGGAAACTTTAAACAGTAATGATTGACGCATTGTGTCAAAATATGAACATGCGATCAACACACAGCCTGTCACGCTATAAGTACAAATCATTTCACAATGCATTAAAAGAAATAATATGTATCAAAAATTAAGTAACTTTTACGTAAAATAAATGTTTCCTCATTTAAGGAGTAGTACCTATTGCGAATATTTAAAGCCCCATAGGACAAGGGCACGTTGTAAGGTCGAACACAACAATATTTTGTTTTGTGGCACTTTGATGTCATGTTTGTTTCGATAACCTAATTGCAACAAGATAAGGTCTTGGATATTCCAACGTGTCTTCGTTTGTACCAAAATGTTCAGTTACCTACTTATGAGTTCGACTGTACATATACAGGAAACTGTACTCACGACTACTCACGAGGCATTGATATCGTTACGAAGGAACACAGTTCGTACTTTTCCCGTTCCCGGCATATGAGACCTTCTAGTCACAAAGCATTGACTGGTAGCCCCAGCATGTATAACAATCAAAAAGCTTTGCTTTTTGCATGATGTCGGCGAGGATGTAGATCAGGATCATATATCGGTTTAATATGAAACATTACTCACGAATGTTGGCTTCGGGGATTATCAGTAGTAGATCAGTACCGAGAGCGAATGCGCTGCGCACGATCGTGAGAATCATCAGAAAGTGGCAGTAGGTACTGATATAGTTCTAAATACGAAACTTACTCACGAAACGTTTGCTTCTGGGACCAGCACCTTTGCCATGCCCATTTCTCGGCAGTAGGGAGGTATGCTAGTATATACGGAAGACTACACACAACTTCTGGGATTATGTCGTTGGCGACCATCTATCTAGTGGGGTAGCGCGACTTCCGGTGCGGCCACTGCACCGCCGCCGCGCTTATACACCCAACACTAGCTGCACCATTGCAGAAGACTGGCTAAACCTATCATCACCATGCACGGTATAGACTTATGGAGCACTACTCACGAAGCATTGGCTTCAGGGATGATGTCGTCGGCGACGACGTATATCATGGCGCCGGCCGCGAAGAGACGCGGGTCCTAGCGCGGCCACCGCCACCGCGCTAACCACTGGCTGCACCATTGCAAAAGACTGGCCAAACCTATCATCACCATGCACGGTAATATATACTTATGGAGCATTACTCACGAGGCATTGGCTTCAGGGATGATGTCGTCGGCGAAGACGTATATAATGGCGTCGGCCGCGAAGAGACGCGGGTCCTGGCGCGGCCACCGCCACCGCGCTAACCACTGGCTGCACCATGCCAGAAGGCTGGCCATACCTATCATCACCATGCACGGTATATATGGAACACTACTCACGAGGCATTGGTTTCAGGGATGATGTCATCGGCGACGACGTATATAATGACGCCGTCCGCGAAGAGACGCGGGTCCTGGCGCGGCCACCGCCACCGCGCTAACCACTGGCTGCACCATGCCAGAAGGCTGGCCATACCTATCATCACCATGCACGGTATATATGGAACACTACTCACGAGGCATTGGTTTCAGGGATGATGTCATCGGCGACGACGTATATAATGACGCCGTCCGCGAAGAGACGCGGGTCCTGGCGCGGCCACCGCCACCGCGCTAACCACTGGCTGCACCATGCCAGAAGGCTGGCCATACCTATCATCACCATGCACGGTATATATGGAATACTACTCACGAGGCATTGGCTTCAGGGATGATGTCGTCGGCGACGACGTATATCATGGCGCCGGCCGCGAAGAGACGCGGGTCTTGGCGCGGCCACCGCCACCGCGCTAACCACTGGCTGCACCATGCCAGAAGGCTGGCCATACCTATCATCACCATGCACGGTATATATGGAGCACTACTCACGAGGCATTGGCTTCAGGGATGATGTCGTCGGCGACGACGTATATCATGGCGCCTGCCGCGAAGGCGAGCGCGTAGGGTAGCGCGGGTTCCGCCGCGGCCACTGCCACCGCACCTAACACGCCGAACACTGGTTCCACCATGCCAGATAGCTGGCCATACCTGTGTGACAAAACGAAAATACAATTAAATAAGTAAACATTTAGGGAACTCAAACTAAAAAGGAAATAAATAACAAGGCGTTAATGGTTGCACTTGGGATTGACATCGCTCACATATCACACACTAGACTTGCATATGGGTATAAACGGAAGAGCTTTATACCAGCGGCATTACCCACTAATGGCCTATTTAGACGACATACAATGTTTTTAGTTAATACAATGCGCGTAGATACAAAAATAAGGACCAAGAGGAGGAAGGAAAGACGTCGTTTCTTGTACATAGCGTACCTAAAAGTAAGCACCAGTTGAAAACGAAAAAAATGTAAACAAACAATGTATTGAATTTGACATTTAATATGTCAAATTCAATACATTGTTTGTTTGCATTTTTTTCGTTTTCAACACTGGTGCTTACTTTACGTACGTCTAGGTTTCTTTTATTTTATGCTGAATAACCACCAATGTAAAAGGCGTTTGATCAAAATATTTATCCGATGGCAATGGCAGTTTGCGCATATATTTTGTTTTATGAATTTTTTATTTTAATCGTATGGCATACAGGTTGGAACAGTAACAAATACATTAACTAAATAGGTACCTATATATAAAAAAAAAAAACCCTAGTCAAATAAACCACCCCTGGTCGCCTCTGGTGCAAAGGTGCCCATTATGCTTGCCACATTACCTTGTTGAATGGCTAAAGACAACCTTTGCACCAGAAACGACTCGGAGCGGGCATCCTCACCCTTTTGCCTGAGCCTACGGCCTATGTCCCGGACAAATTTCTTTGCGTCCGACCCCCAGCAACCCGCTGTTTCTACTGCCACGGGTACAAAAATATAGCCTGATGTAAGGGGAGCGTACTTTTGTCGCTTTAATGCGGCCTGAAATTCGGCTGCTGCCCCGGCCGCGCGCGTAGTCCGGTTAATATGGGATGCCGCGAAGGTGCTGACGCACGTTGCGTCCCTCACTAAGCACCGCCCTCTTTCCCATGGCAACAACGTCAGGCCATCGGGTCGTTTGCCATCAGTGCGACTAAGGCTATACAATTACTTTCATACAATTTATTAAAATTCTCGCGCACCACATTTTCTTGATCGTTAGGTGCTGCGTTGCGTAGGTGCTTTAGGTGCAGAGTTCACGTGGGCGTTGCCTGTCTTGTAAACATGGGAGGAGGCATAGAATGGTTTCAGTTCAGGCCAAAGCTTGAATAGTGTGGCTACCTGCAAATGCAATCTCACTGCGACTGTAATATTTTGATTTAGGTAGTTAAGGCTCCGAGTTACAGAAATAACCTTTACTCGTACAAAGTAACAAGATTATCGAAGTTTTGAGTGTTTGTAACGGGTATGTTATGTTTGCTCGCGCGCTGTCGGCGTGGTACCTACATTAAAGGGCCTTCATATCCAAAATACTGATCGCGGAGTCAAGTATCAGTGTGTTGTTAATTTTCACGTATGCGGGGAGGAGCGGTGGCGGGTGCGGTGCGGTGCGATGCCGAAAGAGGCCGCTAACGAATTGTTTTGGTGAAAGTGCGGGCCGGTGCCGCGACCACATTCCGACGGACTGGTCGCGGAGCTGCCTCTGTGGGAAACGCCGCCAGGGCCACCCCACACGACGATGCAGCCCATACCTAATCTCTACTCGAACCAACCATCCTGACTTTTCTTTTAGGAAGCGCGGTGGCGACACCCGTCTAACTTATGAAGCTCGATGCTTGAAACTTCAGGTCGCCTTTCAGGCAGCCAGGTGAATCGAAAGAAGCGGAAACGATATGTTTACTACAAGTCGTACAGGAAGCAGATAAGGTTACAGATTGTTGTTATTGATAAGGATACTCTACGATCGTTATATTATCAACCAAAATTAGTGTCATCATTTATAAGGAAATAAACCTTGAATATTATGACATTACCGCTGCAAGCAACAAAACAAAAGGAGAGAATGCCCATGTGAAAGTTTGGAAAATAGTTGTGTAAGGATATGATAACTAGCGTATGGACAAATTTAATAAGCGTTAGGTAACTTTCAGTTTGTGTACTCGTATATCTAGTAGCAATTTACTAGTTGGTAGTTGGCACGAACGGGTTTGCCTAACAATTGCGATCCTAGTTTCCCACACTTTTCATCGAACGTCATAAATTGATTTATAATTCGTCTTTTGTAGACACGCTTGATTTTGACAGCGATTTATAGAATAATGTGTAATTACATCTGTTTTTCGACACCTAGAGATTGAATTACAGACTAGACTCAAGTAGGTACAACAGCCAAAGCATGCAAACCCAACCACCACAACGACGAAAACATTAGTACTTTTCGATGACCTAGCCATTGCCATTTGTGTACCTACAGTCTGGACAGTCATTCGGTTGCTTTTCCGCTAGAGCTAAGTTAAGCTATGTTACCATACAAGTCGCCAAGTTAACGAAGCCACGTGATACTTGCAACAACGCAGCTTAACTCAGCCTGTCCATGTTTGACGTAAAGCATTCCTTCCTCTAGCACTTAAAAAATGTTAGTAAGAGAAGAATGTTTTATGTCGGGATAACCGCGATCGTGCTGTCTTGTTTGTTAGAAAAATAGCCTAGGGCTGCTCTATGCATGTCTAGACACACTGCTCCGCGAAGCAAAAAGTCGACACCGGCCGGGGCTAGTTTCGATTCCCCGGCAGCATGATTTATCAATTGAAGATCAAACGCAATGTTAATTATTAAATCGGGGGTGGAAATTCGCGTTTCGTACAGTCGCCATCACATACATAGGTACACTATAGGTGTTCAAAAGTATCGGCACATGCACCCTAATGCCTTGTAAATAGAGGTGTGTTCCGATGTTTGTGACGTGCTTGTTTGCTCCGATGTATGTGATGGCGACTGTACATACACAGGTTTGAAGCGGACCCACAAGACGCATGCGGGTTGGCGACCGGCGCACCAAGACGTGATGCTATGCTCTTATGTTATCGCATGTATTATTCAGCAGCGGCGAAAGCAGTAATTTGCGACAATATCCACCGATTCGCAGAACCGTTTGACTGTCTGTCGAGCCGCCGCGCCGTAAAGCAGGATGCCCGTGACACGCACGAATTTGAATAAAAGCTAATGTTCCACGTAAGTAAACTATTGTTTAAGGAATCGGTTGTCAAACGTAAATTAATTTCCGATTAATCGAATGCACTTGGTTCCATGTTAAGGCGACCAAGTAAAGGTATGTCTTCCACAGTCCAGGTGAAATTCAATTTTATGTGAATGTCATAAATACTCAAATCAATAATTAGGTCAACGAATCCTCAAATCAATAAAGGGTCAGCAACGCACTTGTGATTCTTCTGATATCTCAAGCGTCCATAGGCTACCTACGGTGTCCGATTACCATCAGGCAGGTCGTATAATGCCAAAAAACCGGTCAAGTGCGAGTCGGAAATTACAAATAATATGCCTAAAGCAAACCATAGCGATGTCAGAGATAGCTCTCTATTATTTTGAATATAATTAAATATTAACAGCAAAAAAAGGGTGCCAGATTGTCTAGTATTTCTATAAACAACGTCTTGAAATTGGTTGTTGACATGACCGGTACTGACATTTTATAGTGCGGTCGTAGGCATTGATTAAACTGGTTAGTTTGGTTGGATTTAACTAAGTACATTTTTCCTTATCCACTCGCTTTACCCGCCGGTTCGAGCGTGGTTATTACAGTACCCAACACTATTTGGACGTCGCTTCACCTTGGACATTATAGTGTCCACGACAGAGTGAATAGGCAGACCTCGCTAATGATTACGATGAATCAATGAATATAGACATTAGCTTCGGCAATGTTTTAGGTATCTGTATTTACACGCGATCTTGCTTCGACACAGTGGATGGGTCTATTATAACCCGCAAGAGATAACTTGTGACCTCGTTCGTAATATGACGTTAGTAGGTAGTGTTAGTAATACGCGCTCGAGTCACAAGTTAACTCTTGCGGGATATACTTCATTCGTTTACGTCAACTTGAATAAGAAATTATTGCATTACGTTATACCTTCTGAGATTTCGAAATCTACATGGTTTGGGAAAATTATGATGATTTGGGTCTATATTAAATATTAGATGTATACATGTCGATTCACGCATGTTATTATAAGACTAATATGTAGATATATTGTTTATAGCGACCCAATATTATAGATGTCGATGTCACATGAAAACACGTGCACAAATAATTTAACTGAAAAAGGACGCTATTGTTACAGTCGTAGATAATTCGTTTATGAAAAACATGAAGTAGGTGGTAGGTACGCATTTAATGAATTTCATATCTGTATACGTTTTGGAAGGCTCAATTTCAGTAAACTTCAATAAGGCCTTATAGGTCAGGCAACGAAAAGGTATAGATAGAGGGAAATGCTTGGAACACAATTTTGTTGACTTCGTAACTTTGTTTGGACTAGTTAGGAGACGAACTTATCAAACTTACGAAGTCAAAAATTGTGTTCCAAGCATTATCCTCTATACCTTTTTTGAGCATTCGTTGCCTGACCTATTAATCTGAGATGAAACGTCACAATTGAATGGACTAATCTTAGAACAAATTATTTTCATGTTCGGTCGAATAGACACTAACAGATGACGACATTTAGAAACAAAGAACCTAACGATCTGCTAAGATTGTGACATAGGTACGACTTCACGAAATTCTTGATTGTAAGACGTCATCGCACAAAATTGCAAGTCGATCAAACAATCTACGATGCCGTTTGAGAGGCACGCGGGGCTACGGCGCAATTCACACCGCAAACCGGCCGCGATTGCGCATCAAGGCTGGCAGCGCCTTCCGCGACCGCTTCTTCGGGGTCCGGCGGGCGGCCGCGGCGACGGCGGCTGCGCTGGCGTCGTTCTCTCGATTTAATTATTCTGCTCCGAAGGCCGATCGCCTGCGGCAGGCAGCGGGCGGTGCGCTGCGACTGGTCGGACGGGTGCGCCGCGCCGTGCTCTGAGCCCGGAAGAACGCGCAGACAGCGCGCCGCCGATCAACCGCCGCAACGCGCACCAGACTCCACGGCACCGCAGCGACACCGCATATCGAACTCACGCAACACACAATTTCGAAATAGACGACTTTCTCGGGTCCAGATAGCACTGCATACTTGACCACACAGAGTTAACAGTGGCGGGAGGGCCGCGCCATGCCCAGCGACTTAAGCCGCCGGCGGCACGCCCGCCGCCGCACAGTCTTGAAAGATGCATTGCAACACGAAATATATTTAAACACGTCGTAGACGACGTTAAAAATGTAGTGATGCAACCTAAAATTTAAGCGACCGTTTTAGATTTGATAATATATCATACATGAATTGGCACGACTATGTATCAAGCGAACGAACCTGCGTGCTGGTATGCTCTATATGAGTCATATGCGGCCGCGGTGAGACACGTTTGCTAGACGCATTCTCTACAACAATGGATCACCACACTACTTGATCTCATTATGTCATATAACGAAACAAAAAAACGAATTTGCACTCCACGCCCGCCCCAACAAATACCTACTGTGAATCTTATTACTGGCCGTATTTGCGCCCGATTCTATCAATATTTTCAATATAACATGTTACATGTTACAGTAACATCGATCATTCAGCACTATAGATCATAATTATAAAAGATACCAGAAGTTAGGTTGAAGTTTGTTATAAATAAATAGTTTCTGTTGTGAAATAGAAGAAGGAACTCAATTTCCTAAGGTGTCTTTTAGATGATATATAATTATATATATAAACTTCAATAAAAGTATAAACGAAACAAGAAATGATATCTATGAACCAATACTTTAAAAGTTACTTTTTCAATTCCTGTACCCTCTGCATGGCTGCGGAGCACACTGCGACTAAACACCAAGGTAGAACACCAAAAAAATTGGAACACCCTAGGAACCTGCAGGCAAACCAGGGAGGACCTCCCGACAATCAACCCCAGATTGTCAAGGAAGCTAAAGCAGCCAAAGAGGCCGGCGCTCCGTCTTTTGACAGGAGCCATAACTGGTCATGCACTACTAAACAAACACCTTTTTACTTTATGTGTTACAGACAGTCCTCTCGTCTGCAGAGCTAACATGGAAGAGGACGACACAGCCACCCACGTCATCCTGACATGTCCTGGAGTGGCGGAATACAGGGCAAAGCACCTCGGAACACCGGGGTCACTACCGGAGGCCGTCGGCAACATAAAGGGTCTGCTAGGCTTCCTGGTGGAACTGGGTTGGCACGAATAACAGTAGTGCCAAAACCCCTACGCAATTTATGACGTCGAGTTGCGGAAACCCAGATCGCGTACAAACTATAACCTACTAGCTACGGTACACAAAGTTTGTTTGGAGACAAACTGAACTATGCACAGAAGGTACAGTCAGCATCATATAGTTAGTAGCAGCAATAGTAGCCAAATATATCGCAACACGTTCTTATAACCATAGGAGTAAGGATTTATTTATTTAATCGTATGGCAATTATTATTTTGGCCTTTGAGTTTGTCACTCTTTAGTACCACCCAGGGGACACGTGCAGGGTTGTGGTAGGTAGCTCCTGCGGACGCGAGTGACAGTTGTCCCCCCTTTGTCAAGTGAGTGGGCAACTCAACTGTTAGAGGTTCTTAAGCCGCCCGAAGGCCTCTAACTCGGCTTAACGACTACTGTCATAGACAGCAACCGGGATCAACTGCTTAGCGTGCCTTCCAAAGCACGGAAGCGCTCATTTATAGTAACCACTCAAACAGGCGGTCACCCATCCAAAGACTGACCCCTGCCGTCTTTGCTTGACCTGCGTTATCGTTTCCGATACGCAGGCGCCGCCGGGCTATGAACGCTTCGGGCAAAGAGTAAGGATGTGGTTACGATATATTTGGATACTTTGGCTGCTATTAACTATGTCATGCTGACTGTACCTACATCTCAGTAAACAAATGCAAATTCATGTCGTTTCGCCATGCTACTACATCCTGATGCATCTTACACTGAGTGAAATTGGAACTACAATTCGTAAAATTCGTCATCTTATAACGTTCCTCGTTTTAGAACGGTGTTCACTTTTCTGATCTGTGAAGTCACTGTTAGGCGAGCGGTAAGGCACTCGGTGAAAGGACTAACTTACGAAGGTATTTTTCATACCTAATAAGTATTAATAGGATAGTGAATGTTAGCTGTGGTTACCTATAAGCGGCATCTTAATTACATTTTTCTATTTAAAAGCTAAATGTATTGTTCAGATGTGTTATCCGTTGGTGGTCCTTGAATAGATAAATAAAATAAAATAGATAGTGACTCGTCGGTTATTCGTGTTTACCGCACTACCTCGGTAAAATCACATTCAGCTTTATCTATTGCGGATAGGTTCCTAATAGGTAATTGCGAGTGTATAATCGTTAGAGTCGTGTTACTGAGATTGATAATTAACTCGCTTTGTTCCATTGCCGACTAGATGCTGCTCAAATGTTGTTTTCATAAATAACAGAAATATCTTCTGTCTTGTCTTATTGTATAGCTGCCCGCGCGCAATACGTGCAAGGAAAGCAAGCAAACCCGCGGGATAATATAGCCTATGTCTATCCAGAAAGTCCATTCTACAGGTAAAAGACTTTGATAGAAGTTCCGAAGATTACCCCTACAGATAAACTTTTCCTATGTATGGAAGCCAAACTTGCCCGAAATAGAAGAAGAAATACAACAGTTGGATGTCACGAACAAAGGCTATAACATAACATAACTAGGGAATGCAATTACCGGGCAAATTTCACTACCGGTAAATTACCGACTTGAGTGAGGCATTACCGGTTAACCGGTAAATTACCGGTAAATTATATTTGGCTAATAAGTAGCGTTGTTTGACGTTTATTTATCGTAAAATAAGCTATGATACAGTATAAAGAGTTATCATGTGCCGTAAATGCCGTAATAAGCAGATTCTTTAATATTTAAAACTTGCTCAGTGGTAGGAGGGCAAAAAACACAACTGAAAAAGTTCCTTGGGGATTAGCAGGTAGGTAAGAATTGTACAAGCCCACTTAGTAGTATAAAATAATATTTCACTAAATAGATGTTTCTACGGGCTTCAAGAGACGTATATATAAAAAAAAGCAACCATACCTAGATCAAAAAGAGTTGGATAGAGAAAAGGGTAGTAATAGTAACAATACATTTTATTTAAGAGCGTTCGTACAAATGGACTTTTTCTAGGAGTGGAGCTCATGGGGGTTCCAAATTGCGGCATTGGTTTAGCGATTCGGAGGGCTATATCTGTTACCTTAGTTCTGCTGCGGAAACCCTCATTTCTAATGCGATCACGCACTGAAAAAAATGGTTTGTTGGATTTACCAAATTAGCTAAGGTTGGCTGAATTACATGGAAACTAAGATAAATATAACAAAACCTCGCTATTGGACTTACAAAACTAAAAAGGTTGAAGTCGCTACCAGACTTCTGGTGTAAATCAACAAAGAGTATTTTACATTTTACAAAACAAATCTCAACAATTTGGTTTGGTTGATTATATCATAAAAATATAATAAATATAACAAGGCCTCGCGGTTGAACTTACAAAACTAAAAAGGTTGACGTCAAAATATAGTCCTTACCAGAGTTCATGGTGTATATTAACAAAGAATATTGTACATTTTACCAAACAAATCGCTACAAATCGGTTTGGTAGATTTTATAAATCAAATATGATAAATATAACTAGACGTCGCGGTTGAACTTACAAAACTAAAAAAGGTTGAGGTCAAAATATAGTCACTACCAGAGTTCATTGTGTTAATTAACAAAGAATATTGTACATTTTACCAAACAAATCCCTACAAATCGGTTTGGTAGATTTTATAAATAAAAATATGATAAATGTAACAAGACATCGCGGTTGAACCTACAAAACTAAAAAAGGTAGAGGCCAAAATATAGTCCGTACCAGAGTTCATGGTGTATATTAATAAAGAATATTGTAAGTATTACCAAACAAATCTCTACAAGTCGGCTTGGTAGATTTTATAAATAAAATATAATAAATATAACAAGACATCGCGGTTGAACTTACAAAACTAAAAAAGGTTGAGGCCAAAATATAGTCCCTACCAGAGTTCATGGAGTATATTAATAAAGAATATTGTAAGTTTTACCAAACAAATCTCTACAATTTGGTTTGGTTGATTTTATCATAAAAGTATGTTAACTATAACAAGACCTCGCGGTAAACTTACAAAACTAAAAAGGTTGACCTCAAAATATAGTCCCTACCAGAGTTCAAGCTGTTAATTAACAATAATATTGTACATTTTACCAAACAAACCTCTACAATTCGGTTTGGTTAATTTTTTATTGTAAATATGATAAATATAACAAGATTTCGCAGTTGAACTTACAAAACTAAAATTAAACTTACAAAACTAAAAAGGTCAACCCTCGAAATATAGTTCCTACCAGAGTTCATGCTGTTAATTAACAAAGAATATTGTACATTTTACCAAACAAATTTCTACAATTTGATTTGGTTTATTTTATAATTAAAATATGATAACTATAACAAGACATCGCGGTTGAAATTACAAAACTAAAATGGTTAAGGTCAAAATATAGTCCCTACCAGAGTTCATGGTGTAAATTAACAAAGGATATTGTACATTTTTACCAAACAAATGTCAAGAATTTGGTTCGGTTGATTTTATGATAAACATATGATTAATATAACATGGCCCTGTGGTTGAACTTACAAAACTGAAAAGGTTGAGGTCAAAATATAGTCACTACTCAGAGTTCCTGGTGTAAATAAACGAAAAAAATGAACATTTTACCAAACACGTCTCTACAATTTGGTTAGGTTCTATCAAAAAACTGGCCAAGTGCAAGTCGGACTCGCGCACGAAGGGTTCCGTACCATTATCTGTAAACATATTTATTTTATTCTGTTTTTAGTATTTGTTGTTATAGCGAAAACAATTATTAGTAATAATATTAATATTAAAGACAGACAGACAGCGGAGTCTTAGTAATAGGGCTCCGTTTTACTCTTTGAGTACGGAACCCTAAAAACGAGTCATTTAGGGATTACGCGGTATTTTCGATTTATGGTAAAGTGACGTTCGACGCTCGAGATCACAAACTTGTATTATTCATTGCGCCAACTTCATAAACAAGTCTGCAAAAATCAGAACTACCAACCCCGCCAACTACCCCGTACTTTCAGGCGACATAGTTACTTATTAAGAAAAGTCGTATCATTTTTAATTACCGCGATGAGTACGAAGAAGGCAAAGCCCATGGTTGTAGGTATATGTTTCAGTTTAAGTTCTAGTGACATTGTTACAAGGTTTATTATTCCAGTTTAACAAGGTTTTACAAAATAAATATCACGGAACAATATACTTAACACAAATATAATGCGGATTTCAGTAGCGTTGATATCTTTAGATATTCAAAGGCATCTTTTAAAATGCAAGTAATTAAAAGTGTTAAGAATAAGCAGCATAAATAGTATTAGAAATAGGTAACTCACCTCTTATCATGTTTAAAAATGTTGTAGTATTATACTTAAGTTACTAAATCTATTTGATTCACTCTAAATATGGGATTTATACAATAGTATTGTCATTAGGATAAACTATAGCAATATATTCTCATTTGCGGTAACCTATATAGATTGACATGCTTGGTTATGCTTTCATCTTCAAAACAAAAAAAAAACAATTACTCAAACTTAATTTAAAAAAAATCATCTCTATTTCACAAATGTTGTGATAGTCCGTTCAATTGTTTACATATCAAGTTATCTAGGTAAACCTGTAATTGGCCATACTACTGTGTATTATAGTATAAGTTACGTACTTTGTATCGCTGTTGGTTTTCTGAATAATTAATAATAATAACTAATGCACTTGCTAGTTAGAGCAACAAAGAGAGAGATAAACGAACTTAGTTTGTTTTGGTTTCGCGGTAGCTCCTCAGACTACGTTAAATGAGATAAGTAGGTACCTATTAGGTATATTGTGTAAATACGTAAATACATATAATAGTTAATGTAGTTAGCACAATTATTAGAATTACGTACGACTTAGTTTTGCTTCAATCATTATTAAAACGACATTACTTAAGTATCATAACCCATAAGGCATAGGTAACTGTATGCAATTGTATGTAACATGTATTTAACCTAAACCTATTTACGAATTAGTAATTAATTAATTATTAACTCTGTACTTATTATGATGTTTATAATCACACAGACAAACTATTCCGACAGTTTTGCGAGACCATGTTAGTTATTATGTTTATATACTCTGTGTAATAAATAAAATTAAATAATAATCTAGGCCGCTTTTCACGTTGTATGTAGGTACCTACCTAGCTAGACTTTACCCAAATTAATAATTTGCAGAGCCATACCACAGATTGCCATACTTATTCCCAGACAAAAAAAGTAAAGTTGCGTAGGTACTTACTTAATGATTATCTATGTAGTCTTTTTTTTTTTTTTTTTTTTAATTAAACATTGTATTAAAGTTAAGTGACCTACATTTATTTATTCAAAGCATACTTAATCAAAGCAATCCACAAAGTTAAATATCCACAGCGCAGGTTTCGTCAAAAATGAGCACGTAGTAATTAGGCTTTAACGACGTTTAAGTTTTCGTGGCTTTTCCTTAATACGAGTAAGTAATATCCTTCCTTATCGTGTGAATGTGAAAGTGTGTTAATTGGTTGGTCCTTCCTTGGTGTTTGTTTGGACGTCTTCATAAATAAGCAAAATACTTACGTTTGTCACGCGGGCCAAGCCGCTGACAAAACTAGTAAGTAGATACTACATGGTGTACCCATGTAGGTACAGTCAGCAGCAGAAGTAGCAACACAAAATAACACGCTCGAAATTATCTAGAAAGTCCGTATCCTCTTGACATTAGAGCCATGTGTAGGTCATTTTGAGCACTTTGACCCGCGTAGCTACTTTTGCTGCTGGATGTACCTTTAACTTTATCATTGATTAATTGACGTCTTAAAATATACAATTGGTAAATTACCTAAATACCTAATCATTACATAGTATACAACAAAGTCGCTTACGTTTTTTTCAATAGATAGAGTGATTCAAGAGCAAGGTTTATATGTATAATTCATGCATGTATTATACGTATAAATCCGTGCGAAGCCGGGGCGGGTCGCTAGTTATAAGTATATAATCAAGTAATAAATCGTTTTGTCTTTACTTGTTGGTCGTAGGAATGAGATTCTATTGCTTTGTTATTTTGCAACCTTTCACGCCACACAAAATAGTATTAAGTACTTACCTAGTCTATTTTTTCCAACAACATTAACACGAAACATTTGGCGTTTAGTAGGTACATAGGTAACTATCTACTCGTACCTTTTGAGAAAGCGCTGCAGTCACTACCAGACCTATACCTTGTTAAAATTACCAAAGAGTTTGGTAATTTTAACTAGGTAAAAGTCTGGTACATTTTACAAAACAATACCGCTGCATGCATAGTGAGATGTGACTATTCCCCTCCCCGACTGCCCTGCGGAGGTGCGCCCCTTCCCCCGGATACAGCATCTTGCGATGCGCACGCGGCGCGGCAGGCTTCATTGCGTTGAGGTAGTTCATTGTATATAGTCACTTTGTTTTGTTTGCGTTTTAATGAAATTTTCTTGGTGCGCCATTTCATTTCGGCTGGTGCGTAGTGGATTTAGTTTGCAAAGTGTAACCAACTATGGGTAGTGATCTCGACGATGACTTAAGTGTGGGGGTGACTGAATATTTGAAGGAATGGGGATTATCTCAATCTTCCATAACAAGTTTTGAAGGTAAGCATTAGAACGATATTACACTAAAAGTGCTAAATTGGCAACACTGATACCTTACTAATTAATTGTGAATAAGAATGATATTGTATGTGAATAACGTACTTATTCCATTGTTAGTTCTTTTTTGTCTGAAACACAGGGTAACCTATAGTTGACACCGTATATGGATTCTCCACCCATACCTCCTTATTATTAATGATTAAATATAATAATTTTGTGATAATAGTTTAATATGAATAGGAAGCTTAACTCAGGCTTAGATATTGACCTAGAAATATTGGTTACGTATTACCTACCTAATTACTTTGATTAATTTACAAAACGAATTTCAGTAAAATTTACCAAATCGGTTTGGTTGGCCATCGTTGCGTTTGTATTTTGTCTGTATGTAACTAACTGAACATTAAATAATGAGTTTAAAGACTGATGAATGACATATGTCTTATTTTTTTAGAAAATCAGACTTCGTTAAATTTGCTCGACTCCATTCAAGAAATGAACTGAAGGAGCTGATTCCCAGTTTAAAGGAAATACTATTATTCAAGCGGGGGTTGAACAAACTCCAAAACATTATTCATGTAAGTATTCCTGTCTGTTTTACATTTATTATCCATACTACATTTAAATGCGAAAGTGTGTCAGTCTGTTTGTTGCCTCTTAACGCTTAAACTGCTGAACCGATTTAGATGAAATTTGGTATCAAGATAGTTTGAGTCCCGGGGAAGGACATCAAATAGTTTAAGTCGGTGAAGTAGGTGGTAAAAAATTGTATGGAGCTATCGGAAGCATTATGCTGATATAGAACCGTTTCGTGACAAACGCTGTGTGTTGTTTGTCTCGAATAAATGTTTCTTTCTTTCTTTCTATCTCCTTCCTTGGGACTCCAATTATCTCGATACCTACTAAATTTCATTTCCTTCAGCTCAGCGGGTTAAGCGTGAAGAGGTAACAGACATACAGATATACAGACAGACACACTTTCGCATTTTTTATACTAAAAGGTACGAAATTTGAAATAAATGATAGCCTGTCATATTCTGATATATACTCGTAAGGTATTTAAAAATTCGTCCAGTAGTTTTTGAGATTAATTGAAACGTACATTCATCCATACATTCAAACTTTCGCATTTATAATATTAGTAGGATTAGTATGGATACGGTTAAAAGTAAACAATATATTTTAATTTCCAGAACGAAAGCGAAGTCCTCACCCAGCTGGACTATTGGATAAAAGCCCAAATGGCTAAGCGACTGCGGTGCCAACCCATCATCATTGCTGTCGGACCGACCATCGATGCCCTAAAGGACTTTTATGTTGCTTATGACGACATCCTTTATAATATCGACTCATTCCTGAAAGCGCTGGACGTATGCTTCAAAACTTTTCACTGCCTTGATGCAGAATATGGTTGGCAACATCTCGCTGCCTCAATATTATAAACTTCAAATTTCAAGTTGATAAAATTGCAACATGGAACCTTATAATATTGGAGCAGCGAATTCTGTTGATTCTGGAATCTACACAAAGACGTCAGAATACGGTGCGCTATTTTTGCAAACGATACTCCACTGAGAGCCCAGTCTATAAGACTACTCAGCAAATTTTATCATGACTTGTAACTCAGCCTATAAGATTCACACTTACTACGTATACCGTGAACAGGGTATCTATCTCGTAAACTTAAAATTAAGATATGTACAGCCAAGGAATTTGATTCACGTACGGTCAGCCGCAGAGAAAGAATGTGGGCCGCAACCTGGCAGCCTTTTGATTTTTATTATAAGAAAGGTTTTGTGCCCTACTGAGTCACTGACATAATTTTAAAATAAGTGATCTACAGTTTATTGTATCGATTCGCAAAATAAATTTTATTAAATGTACCAAAATTCGGACTATTTTTCTTTAAACCACCGTATTTATATAGCCCTTATAATATTAAATAAGGTTACTGGTAAATCGACGTTATTCCTTTTAACAGTGATATCTATTTAAAAAAGGCAATTTGTAAATGTTCACTCTCTAGGAACTGCTGATTTTCGGATAGCCTTCATGGCCTTTTTAATTGCAAATGAGCTTTACTATATCTCCCTAAAAAGAAATACGTTGGTTACCAATAAGCCTGCATATTTTTGAAGTGTTTGTCTTTAGCTTTTTTCATCTACAATATTTTTAGGGTGGGGCTACGAATAATCTTCAATCTACATAGAAAACTACGTAGTTTGAAAATCTAAACTGCTATAATTTTACTCTCATACCATGTCAGCAATATTGCAAGTTTCTAATTTTCAATGATACCACACCCTATTTATACTCTGGAAATCAAAAATGTGTTTGGTGATATCTACCTAAAAAGATGTGTACATTTTACTAATGTTAGTTTGATAAATTAACCAAACTAACACCATTAAACTGTACACTACTTATTTGGTACGTTTTACTAAACTAAGACCGGTACAATTAGCAGAACAAGCACTGATAAAATCTTGGTAGATATTACTAGTAAACATTTGGTAAAAACCACAGTACAAATCTGTTAGATATTACCAAACCAATTTTAGGAAAAAATACGAAACACATGATCGATAATACTTAATTATATTTGATAAAATCTGCGATCCACTTATAGTAGATAATACAATATTATCTTTGATATAAAGCACGATCCAATCTGATAGATGATACTAGACTAACTTTGATGAAAACTGCGTTACATATCTGGTAGATATATCAAACACCTTTAGTAGTAACTAAAATATAAATCTGGTAAATATTACCAAACTAAAGCTGACAAAATACACAGAACGTGATTAGTAAATACTACTTAACTTTGTTTGTTAGAGTTCACCAAATAAATTACATTATACTTACAAGTTAAGTTCAGCTCTTTCAATCAAAATGATTTAATACATTGTACCAATAGCAAGTGCTATATCTACCAAATTGTGTTGTAGATTTTACCAAATTACTTTTGCATTTTCTACTGACTAACTTCGGTAATTTGTACCAAAAAATAGTAACAGTAGAACATGCCAAAGGTATTTGGTAAAAAAAGACGAGTATGTTTGGTAAAATGAAAAATATCCGTTTGGTAGATTACACCAAACTACATTGAAAAAAATTATACTTAACTACTTTGATAAAAAGGTTACTAAAGTACTTTGTTTAAAAATGTACTAAAGTTCTTTGGTGAGAAACGTTACTAAAGTACTTTGGTAAAAAATATACTAAAGTACTTTGATGAGAAATGTTACTAAAGTACTTTGGTAAACAATTTTACTATTTACTACAAAATATAGGTGTAATCTACCAAATAAATTTGGTACAACACCAACTTATTTAGTTTGATAAAATCAACCAAAATTCGTGATAGGACCGAAATCAACCGCTAACTTTGGTAACATTTACACGGAATCTGGTAAATCCAACCTAACATTTTTTTCAGTGCGCAGATAAACTCCGAGCATAGCCATCTTCATTGCCCTTTGGGTGACTTCTAGCCTTCTATTGAGGCCCATAGTGAGCAACTACATTTCAGGTGCCATATCACTGGCAACACACACTGGTCGAACCGAGCCGACAGGACTGAAACTGGACAGTCTGTCATAGGTATATATAATCGTCTACAACTCTGAGCGTTAAGCGTCCGATTGTAATGGGAGTTGGCACGACGAGTTGGGATTTGACATGATCTTTGTCTTATCCATGTTCATCTTTAGACCGACTCGCTCGAGGACTTTACTGAGGTCATCTAGCATCGTACTAAAGTCTTCCATGGTATCAGCCAAGACTACTAAATCGTCAGAAATTCGAATGTGAGTGATGTACTCGTCGTTGATGTCTGCCTTCTCCAGTCCAGAGTCTTGAAAAAATCCTTAAGTGCAGCGGTGAACAGTTTTGGGGAAATAACATCTCCTTGACTGACTCCCCGCTGCAGCAGAATAGGTTACGCGTTCAAATCCTGGAGTCGGACTGACACAGTGGCGTTTTCGTACAAACACTTCAATACTTCGATATAGCGGTAGTCAACTTGGCACCGCTGGAGAGACTAGTACAGCCCAGGTTTCGATCAAATCGAAGGCTTTCTCGTGGTTCGCCAACGCTAAGAATAATGGCAGGTTATACTAGTCTTTTGTATAACTTGACGGAGCGTATGGATGTGGCCTACGGTGCTAAATCATCTCCGGGAACCGGCTTGTCCGGGAGGCTTGAAATCATCTAGCCTGCGTACGAGACGATTTGTAATGACTCTCGAAAACAGTTTATAAACATGGCTCAGAAGTCAGATGGGTTGGTAGTTCTTCAGCAGGGTGTTGTCACCCTTTTTGAAGAGAAGCACCACCACACTTCTGTTCCTTGCGTTTGGCTTTCTCCCTCCCAGTAAGACGAAGAGAGGTATTTCGTTGGATAGTAATGATGAGTATACCTCTTAAGTATTTAAATAAGTCGTCTCTATTGTACTTATTCAAACTGATCTTGATTCATATTTTATAAAACGGTACCGGAAATGTGTTTATATTTTAAGTTTGATTAACTTCGCTTGCCACACTAATACTTTTTTGCCGAATTTCTCAATGTTGATGGCCTTATGTTTTCGAGTAACCTTCTATAAGCCAGCACCGTAATAAATTGAGGTCCTGGTAAGGCTTTAAAGTCCAATTTGCAATAGGTCTCGTCATCCATTATAATGCACTGATTTTTCTTGGTCAATATACGGTCGTATAATTTCCTTGCCAGTTTTCTGACAACTATTGTTTGATTTTCATCTCGTTTTGGTAGTTTTAGTTTTTTATAGGTCTTTAGGTTGCATCTTAGTTTGATTCTTTGTATCATAGCCGAAGAAGTTTTGGCTCTTTTTGCCGCATCTCGAATTGAAAGGGCGGGTTTTGTTTAAACATTCTTACGACTTTCTTTTCTCATGCCAAGTCGGTTGTCCCCGGTTTTCTTCCAGATTTAGGCAAATCTTGGAGAGTACAGAAGTCACCAAATTTATTTATTATCTTGTGCACGCCCGCGGGACTCAACTCGTACTTTTTAACCAGTTTTCTAATCGTCATGTACCTTTTATTTTGCACCAATCGTCCAAAATATTTTTACGAACGTGTAAGCTAATTCGCCCCATGTTGACAGTTTGACAAAAGTAGTAATTGCTTTTTGTTGCAATTAAAAGAAAAGGATATAGTTCGTTATTTAAAAAAAATATATGCCGATTTTATGTACGTACCAGTTTTTAGAGATGCCTAAAGTTGTCTACTTTCTTTCCGATACGGTCCTTATTGGTAGGTTACGTTTACCTCGTGACGAGAACCTTGTGAAGGCCGATAAGGGCAACCAGCATGTGAGATGTTAAGTCGACGGATATTTTCCTGCGAAAAGTCGACTAGCGAAGATTTTCAGCTACTAGCTGGAGAGACTCGCTATAGATGGGGGACTCTCGCTGGAAAGCTAGAGTCAGACATCCACCACTGCCAGTGACACTCTAAAAATGTATATTTTATCAATAAATGGTTAAATAACACGTGCATGATACCGGACTCCCTGAATTTCGGACAAAAAAAGGACGAACAAATATTAATTTATTAAGTTGAGTCGATCGCTCGGTCAGATCTAGTTTCGTAGCCACACCAATATGTAAGCAGTCTTTTTTTCTAACACGTGTTTTTTCAGTCTTGATCTTTTTTGAAAGGAAAACATATTTAAATAATGGCACAATGTACAGGCGGCCAACCACTCATAGTGTCCAAAAATTAGCCCTTAAGGCGAGGTTGGTTCACGATCTGAAGAAAATATTGATTTTTAAGCTTCCAGTGTGAAGAAATAATGAAGAATTCTACTACAGAAAAAATACTGTAGACTGAAAAAGAAACAAAGAAGTTTCATAACCGAACATAATATAAAAAAATGGCTTGGTAACTTTGTAAAAAATCTTGAATATCGCCATAAAAATAAACTTAAATGTTCGAGATGTCGTAATTTTCAACGATCATCTATGTTTTTTGTCTTTTTGCCTCGCCTTAAGCTTACAGGAATATAACCAATCATAATTCGATACCTACCCTAGTTCACAATCGTACTAATTACGGGGAAAAAAGTGGTGTAGTTAGGAATGATAGTGCACAAATCATAAAGTTACAATTTCAGTGACAAAAAAATTGTAATTAGGACGACTGTGAACTAGGGTATCGTATACACTCAAGAGCAAAAGTTTCGGGTCACCCTAAATTAAATAACCGCAATAGGATTTTTTAAATATTTTACACTAGTCTTATTGACATAATAAACTATTCTTCGTAATACCCAAATGTATTAGCAATTTCCGGGATCCTATCATAAAAATATCAACATCCAAAAATGACGATTTTTGCGATATCTCGCTCCGTTAACGTTGTTTTTTTCATGGGTTTTTACGAGTCCGATTTAAACCTGGTAAAGTGTTTTTTTTTACTGTTATTTCTGCAGATTAGATGTAAAATTTAATAAAGATCATGACAGGGTTAAAAAACTATACAACCTTGCACTATTTTAGGAAATATGACGGTATTTCATCGACCTGAAATTTTTTCTCTTGAGTGTAGTATATTCTTAAAATACCACGGGAAATCCCTCAATTTGGTGCGGAAGCGCCATCACCAGTTTAACTCCCATTATCCTTTTTAGGATTCCGGAAATCCTCCGCAATCCGCTCGATCAATTTGGCAAGAAATATTGTCTATACTCTGAAAATCGTCTAGGGTAAAATCTGAAAACGATACATTTGCAATTTTGTACGGATCGAGGGATCGGCTAATCCGACTCGCACTTGTCCGGTATTTTTTTCATAATATCTATCACAAGGGATCAACATTAGAAGATGGTCCCGGGTGAAGTCGGCGTGGTCGCAACGGCTGAAAGAAAGAGCCGAGCGCTCCGTTGTTGCGAATGTTTTCCAGCGGCGCTCGCGCCGACCTGGCGAGGGCATTTCTTGCCTGGGCCACATTCCTCGCTCCACGCATTCCTTGCCGCGCACTCACTAACAGTCGTTTTATGACCTCTGCTGCTGTCGCGTGATTTAACTCTTTATACGATAATTAGAAACCATTAAAAGAAACCTAGTTTTAAGGAGATGCCATTGTAATAAGCTCTTTTGTGTTTTACATACATACATTTACTTTACGTATTAGGTACCTACGCAAATCTGGGAAAAATACAAACATACACATCGCACATTTAGAATGAAATCGACCTAACACACAAACATTTTTTTCTTGCGTTAGGTCGGTTTCATTCTAATGGTGCGACATATTGACCAGTTATTGGCGATTAACCCTAATAAGTTTCCAAAGTGTTACTTCAATACATTAGTTCCTATTTTTGTTTGATGCCCTTGCATTCTTACCAAAATCTACTGTACCTACACCTACCTGTACTGGAGCTTATTCACCCTTAATTTTCTTATAAAATGCTCCAGCATATTATAACTATATACGAATAGTTGCTTGGAGTATAGGGGTCTACTAATAATAGTTCATTCGTCGCAAGTACAGTAAGGTCAATTCTGTAGCCTGTACTTCATTAATACAACTAAAATGCGTAACTCACACGTAACGTACACATACATACGAGTTTATCAGAAATATTTAGCTAGTAGAAGACATTGAAGCTATAAATTTGTTTCGGATATTTTAGTTAATTGGTACAAATGTCTCTTAAGAATTTTCCTAACATATTGTGCGAAAATTATCAGGAACGTAAGGTGAACGTGGACACTAGGGTGGACGGGGTCGTCGCACGCGCCGGCAGGATCCTCCTCGTGCGCATTCTTCCCGCTAACACACCAAGTTAGAAAGTAAATTGCGTCGGAGGCGCTACCGAATACCAACTTTTATTCGAAATCTTGTAAAAGAAAATTTCCTTTTCACTTCTCATGCTCGCAAAGTTCGCCTTTGTGCTGGATGTATGCTGCACAAAATGCCACTTTTATGCTCTAGTGCACAAAGTAAAATTGTTTTAAAGACTAAGATAATCGGGCCTAACAGCCACACACACAATAAAACTTCGTAGAATAAACTTGTCATTTGATTTGATTTGCTTTAATAAATTTCACGTCCGTGTTTTTCATTACTAAATTAATAAAACCAGATAAAATAGGAGTCAATTAATATTTTAAAACGTATTGAACCATTAAATTACTTGGCAGTATGAGGTACCTTAAGTCTAATATCACGTGTCGAAAATTAAACATAAAAAATGTAAAAAGTTAAGTGACGGGAATGAGCTATTATTTTATTTTGCAATTATTTGTTATTTTCTCGCAATCGAAGTGAAAAGCAGTGTGTATAACTCGGGCATAAATTAGCCATTTAACCACTCGACTTAACTATCCACCCTCGCCGGTGGCTCGGGTGGATATAAACGTCTCAGGTTAAATGGCTCGTTTTATGCGCTTGTTGTACAATCTACTATTTTACACCGGCGCGCCGTGTGGAAAAGAAGTTTCAGTCTTTTACTAAGAGACTCTGATTTTGTATCTATGTACAGGCGAGTTAAGCTAGTCAGCAAACAATATGGAAGTGACGGCACTGTTAGCGTATCTACAGAAGGGTGTTTTCGTAGCGCTAGGGCGGGCGCTGCGCGGCGGGCGGCGGCGCCAGTGGTTCCCGGAACACGCCGGAATGCGACTATTTACAACTTTTTCCTATTTGGTAACGTTTACAATACGCGCACGTATTACAATGCTACGCGGCTACGCCATAATGATGCAAGCGTCATGCTCGAGTAACGGTATATATAAGGAAAAACTTGCGTTTCTGAACTTTACGCTTATATAACGCCTATGTGGTCAACTTATTGTCCTCAATTAAAGAAACTACAGTGTACGATACGACGTATCATTGAGGAATAACTACTTCGATTAAATACATACCTATGTGCTTACTTACTTAAAAGCTGGACCAGGACAGGAATAAATAGGTACATACAACCTATTATGAAATCAATTGACACTTAGTGATGGTAGGGTAAAAATGATTCTACAAGCATGAGACCCCCTACATAGTGCAACATTAAAACAAAAAAGCACTTAGCTAATTAAAAGATATAAACCGTTTGTTAATTTGCATCAGAATATAGAGAAACAGCAAAGGAAGCGCAAGCTAATGCTTAATTCAACATAACTTTCGTTACGTCTAATTATAACCCAATATAAGAGGGAGCACGAGGCGAGTCGGGTAGCTGAGGCCGGCTGCAGTTGCTAAATGAATTAGCCACACAGGAATGGGGTCGGGCAGTCTGGCTGCGTTGGCATCCGGCCTAACGGCGCAGTCGCGCGGGCGCATTCTCTAGCTCGCCACATCCAGCTAGCGGGAGGCGACAACTTCTAACACTACTTTAACCAATACCGAGCCGCTCACATAACCCGAATTTCGCTGGCTTGTCTTTAAAACATTTGAGCATCTTATTATCTCGCAGCCCTTGAGGTAAAACTCCGGAAGAATTGTTTAAGACTGATCTAATTGATGACTTTGGCACGTGCCACACACTGCCCGTGTATATAGATGTAGGTCAACAACATATCAACAAATGCCGTTGCAGATACCGACAACATTCTAGGAGCACGAAAATTATAACTAAGCTAAACCAAAAACTAAAATGTAGAGCAAAAGGTATGCATAATAGAAATAAATTAAACTTACTCGCACCATGATACATACGAACTTTCAAATCAAACTTCATGTGAAAAAGTAATCAATTGCTTACATATTTTCAGTATAAAAAGAAACACCGTGGTTAATTGTTTCATTTTAAAACTAGACATGTAAAAGCAGCATATATAAACCCACTTATTTAATCGTATGGCGATCTGTAGAATACGAGTAGACGAATATCCATGTGATATATTTATAGTTGCGCCTATTTCGCCGGAAGTGATGTCACTCATTTAGCACCACCCAGGGGACACGTGCAGGGCTATGCTAGGTAACTCCTGCAGACGCGAGCGACAGATTGTCCCCAGATATACCCATAAAGCAAATCTATAAAAAATTTAAGATTCCTCGTCTGTCTGGTTTTTCCATTTTTTCTATCAAACACCCTTTACGTCATCTCAAGACGACGGACGCTTTTATAACTAAATCATCATCATCATCATCATATCAGCCGAAAGACGTCCACTGCTGGACATGGGCCTCCCCCAAAGAGTGCCACAATGGCCGGTCCTGCGCCACCCGCATCCAGCGGACTCCCGCGACCTTTACCAAGTCATCAGTCCACCTTGTGGGGGGGCCTACCCATGCCGCGCCTTCCAGTACGTGGTCGCCACACGAGAACCTTTCCGCCCCAACGGCCATCGGTTCTACGTTCAATGTGCTCCGCCCACTGCCACTTAAGTTTAGCAATTCGGAGGGCTATATCGGTTACCTTGGTTCTGCTGCGGATATCCTTATTTCTACCTACATTTATAACTACATAGTTACATAAATATAATCTTCGGAATTTCAGGGCTGATGACAAACTCTTTTATTCAGACTTTGATCGTAAGAATGAAATAAAATATAAATAAGCTTTTAAAATGTCATAAATTGTCTGAAACTGTGAAAGAGCAATATAAATAATTCGGTTGTTTCACCAGAAAATGAACATCGAGTTTAATGTCGTATCGCGGGACGATGGCAAGAGGCCGGACGGGATGACCCTGGTCCCATGGAAGATGGGACGTGTGCTGGTCTGGGATGCTACTTGCGTTGACACTCTGGCACCGTCTCATCTTCCCCGAACCTCGACCAGGGCTGGTGCGGCAGCAGAGGCGGCTGAAACTAAAAAAATTGCTGTCTCGGCCCTCATTACCACTTCGTGGCATTCGGTGTTGAGACACTGGGGCCGTGGGGTCCAGGCGCCAGGACGCTTTTTAAAGAACTGTCAAAAAAGCTCGTCGATACAACTGGTGACCAACGAGCTGGCAGCTTCCTCGCTCAACGCTTAAGCATTGCGATTCAGCGAGGTAATGCTGCCAGCATCTTTGGCACGATGCCGCGGGGGCCTTATTTAGATGTTTTTTAGTTTCTAAGATTAGTTTTGAGGTTTTGTATATATTTATTTAAGTAGTTTCTTAATTCATTTTTTATTTAGGATGTTTTATACTTAGTTTTAATTTAATTTAGTTCATATATATTATCATCTTGTATATACTTTACGAAATAAACATATTAAATATTTAACAACTGAAAAAAAAATGTCGTATTAACAGTGAATGTGGAGTAGTATTTTCTGGTGGTCAATATAAAATTATTTAAAGCGTCTGGCCGCGACGCGTTGTGTCTGCGCACACTGGCACACTGAGGTTATCAAAGCTACCACTGCCAAATAAATTTATTTTATAGTTTAACGACAAATTGTTGACACAAATGATACACTAGTGAATTAGAGGCGGGGAAAAACATTAAAACTCGCAGTTTACTAACATAAACAGGTCTGGCGAGGGAATTAACGACTTTGTGATATATAATTTCAGGTGGCATGAAGCTTTATTTTAGCCGCTTTTAGAGAAGTGTAATATTAAGCGATGACCCATCATTCATTCTACCTATATAACGTATGCGGAGTGAAATTTAGACAAAGTTTGGCTATGTAAAATGTGAAAAATAAATTAAAACAAAAATTATGTATAACTGTCATTGTAACGTCTATATGTCTGTCAATCACTTTGGTAAGTTTCGTGAGGATTGGTTCATAAATTTTGTAACTATGGTTAGTCGACAAGAACGACGTCGTGAAACTGTATATAATTTCTACAGTTCACATCCCCTATGGCCGAAATCGAAGGTGGTGGAACATTTTGTAGAGATGGGTGAGAGTCGAAGCACAATTTATATATTCTCTCGTCCTTTTCCTTGCGGAAAACCACTATTAGAAAGCACGGTTCTGGAAACCATAGCAGTTTGAGCAAGTTTTCTGAGCGAGCTCGACTACAGAAAATGACGGCCGACCGAGTCGCTAAATCGTATAGAGAGCTAGGAAGGAAATTTAGATGTGACGGTAAAACGGTTAAAAAATATTTTAAAGACATGGGCATCTTCAATCGTTCAAGAAAAGTTAAGCCCGCCGTCTCCGAAAATCATAAACTTACTCGGAAAATGCGGCTACGTCATTTGGTCAAAACATGTAAAAACTAGCGGTTTTTGCGTTATAGGATTTATGGGTGACGAATCATAAGTCACATGGAAATTCGTGGCAAGGTAACTTTTATTTTGAGAACACCAATAGTCCAACGGACGACAACGTGAAATATGTCGAGCATACGAAGTTTCCTAAAAAAGTTTTCTTATGAAGGATAAAATTGCACCTAAAAAATGCTTATATCTGTATTTTCGACAGCGATGGACAAAGTACCACAAAACTGCCGTAAATCATTTCGCATTGGAGTAAACTTTTTTTAGCATTGAACGTCGTGAAATACACTATTAAAAAACATTAATATTTATAAAAATAACAATGTGTTTTTTATTTAAAACTACATTGAACTTTGTGCAAATTTCACTCCGCATACGTTAATGTCATGGCGTCCGGCAGGCCTTTAAAACGTTATAAATATAGCGCTATTATAACGCTATAATTCCGTTATTTGCCGAGATTTGTATAAAAAATTTAAACATATCGTTATTAATAACGTTATAATATCACTATTTTTATAACGTTTTAAAGGCCTGGCGTCCGGCTTGTTCATAGTTTAGCGACATAAGAGTCTACTTGAATTATTTCTAAGCTCAACAAGTAAACACTACAATGAATACATAAGTTCTCTTCGATATGTGTATCCTGCCTATCCTAACGTATGGCGCCCAAATTTGGTCGCTAACAGAAGCCCAAAGGTGCCAAGACCGCGAAGCTTAAGTGGGACTGGACTGGACATGTCTGCCGAATGCACGCGGAACGATGGGTCAAATTAGCCACCGAATGGACCCCAAATGATGGCTTCCAAAGTAGAGGCAGACCGAAAAGGCGATGGCGTCCCTTGATACATTTTGTACAGATTGGCGAACACTAGCAATGGACCGAGATGAGTGGCGGAAAAAAGGGGAGGCCTTTGCCCAGCAGTGGGACACAATATAGTCTAATAAAATAAAATAAATATATAGTTACATACAAACACTCGAAACACATAACCCTGCTTCTGAGGCAATCGGGTAAAAAACTAAAAGGACTTACCAGAACGCTCTCCACGTGGAGAAACCTGCAGCTTGTAGCGGCAAACTGACCGCTAGGCCTTCGGGGAAATTCTGGATGCCGATGCCCAGGGCTAGCGTCCTGTTGACAACATAGGAAACAATTAGAAGGAGGCAATATATAGCTACATCATTTTACGGACTGTGAGTAGGTAGGGTAAATCGCCAGTAGCTGGCCACCCTACCCTGCTGCCCCCCTCATACTAAAAATGAACTCAGCACTGTTATCACAAGAAGGCGCGCGAGCTCTCTCGATTTTTCTCGCACTATACGTCTCTTTCTAAGTTTTCTAATAAGAAAGATACGGATAGTGTGAGAAAAATGAGAGAGTTCGCGCGCCGTCTTGTGCTAACCGTGCTGTTCCCCTACACACAGATTTCAATTTAGAATGACGTGGCCAGTAATGGGGAATGGATGAAAATTTTAGAAGTGCCTGATTTTTTTTTGGTGATAGGAATAACCTTCCTTAGCACCAGAAAAAAGTAGCAGACTTTTCAGGTGCGTCAATTATTTTTCAAAAATATAAACAGTTTCCTCACTTTCGTTTTGGGTTTAGGACGGCGAATGAGACATTTTCCTTGATTCGTCTCATATTACAAAAAATATCTTAAAAATCCGTGGTAAACTGACACTAGCAATGATATTGACACCTGCAGCAGCTATATTTGTCATTGTCAGGGTCAGATATTCAAATTTTTTTTTGTAATATGAGACGAATCAAGGAAAGTTTCTCATTCGCCGTTCTAAATCCAAAACGTAAGTGAGGAAACTGTTTATATTTCTCAAAAATAATTGACGCACCTGAAAAATCTGCAATTTTTTTCTGGTGTTAAGGAAGGTTATTCCTAACACCAAAAAAAAATCAGGCACTTCTAAAATTTTCATCCATTCCCCATTGAAACCTTATACCAAAATGAATTCTTCTATAGGTGAATAGAGTCCAGTTTTAGTATGAGGTGGCCAGTTATTGAACGGCCAGCTACTAACGATTTACCCTATTTTGTACAACAAAAAAATCCTTTAATTCTTCACCATCTCTTCCTATTTTTCCTCGTTCAGCGGTCTGCTACCTACAGATCTTGTGAATACTCACCTTAGGGCTGCTTTTCAACCAGCAACGGTAACGCAGCTTAGCTTTTGTCATACTATCACTTATTCTGTGCTTTTGTCCAGTAATATTTACTGAACAATCTTAAAGAAGATGGAACAAACACGTGAAATACAAGTGCATTGTTACCAATAGGCTAATTTCGCCTGTATTCGGCAAGCGCATTACAATAAAAATGTCTGTCATGTTTTATCGAACGAGCGAGCGAAGCGAACGAAGTTCTATGTTTCAGCTTGGGCCGAGAATCGTTTGTCTGCCGGTGTCCGGAGCGGCGTATGTCCGGCTGTTCTCCTCTACAGGTCGCATTTCTCAACCGATATTCGTGAAGTTTTGTGAGCAGGTTCGTTAATTATATAGTTTTTTTTTTAAAGTCACTATTTCAAAATAAAAAAAATGTTTTTTTTTATTATTACAGGCTTGCGTGTTTTACAGCTCACAGAGCCACTACTTATTAACTGTCAGACTTGTTTTCTCAGTCTTCTGTCAGTAGAAACAATATTACGACACTACAAATACTCTTATACTTGTATATACTTTAGTTAAAAAACATGATTAAATAACTACAGGCTCATTTACGTGTTAACCAACATGTAAGCAATTTCATGAATGAAACGCATCATCATGCCTGTAGCCATGCGAAAATGTACTGAAACGTTACGTAAAACGTGACATAAAACCTATCGTGCTAGGTCCTCAGTGGGCCATGTCCAGTCAACCAATTTGATTTAACGCTTTCAACTCTTTGCCGTGGGAGTCGATTAAAGATGCACTCACTTACCATCAAGTGCCCCTCTACGCGCTTAAAACGCTTGGTTGGAAGTTATTTGCAGGACAGGGGTATCAAATACATTGATCAGGACGGGGCCCTCCAGCTAAAAGAGATGACTTGCGGTGTTCCTCAGGGTTCCGTTTTGGGACCCCTGTTGTGGAATATGGCGTTTGATGCGGTCCTCAGGGTGGATCTTCGCGATGATGTACATATCGCCTGTTACGCAGATGATACGTTAGTACTGGCCATCGGGCGATCGTATGAGAGAACCATAGAGCTCGCAGAGGAGGGGATAGCACGCGTGGTAAGGACGACAAGTCAGCTGGGTCTGAAAATAGCGCCACACAAAACCGAGGCGGTGAGGTTCCATAAACTACCAAGAGGGAGAGAACCACCCAACCTGTCGGTTCATGTAGGCGATGCGGGGGTTCCAGTGGGTCAGTACCTAAAATACCTCGGTCTGACGCTAGATAGCCGCTGGAGATTTGAAGAACACCTCAACCGCTTGGTTCCCCGAATTCAAAAAGCAGCGGGTGCTATGCGCCGACTAGAGGAGACGAGGGACCGTCACCTTTCGGTTGACACAGGTGCTTACCGGACATGGCTGCTTCGGTGAGTACCTGAATTGATTGCACAATGCCATCACTGCTCATCACTCACTGGAAGTTTGCCCTGCATGGGACTCCGAGAGATTGGGTCTGGTTAGCGTGGTTGGCTAAAATTTGTCCCTGCCAGTAATCATATCAAAAATGCTGGCAGTGGACTCGGCGTGGAGAGCCATGGTCTCCTTCTGTGAGGTAGTGATGACCCAGAAGGAGATCGCTGAAAGGGAACGAGAGAGACTAGATCCCACTCGAAGAAGGCAACGTCGAGGACGAGAACGGAACCGGCCACCGTAGGCCAGCGCCGTAAACCGTGTAGGCTCGGGCATGAATAGGTCTACGGTCTACCCTGCCTGTCGTAGAAGGCGACTAAAGGGGGTCATCGGGGTCGCAGTGTTTCTGGCGGGGGCCGGGGCACTCACTCAAAAACCCCAGGGACGGCAACTATCATCCTAGGACGAGCCAAATGTGGCGTGGCTCGAGGGGGTCTTCAGTGCGTTCAGAATGAGATCCTGGAGTCCTCCGCATGAGAGCGCAGATGCCAGCCACCGTGGAGTTTTTAGTGGATAGAAATACCACATAACCCAGTCATCCCCCGATGGTTGGGTACCAGGTTCGCAGGTTTCCTCCACGAAAAAAAAAAAGGCCATCATAGAACCTTGCCGTTGTAAATGCTATGTCAATACGGGTTACTAGGATTATTGCGTCGCTATGTAGCAGTTACAATGACAGGGTTCTACGGTGGCCTAGGAATCAAATTGGTTGACTGTACATGGCCCACTGAGGCCCTAGCACGATCACGTTTATGTCACGTTTTACGTGACGTTTTTGTACATTTTCGCCGTAAAACATGGCGATAAAACCTAGTGTGCTTAGGGCCTCTGGTGGGCACATGAAACACATAGAAAACAGGGAATAGGCGATAAGCACCGTCTATTCCCCGTTTTCTGCTGCTGGCTGACATGTCATGGGTGCACTTCGACCTTCTTCGCAGATTTAGGTAGATTTTCTTCTATGTATATTATACAATCGATTCTATCGAATCATATTTATTCCGTACATGAGTTGCTAAGTAAGCTTATTGTTTCAGAGCCAGGCTGAACTACTCCGCTTCCATAGAATCTCTTTGCTGTAAATACACTGTCGAGTTAGATTAAATACGCAGTCAAGGTTCCTTAGGAATTAGCCCCACCTCAGGAAAAATGGCGAAGTACTTTCAAAGATGAGATGGTCGCTAACTTCACCTGACTTATCTATAGTGCAAGTCGTAGAAGCCCAATTTCAAAGAAAAACCGGAAATCGATCTACAGTTTAACGTATGCGGAGTGAAATTTAGACAAAGTTTGGCTATGTAAAATGTGAAAAATAAATTAAAACAAAAATTATGTATAACTGTCATTGTATATATATGTCTATCAATCACTTTGGTAAGTTTCGTGAGGATTGGTTCATAAATTTTGTAACTATGGTTAGTCGACAAGAACGACGTCGTGAAACTGTATGCAATTTCTACAGTTCACATCCCCTATGGCCGAAATCGAAGGTGGTGGAACATTTTGTAGAGATGGGTGAGAGTCGAAGCACAATTTATATATTCTCTCGTCCTTTTCCTTGCGGAAAACCACTATTAGAAAGCACGGTTCTGGAAACCATAGCTTATAAGTTTTTCGTTAGTCCGAATAATCTATCTCTGTTCCTGGATAAAAATATATGGCCGCAAGGTATTGTTTTTCGTAAGTTCGTGCATTTTCAGTACAGATACGGGATCGGAACAAGATCTGAGAACGGCAAGCATGATATTATAAATGGATAGTACGATATATAGATTCGCTAGCTTTAATTGCAAAAACGTGAAGCGCTCAATAGATACGGTAAGGGAGTTGTGCCGAACCTGCCATATCGTCGCTTTGCAAGAAACTTGGCTAACTACTGAAGAGACTGTACTCTTGAATACAATTGATGAAGACTTCTGCTCAACTGGTACGTCTGCCATGGATACCGGCGATGGCATGATGGTCGGTCGTCCGTATGGCGGGGTCGGCCTCTTATTTCGTAAATCAGCGTTTCAAAATGTGTCAGTGGTGCAGTGCGATAATGCTCGTTTGTGCGCGATTAAAATCATGACAAATGACAGTCAACCGTTATTAGTGGTCAGTGTTTACATGCCTACGGACTGCAGAGACAATTTGGGCGAGTTTACGGACTGCTTGGGGGCGGTGAGTGCCATAATTGACGAGTGTGGGATAGAATCGGTATACATAATGGGTGATTTTAATGCTCATCCGCACGAACGTTTTTATAGCGAGCTGGTTAACCATTGCGACGAACAAAAGTGGTGTTGTGTGGACGTAGATAAGCTAGAAATAGATACCTACACTTTTTTCAGTGATGCACATCTATGTAGAAGATGGTTGGATCATTTTGTACTGTCACAGTCCGCGGTGCCGTCCGTTCGCAATGTTTATGTAGATAATAATTGTGTTACATGGTCGGATCACTTTCCGTTATTTCTAGAATGTGACCTCAATGTAATAGTCCCTAGAACAACAAGTCAGGTTCACGTAGATAAAAATGTAATTTGGGGAGAAAGAACGGCAGAACAAATTGTTATTTATCGCGAGGAATGTCACAAAAGATTGCGTCAAATTAATTTTCCAACGGAATTTGTATCCTGTGCCGATCGGTATTGCCATGAACAGGGACATAAGAAAGTGTTGGACAGGTTGTGTGAGGAAATCGTAGGTGCACTCACGAGTGCAGCGACTGTCGGTCGAGGAAATGGGAAGCCGAGGACTAAGAAACCGATTGTAGGTTGGAACAAACATGTCAGTGCCGCTCATGGGGTGGCTAGACAAAGGTTTCATGATTGGATAATGGTCGGACGGCCTTATAGTGGTATTATGTTCAATGAGATGCGTGAGAGTCGAAAGATCTTTAAATCGCGCTTGAAATGGTGTCAAGATCATGAACACCAAATAAAGCTGGACATTATCAGCTCTCATCACTCAAAAAAGGATTTCCGTTCCTTTTGGAAGGCCACTAACAAATTGAAACCTTTGGGTGGCCACCCGGCTAGCGTAGAGGGCGTTAGCGATCCAAAAATCATAGCCAACCTCTTTAAAGACAATTTTGTTATCAAATCGGCTTTAGGCTCAATGAAGTTGGGGAGGCTCAATAGTGAGACCGATATTGAGAGCGTGGGTCCCAGCCTTACCGCCAAGGACATTGCTCAAATTATTAAATCAATGTCTAGAGGTAAATCACCCGGGTACGACGGTCTCTCCATCGAGCATCTCCAGCATGCAGGTCCCCACATATCGCGAGTGTTGGCCATGTTTTATACCCTGTGTATTAGGCATTCTTATCTGCCAGATAACCTAATGCGAACGATCGTTGTACCTATCGTCAAAAACAGGACGGGGGACCTGGCAGATAGGAATAACTACAGACCCATCTCGTTAGCAACAATCATGGCAAAAATACTTGATAGTGTGCTTAATTCACAGTTAAAGAGTCATGTAAAACTGCATGATAACCAATTAGGTTTCCGACCACAGTTATCTACAGAATCTGCGATTCTGTGTCTTAAGCACACTGTCAGGTATTATACCAAAAGTAAAACCCCGGTGGTAGCCTGTTTCCTCGATCTATCTAAGGCTTTTGACCTGGTTTCCTATGACCTACTATGGAAGAAGCTGGAAAATACCAGTTTACCGCAGGAAACCATTCGCATATTTAAGTACTGGTATGGAAACCAGGTCAACAGTGTTAGATGGGCTAACGCGCAGTCTGATGAGTACAGGTTGGAGTGTGGGGTGAGACAGGGAGGGCTGACCTCACCTACGCTATTTAACCTGTATGTAAACGGGCTAATCGAGGCGCTCAGCAGAACCCATGTTGGCTGCCATGTAGGTGGAGTTTGTGTTAACAACATAAGTTACGCGGACGACATGGTGCTGCTGAGCGCGTCGGTGTGTGGGCTGCGTAAGCTGCTGAAAATTTGTGAAACGTATGCAACAAATCATGGCCTTAAATATAATGTTGCTAAGAGCCAGTTCATGATATTTGAGTGCGATCGCAAGAAAACAGTGGAAGTTCCTACCATTTGCCTCAATGGTACCCCTATGGATAGAGTGGACCATTTCAAGTACTTAGGCCATGTGATCGCGACCGACCTCAAAGACGACCTGGACATGGAAAGGGAACGAAGGGCCCTGTCGGTCCGGGCGAATATGATCGCCCGCAGATTTGCAAGGTGCTCTAAAGAGGTGAAAGAAACTCTGTTTAGGGCGTTTTGCACCTCCCTCTATACCTGCAATCTGTGGGAGCAGTATACGCAACGGGCATATGGGGCCCTTAGGGTCCAGTATAATAATGCGTTCCGGGTGTTGATGGGACTGCCTCGTTTCTGTAGCGCATCAGGGATGTTCGCGGCGGCGCGTGTGGACTGTTTTTATACGAGCATGCGTACGCGCGCAGCATCCCTGGTGCGCAGGGTGCGCCGCAGTCCCAACAGCATTCTGCGCATGATAGCGGACAGGGTTGACTGTCCCTACATGTCGCACTGCGAGGGACTACACTCCCCTGTCAGTGTTGTTTTGTTTTAAATGTAAGTTTAGCTGTAACTACTAACCCCCTAGTTTTGTAAATTCTACTAACAACATGTGTCCATGGTTACACGAAATAAAAATTTCATTTCATTTCATTTCATAGCAGTTTGAGCAAGTTTTCTGAGCGAGCTCGACTACAGAAAATGACGGCCGGCCGAGTCGCTAAATCGTATAGAGAGCTCGGAAGGAAATTTAGATGTGACGGTAAAACGGTTAAAAAATATCTTAAAGACATGGGCATCTTCAATCGTTCAAGAAAAGTTAAGCCCGCCGTCTCCGAAAATCATAAACTTACTCGGAAAATGCGGCTACGTCATTTGGTCAAAACATGTAAAAACTAGCGGTTTTTGCGTTATAGGATTTATGGGTGACGAATCATAAGTCACTTAAAATGGAAATTCGTGGCAAGGTAACTTTTATTTTGAGAACACCAATAGTCCAACGGACGACATCGTGAAATATGTCGAGCATACGAAGTTTCCTAAAAAAGTTTTCTTATGAAGGATAAAATTGCACCTAAAAAAATGCTTATATCTGTATTTTCGACAGCGATGGACAAAGTACCACAAAACTGCCGTAAATCATTTCGCATTGGAGTAAACTTTTTTTAGCATTGAACGTCGTGAAATACACTATTAAAAAACATTAATATTTATAAAAATAACAATGTGTTTTTTATTTAAAACGACATTGAACTTTGTGCAAATTTCACTCCGCATACGTTAGCCATTTGGCACACGCATACTAGAGGTCAAAACTATTTTTTGACCCGCAGTTCCTAAAAAAAAATCCCTTAGGAGGGGAGTGCCATGAAAATATCTTCATTAAGTTTTTTTTTTTTTATGTGTATAATTTTTCAATATGACAAAGTAACACAGTTCTACTGGAATTGTCTTGAACTGTGCTGTTTTGTTTATTATTGGTGTCATCTAATACAAATACAAAATTATTTATTTACCAATACAGCAAAACAATAAATACATTATCAGTGGCCCTCACACTAGGTCCAGCCTGTGTCGTGAGGACCGAAAGAAAACAGTTAGGGATTATACAATATGAAGATGCGTGTACAGATAAGATCTAAGTGATAATAACTATCAAAAACGATAAATTCTTTGTCTCCCCGCCCGTCCCTCAAGATCTGAGTTCCGATCGTCGCGAGCTGCATTTAGCTGCATCGTTATAATCACTTAGATAACACCAATAATAAACAAAACAGCACAGTTCAATACAATTCCAGTAGAACTCTGTCATTTTGAAATTTAAAAAATTATACACATTAAAAAAAAAAACTTAATGAAGTTATTTTCAAAATTGCTTTCTTGGGGTTAGATATCAAGATATAACGTATCATTGGTGATATAATGTACAATAAAAAACCGTTGCGTATATCGTATCTGAAAGAGTCCAACCTTGATATTTTGTGTCAAAAACTAAACAAACTATACCAGCTGATGAAAAGGCGTAGTTAAAGGGTTAAAGAGGTATTTCCCGTTGGATATATGGATACTACGTATCATTTTATGATTGATATGTACTGTATCTGTACTATAGTTCCATAAGTCACGTCAAATAGGTATTGAAGTATAGAACTGTATCACTTTCTAATATTGAAAAATAAAAAAAAATTACTTAATGAAGTTATTTTCAAAATTGCTTTTTTGAGGTTAGAAATGAGGACATTCCGTATTATTTGTGGTATATTGTATTAAACACAAATCAGCCATATCGTGTCTGGAGGAGCCCAAACTTGGTATGTTTCGAAAATTGATTTTGTGTTAATTTAAAAAAAAAATATATAAAATGTAATGATGTGGTATATTTTTAGAATCGCCTCAAAATGCTCTTTTATTAGATACCACACACGATATGATTCTAAAAAAAAAAATTTTTTCTATACAAAAAAATAAATGTCATGCATGGCACTCCCCTCCTAAGGGAATTTTTTTTAGGATCTGCGGGTCAAACATTTTGTTTTGACCTCTAGTATGCGTGTGCCAAATGGCTAAACTGTAGATAGATTTGCGGTTTTTTTAATTGTACAAGCTACACTACTAGGTAGATAGGATAGGGGTAGGTTATATTTGTATATTCGTGAAGATAAGTAATCCCCACAAAAAATCTAGCAAGAAACAAAAGTCGTTTAATTGAAAAAGGTATCAAGTAATATCTACGGGTTCCTACATTCATGAAGCCTACCGCTGACGACAGAAGATGCATTCCAAGCGAGGACGCCTCTCGCATCGCTCTAGAAATGCGAATAGTTATAACTGTACCTACAACCTGCGATGTAAGGCACTACGTATGTACTAAGTACTGTTTCTTAGAAAGTACCTGCAGGTAGGATTCAGTTTAAGCAAAGGCATTTAGCTTTTTTTGATTATCCAGATTGCTGACAGGCTTCTTCCGGCTTAAATGAAGTGAATATTTTCAAAACAATATATGTTAGAAAAAGAGACATTTGACTGCTTTTTTTTTCGACTGAATCTAAAAAAAACATATAGGTACATACACAATTTGGTGACAGTCTTGTCAAATTCAAAACATTTATTCGTGACAAAAAAAATACACAGAAACAAAATAAATTATTGCGGGAGTTCGCCGGGAGGTCCCCCAAGGGGTAGACCCCCAAGGGGTAAAAAAAAACACGGCATTGTTACGAAATTGACGGTTACGTGTTTTTCGTATTTATTTATTTTATTATCTGTGTGTGTTTGTCACGAATAAATGTTTGAGTTTTGACTACTTATTGAGTTTATACGGCCACAATTCGGATATCCCTTTCACATCCCAATTGCACCCGTTCTGTTCTGACACGAAAGAGACCGCAGATGTATGAATATAAGGAGATCGGACATGCCGGCCGATTTGTATTGAGTACGCCTGTCGCAAGTTCATTAACTCACACAACGCCCAAGTAATTGACAAGACAAAACACGCACACATCTAAAACACACACACTTGTATTTGACAATAAAACGCACACACGCTTATTTGACAATAAACGCGCATCATATCAGGCATTTTGGGAAAAAACGTAATATTCTCTGCGATCAGCACGCGTGCACAGTATGGCAGAGTATGCCCATTGAGCTAACAACTGCGACACGGCCGCCGGCGGCTTGTCCTCTCTCTAGTATTCTATGCTCTGAGATAGAGACGATGGCGCGTAAAGAAGCGAGCGCGCGTAACACATTGAAATGCGATTAGAATCGGAAGCGTGGAACAAAAGTAGGCCTCCTGTTAACAAGAGTCTGGCTACAGTGGCTACTGAAAGTTAAATCCAGTTAACAGCCATAGGTACTTTGTAACAGTCGCCATCACATACATACGTACACTATAGGTGTTCAAAAATATCGGCACATGCACCCTAATGCCTTGAAAATACAGGTGTGTTCCGATGTTTGTGACGTGCTTGTTTGCTCCGATGTATGTGATGGCGACTGTACAATGTCATTATAATTATGTTGGCCGATACAGTCAGCAGCAGAAGTAGCTAAGCGGGCCGGTTGTTCAAAGTGACCTACACATGCTCTTAGTTTCTTAAAAATAAAGTCGTGTGCAGTTCATTTTGAACACCCGGCCCGCTTAGCTTCTTCTGCTGCTGACTGTACAGTGAATAGGCGGGTGAGAAATTATAAAAAAACCGGTCAAGTGCGAGTCTGACTAGTGGTTTTTTTTTTCAACATTTATTCACTGTAAAAAACCGTGTCAGAATGTGCACCTCAAGCCCTTTCATATGATATCCCATTTGACCTAATTATTACATTTTTCATAGAAAATAGAAAAAAATAAAACATTTTCCTCACACATCCGTTAGGCTCGTTTACAACTATTTCAAATTTCAGATTGATAGCATGCCTAAGTAGTTCCTGAGATATTTAACATTGTGACAGACAGACGGACAGAGTCGCACCATAAGGGTTCCTTTTTACCTTTTTGGTACGGAGCCCTAAAAATAATGGAAACAAATAAAATTGTATTGATCAGTTAAACTTCGTAGTGTCTTTTGCCAAACCGAAGTGTTGCCCGCTCAATTTTTTTTAATATGAAGCATTTATTGCAGTTTCTTCTTTCAGTAACCAGACTTCATGATAATTTAGGTATATAAGTACATAACCTTTTAATAGCGTTGTTGTTTTTTTTTTACATTTCCAGGATATTGGCTCGCATTTCCATGTGGGGAAATAACCACGGGAAAACGAGGATTAGGGGCAGCGCAGCGAAGCATTCGTAATTATATTTTTTCCCGTATAAGGCAAAATTAAAGGAACTACCTCTTTAGAAAATGCTTGTATTGGTTTCATCTGATTACAAATACGTAGGTAAGTTCGTGGAATTCTAGTTAGAACTACGCTATATTCAATTCAAATCACGCACCGGCAATTTATTAAATATAATGCTCATTCGTCGTATTCAGTGTAAAGTTGTTTAATGTCTTTCAATCATCGCATAAAAATAATATTAAATTTGTATAAATTTGCTACTTAATAGTAACTTTTATTGAATTCCGTCATACAGTTTTAACGAGGTCCGTCAACTTAATATACATCAATAAGTTAGTACAGTGAGTATGAGATATATTAGAGTCATCGTTGGTGTGAATTCCTAAACACGCTCTTAAGCCCTAGACATTAGAGACGTCCATGTGAGCAAGTACTCATGACATGTCGCCATGTGTATCTATAACGACAGTGGCGGAAGGCGCAAGAATTCCTGCTGAGATGGTTAACTCAATAAACATGCACGAGGCGGCAGAGCCTTTGAGTAGGAGAAAGCTGCCGCGGAGCTACTGCTGAATGGGGAACTTGCATGGGACTTCAATTTCGAATAAATTGCACTCAATCGATGCGGATATACGTAGAGATAGCATACAAAAGAAAAAAAAAGAAAAAAAAACGAATGTAGGTATTAGTTTTATCTCCGTTAAAATGGAGAAAATTTAGTTTTAATTTTTTCGATAAAATAACAACAGTTACACAGAATATTTAATTAGAAATGATATTTTGTAGTATAGACTTAAACGCAAATGTTGTGGAGATAATTGCAAATTAATGACTTACTCCATAGTAAACGCGCCGAGAATATATGCTGTGACGTCATAGCATAAGCCCGTTTAATATAGAGTGTTTTCGGGGGGTGCCGGCGCGTGCAGATTTCGAATGCATATAACATCAGAAAAATAAATCATAAGAAAGTTTTAATGCTACAGTTGTTTTAATGCTGGATTGTACTTTTGATTTTCGGAATAAAATAAAAAGATGCAAGTTCCCTATTGGAGGAATGTACTGAACCACGTGCCGTTTGTTCAATACATTGAGCACCCACTTCTCGGATCCCGGTGTTTGCCTTTGATCGCTCGTGTCACTGTTACGAGTATATGATGATCGATTGAATTGATATACGAATCGAATACCTTTAGGCAGTCCTCAAACATTTTAGGCGGTGCAACCGATGACCGAAGTCAGAGTAGGTACATATTATACTTCTCGTGCCATATTTAACCTCTGACTTAAACGAGGGGTGTTATCTGTTATGACATGTATATCTGTGTCTGTGTGTGTGGCATCGTAGCTCCTAAGTGCGATATATTTTAAATCGAAAGTCCTGTTTGTCTAGAGTCTAGATGGTTCTTAGCTATATATATTTACTGTGTCGAGGGCGTCTTATTGTTTAATTGATGTAGTCATATAAACACCTATACGATGTACAGATCATGACCATTGTGTGAGTGTACCAGAAACGCCACAAATCGGACGAGATGGCGACGTATTGTAAGGCGAGCTATAACAGCCCCTAAGCCTCCCTCGTGACGACCACGACCGCTCTCTGTCAAGAGCGAAACGAAGAAGAGGAGATATAAACAACTGTTTCAGTGACATGACGCTTTATAGATTAATACGTTACTTTCATCGAACATTGTGTCAGTTTTATTTAAAAAGCCGGATTATTTACTTCTTATTTAGACTTCATTTATGCATATTGGCATATTGCATATGAAAATTACAGGAATAGTAGGCAATAGGATAAGAAACGGTATGCACGTCTCCAGCGTGCTCCCAAGTGCTTCACAGCATATTACGTCATAATCATAATGTCGCATTTTGTGTAGGCAATCGCCGTGTGCGCTTTATTTTTATAAGCTTGTTATCCTATGTATAAAATAGTATTAATTGAGTTAAAGTTGAGAATATTAAAGTAAATGTTCAAATAAATACATTTCAAACGACTTTCTTTTGTACATTATTCTTATCATCTACTTACCTACATTAGTACATGTATAGCTGTATATTATCAAACAATGTCTATAGTCAATGGTTCATACACCAGTATAAAAATGACGCCATTACAAGGTTACTTTTGATTGACTAGCCGTTGCGAACTAACAAAACGTAATGGCGCTAGGTAACCAAATAATTATTTTGAAAATGTGTTACTAAGCGATAAAAAAGAAACTGACGATACTTACCGATGATACGATATCCCATGTATTTTTTTTACTTTTGTATCATAATTTTTGCACCCTTTTACGGCGCAAATGGGCATTTTGAGACAGTCGGCTCTGACACACTCTGACAGCTGAACGGTACAGCGTCCTGTCACAGACTAAGGCACGGTGGCCCTCCATTGCTAGTTTAGGGCCACCGCATTGGACGAATTGCTCGTGCGGATCAACTCATATTCACTTCACACGCGCCAATACGCACACAAACAATTTTGTTCCACCGATCGGCGTAGGTACTGGGCCATTCATGGCCGAGTTTTAGTGGCCTCACCGTTGCGCGTGAACTGCGTTTCTATGCGTTATTATTCTAAGATCTATGCTTTCTGGTAGGTAACTATAGAGTGAGTTGGTACAGATAATTTGGAAGTATTTCTTTTGACGAATACAAAAATTGCCAGTTTCACTATAAGAAAGTTATACCTTTTTTGCATTATTTAGGTTTTAGGATGTACAATTTTCCATCTGGTATTTTTCATATTCAAGCAGTAATTTTTAGTTTTTAGGGTTCTGTACTCAAAGAGTATAACGGGACCCTATTACTAAGACTCCGCTGTCCGTCCGTCCGTCCGTCTGTCTGTCACCAGGCTGTTTCTCACTGATACCGTGATAGTTCCAGCTGAAATTTTCACAGATGATGTATATCTGTTGCCGCTATAACAACAAATACTAAAAACAGAATAAAATAAATATTTTTATTGATAATGGTACGGAACCCTTCGTGCGCGAGTCCGACTCGCACTTAGCCGGTTTTTTTTATTCAATTTGTGCTGAATACCTACTTTTGGGATTCAGTATCTCAAAAAGTAAACGGGAACCCTTATATGATCACTTTATTATATGGAGTTTATAGTTATAAGTAGTACAGTCGCCATCACATACATCGGTACACTATAGGTGTTCAAAAATATCGGCACATGCACCCTAATGCCTTGCAAATAGTGGTGTTCCGATGTTTGTGACGTGCTTGTTTGCTCCGATGTATGTGATGGCGACTGTACTTAATAGTTTTTATACTATGTAAATAAATAAAAAATTGCCTACTTATGTGCGCCCACGTTTTGGCGTGTTCAAGCTTTACACTTTGATTTTAATTTCCACAAAAAGTACCCGTTATATCTCTTGGCACTGTTTAAGTCATATTAAGGATTGTTGAATGCACTATTTATATCTTTACATCTACGGACGTTTTTGCTTATTTCTGGTCATCGTCATCTTGACGTTAACGAGAACAGTACGAGTAAGTTTGTTGCGTTTGAAAGAACATTCATATCATTAATTAATTCTGATTGATTAGATTTACCTGCCATATAATCACGTAGTGGGAAAGGTATGGTTTGAATGGGGATGGTTATAAGAGAATATATAGGCTACCTGAGAGACGATATGAATACATGTGATTGATAGAGACGAAAAACATTTCAAGTAAATGGGATAAGGGCAACCGACTAATGAGTATGGGACACTAATTACCAGTGTGAAAATGTACCTATCAGTTCACGATTTTTTTGATAATTGATTGGCTGCCCTAAGATTTGCGTAAGTCGATAATTAATTATCAATACTGCACTAACGATACAGTGTTAGTTACACTAACATGTGTCACTCTTCATTTGCAAGAATTAAACCGAAATTCATATCAATGGCCGACTTAACTCAAAGCTAATAAACACGTATATGCAATGCATTCGACGCGATCATGTAATCAATGACATGAAGTGTTTTAAATTCTAATAAGCTCTATTGCATTGGCGATGCTCTAAGTTATTCAGCTATGTGGCAATAAAGTTATCCGACGCCAGTGACAAAAGAATATCTTACGCGCCATCACCGCTTTAACAGTTTTCTGTGTCACGGAAACAACTGAGGCCCGCAGCCTATTATGTCAGCCGATACAGACATTTTGGTGAACTGAATGCCTCTGACTCCGGACATATCCGAATTCCAATTACATCACAGACGAGTCCATTTCACTTTCCGACCTACCCGGAAGTGAATTCCTAAGCACTAGCATACTGCTCGACCGAATTTTCTGCTGATCAAGCCAATTACGACCCAGTGTCTAGGCCCATAGAGTTCCAGCAGGGACCAGCAGTGGAATGTATCGAAGGTACGCACGAAACGCCGAAGCGGATGTGAACGTTCGTAGTCGCCGTACGAAATGTGACTCACGTTTCAGCGGGTTAAGAGTGTAAATTGTGTTGATGGTTTGAGCGATGGTCGCGAAAGTACTGACAACTTTCACGGCCCGATGGGGGAGCAAGAGGCGGCGGTGGCGCGAGGCCCTGCCGACAGGCCATTGACGACACCGTGACCTACATACCGAAGCTCCATTCATACCGCGGCCTCGCGCCGCGCGCACGCAGGTCCTACCCGCACACTTGCCGCCGGTTGCTGCCACTGCGACACCGGAATTTCCATCGACCACTTGCACAACCCGCTGTCGCAATAGGACCCGTGTACTAAGCTAAACGCCGGAGCCGCAGCCGAGGCCGCGCCACCAGCTCCGCACTTGTTCAAACTCCCCCAATGATACGAGTGTTAAGCGTCATTCGTAACCTCACGTAAACAGCACATACTTATTAAACTGGGCTCAGTGACCTTAATGAAATAGTCGAATGATTGACGAGCATCAAGAAACTAAAACGCCGAGGAAGCTACAGCCAGTGATGTCATCTGACCCAGCATCACGCACGTCTGCAGATTACTGCGGGATTAAACGTGAGAAACACATGTGAACTCACACGTTCCCATTTGTAAATTCTTCTCATAAGGCTCACGCAATTTAGAACGTTTTATGTTAACGAACATTCATAAAACGACTATTCGGAAACCTGCTAATTGCCATCAAACAAATTAACGAAAACGTATTAAATGTTTGTTTTTATATTCGTATATATAAATCATGTTAAAATCGTACATTAGATAGCCTCTATTGATCTTCTCGATGCAACGATGTCAAAATTTCAGACGCTGATATGATTCAGAATCGGAGAAAAAATAAAGATCTTATAATAGTTATGATTGAGTTATATCTTCGTGATCTGTTTTAAACGTTGTTTTATGAATAAACAAACGAGTCTAAATTAATAGCCGCTGGTTAACTTAAAAACATACAGTCAAGGTTTTCATATCATTTCGTCAGATTTAAACACAATCAATATCCGCGTTTTAATTCGTAGTTTGACATATCAATCTGAATGTGCAATGGCCTAAATTTAGTTTGATGACATACAGTTTCTTTGTCTATAAAATATTAGAGACTTCATTCATCGACGGACGGAAGATGGCTGCTTGTTAGTTGGCGTTGCCGCTTTGTCTCGGTGCCGAGTTAGGAACAAAGCGTTTGATAAGCATAGAATGTTGAATTGGTATTACCTATGTGGTGGTGGTTGTGATAGGTGTCGCAGGCGCGGGTGCAGATGGCGTCGGTGAGAGGTGAGGGGAGGGGAGATGAGGTGAGGAGGCCGAGGGGCGGGGGGGGGGGGGGGGGGGGGGCGCCGGCTGCCAGACAGCGGGGCTCCGCATGGGAGGCTAACAGCAACCTCTTGCATCGCTCACTGCTCACCGTCGAGACGGATACGCGCGGAGCATGCTCTACTTAACTACGGTTTGCATTTCGCGCATTTTTGGTTTGGAGTTAGAAAGAGTACCTAGTCTACATTGAATTTGAACGAGTTTCTCTTTCTTTCCAACAAAACAATAGCAAAACAGTTTGGCGTTAGTCTACGTAATGTCTGGGCATGAGATTGTTATTTAAAAAACAAATTAGCAGTTATACAACTGCTGCTTTGTTTTTCACGTCCGTGACGAGAAATGAATAAATCGGGGTAAAATAAACGAAAATCGAAGGACACCTCCAGCTAAGTACCTATGTTTCAAACTACATTTCAGAGCGATATAATAAATTATGACGTTCCAACTTTCAATTTCATTTCGCCAATTTTGCGGCATTAGAGATGTCAACGCAACATGATATCACGAAATGTACCATAGTTAGAGAATGGGTAAACTTCATCGATCTGCGATAAACAAAATTTGACAGGTCGCTGGTGAAGTGACATCAGGACATCACCGTCGTGTCATGTCATGAGGTGCAGTCAACAATGAGGAGAATGGTCCCAGATCTTGACAATGAATGGGACTTATTGAAAATTACTGAAAAATGTATTGTCAAATGTACAACAGTGTTCAAACATTACTAATTACTACGCTAGATAAAACCAAGTAGAGCATACACTACGACGCCGGCAATCTTGGGGCCGTTGGCGACCGTTACTTGTGAAAATTATGTTTAAGTCGGCGCGGGCGCAGCTCGATCACAGTATAAATAATTAATACTAACATTTAGTACAAACGCGAGGCGGGGGCGACGCAAAAACGTACGCCCAGGCCGGCCAGTCTGCCTGCTCCATATTACATGTGATCTGTAGCACATACTTCTTAGCACTTTATGTCAGCACGCATTATGGTCTTTTATATCGTTTGGGATAAAACGTCTGTTAAAAGTACGGACAGGTATGTTAGTGCGAGGATAAACGGCTTAAAAAACGCAACCAAAGTAGGTTTTCGTTTGATTATATCAGTGATATTTATCAAGATATGTTTTAAACTAATATAGTATTGCATTATTCGTGATGTTGGACAATGAGGCAGAAGTTTCTAACTTTATAATTAAAATATTTTATCTATTCAAATATCATAAACCCTCCATGATGCGTTCAAGAACCGCACATTATGACCACAATAAAAATATACTGTTTTGTTAGAACACATTTCTTATCTGTGAAAATGTTATTATTGCTAAATAATTAATAAATAATTTCGATAATATTATTTCATTCAAATTTCGAACATCTCTGAAATCAAAGAAATTTGATTTGACCTCTATTCTAATATCAGTCGAGATGACGTTTAGTTCGAAATGAATTGTCAATTTGCATACAAATTTGACAAATGTCGCACGTAAGTTTAGATATCGAACGATATGACAGTTGGATCCGACTCTAGTTTGTCTCTGAATTAAGAAAAAACTATGACAGCTGCCAGAAAACAACGCCGCGATGCCGGTCATAATATGCGGCTCCTGAATGCACCATGGAGGCTTATGATATGTGGATAGATAAAGTAGTGTATGTAACTGTACATAATTAGGCATTAAGACACTCGTGTGATGTTATTATGAAACTCGCCTTCGGCTCGTTTCATAAACCCACACTCTTGTTTAATGCCCTTCATTATGTACAGTCACATAAACTACTATTATCTATCCAAATATCATAAACCCTCCATGATGCGTTCAAGAACCGAACATTATGACCACCATAAAAATATACTGTTTTGTTAGAACACATTTCTTATCTGTGAAAATGTAATTATTGCTAAATAATAACATCGATTTCGATAATATTATTTCATTCAAATTTCGAACATCTCTGCAAACAATGAAATTAGATTTGATACTATTCTAATATCAGTCGAGATGACGTTTAGTTCGAAATGAAGTGTCAATTTGCATACAAATTTGACAAATGTCGCACGTAAGTAAGTAATCGAACGATATGATTGGTTAGGGGCTCTAGTATTAATTAACACAAAATGATTGAATTGATTAATTGAACAAACAATGACAATTTGAGCAAACACCGTCGGTTCGACACTCATAAATAAGTCAACGCCTCTCAAGAATATCTAAAATCGGACATAAAATATGAATCGGATGATTGGAATGTAAAATGTGGTCATTGGACGAACGAGCAATTAATAAATCAACAATCGAAAGCGTAGAAGATTAGCGAGATGAGAGTAGACCGCCGAATTCCACCGTCGCGGGCCGCGGCAGCCAGGACCGCGGCAGGTGAGAGGCATCAATAACGATAGAGTCGCCTGCCCGATTGCCAAACAAAATTTACACCGCATTCAGATCACTAACTGTAAAAAGGCATCGTTAAAATCAAACGATCAACATTCAAGAATCCAGTAAATGTTAATTATATGTTGGAATTTATTGAAATTATTCGAAATAAATTAATTCTTGTAGTGTTATTAAGTAGAAGCTTGGCTCTGGTCGCGTATGGAGCATCGGAAAGCTCCCGGGGACCGGTTGTGGTATGTGGTCCGGCAACCTCGCGGCCCTCGCCAGCCCCCGTTCCCACCGGCCTGAAGTCGTGCCGACCCCGCTAGACCTGCATCGGAAGGCTCCCGGGGACCGGTTGTGGTATCTGGCCCGGCAACCTTGCGGCCCTCGCCAGCCCCCGTTCCCACCGGCCTGAAGTCGTGCCGACCCCGCCAGACCTGCATCGGAAGGCTCCCGGGGACCGGTTGTGGTATGTGGTCCGGCAACGTCGCGGCCCTCGCCAGCCCCCGTTCCCACCGGCCTGAAGTCGTGCCGACCCCGCCAGACCTGCATCGGAAGGCTCCCGGGGACCGGTTGTGGTATGTGGTCCGGCAACCTCGCGGCCCTCGCCAGCCCCCGTTCCCACCGGCCTGAAGTCGTGCCCACCCCGCCAGACCTGCATCGGAAGGCTCCCGGGGACCGGTTGTGGTATGTGGTCTGGCAACCTCGCGGCCCTCGCCAGCCCCCGTTCCCACCGCCTGCCGACCGCGCCAGACCTGCATATTACCCCTATTTCTTGTTCATAGCACGCCCTCATTCTACTATTTCATATATCAACCTATTACGAACATGGTTTCACGTTGCGATATAATTAGTTTTGCATACAGATCTTGGGCAACAGGCTTAACCGACGTTTATTTAATTAGAACACTGGGAATAGAGCCCGAGCGTTTTTCCGATCAACGGTAGGTGTTCAACGATATATTTTCACACGCTTTTTTTTTTCACTGCCTACGGGTTAATTGACTTCGATGTAAGTTCAATTAAATCGTAATTCCAATAAATAACTGAACACTGAAACGAATGCAAAATTCTATAGGATAGACATAGCAATCTAATTCGTTATGTAGGTACGTGTGAATGTTGACATGCGTCCACTTAGTTGAGCAACGATTGGAATTGGAAGCCCGAGGTAGGTACAATGGTAGAACTAGCCCTATGGTGAAGTGCACCGAGATTGGCGTCGGCGCCGTCACGTCACGCGACCGCATTCCATGGCGCCTCCATTCATGAAGCGCGAGCGAGAGCTCACCGAACACCTTAAGCGGGAATGAGACAGGCGAGCGAGCGCCGTTACCCTGTATGGGAATGCAATTCGTAAGCGCACGCGCATGGCTTTGATGCCGGACTTGCTGCGTCTCGCTCCACGTGAGTGCAGGCCCTAGCGGCGTCCCCTTCACGCCTGAACACGTTCTTTAGCGCAGCAAATCTACCGATGCGTCTGTTTGCATACTGGCGGTGTGATTTGATCGATCGCCAGTTTCCTGTGAGAAATACAGGTTGTTTGTCGAGTCAGGTGGCGAGGTGCGTTACCGTTAATTCTTTGTGTGTGTCCGGACCGCACGCAATGCTCGTTCTTTATTGTCTTGTCTATTTAAGTCACATGATTAAACATCGATACCGAAAACAGTTGAAAACAATTTGGTAAACAAACGAAGTACCCAAGGTAGAAAAGTCAAACAAGACGACAGCATTCTTATAAAACATATGCGCTTAACTAATATGTGCGGCGCCTTTATTGTGTGCGAGCTACCTAAGTGGAATGTGGTTAGGGCACGATACATGACCCATGGGTAGCTAAAACAGGTTAATATTATTCAACCGCGTGGTTAAGTACGAAGTGAAATTACATGAGCGGTGTTCAAATAACGCGTGGAAATAATCGTCTCCATCGAGGAGTGAAGATCTGATCGGTATAGCGCCTCCGAACGAGTCGTTTCTCGAGCTATACAAGAATAGAGCATTGTCGCCCTGATTCTGTAACGCTTAGTCACGTCCGCCTATAAACATATATAGGTACAATAGCGAGAATCCAAAATATAGAGCAAACACAATATTTTGGACGCTATATTTCGAAGACTCAAAATGTTAACCGAAGTGTGTTGTTGTATCGAATATAAGTTAGGAAGAATGTTAATATCTGTACTCCACAATGCATTGATAGAGTTTTTGGAATTCTACCCTTCAATTAAATGAAACCAATTGTCTTTGATATTAGAACATTTTTACACAGAATATCTTTGTAACTTAGACATTTTGCTCCAGACATCTATATAGTATACCTATTACTGAAAACTGCAGGCGAAACGGTACGTACCTAATTTATACTTGGGAACCTGCTTGGTCTGTGAGGATTCAATAAATCAATCACTTCCTCGTTGGGCAGCCACATTGATGAATATATATTAAATGACTACATAACATCAAATAAAACCACCGTAACTTATAGCTGAATACAGAAACGAATAGAAGTCCACAATCAAACCTCTCAAGACTATCTCCAGCAATGAAGAAAAACGACTAAGAAGAGACGTAACATAAGACATTGTAGTTGAATAAAAAGAGCTCTAAGAATGAAGGAAATTCAAACGCAGATTGATTGACAGGATCGCAGTCGCTTTATAGGTAGCTAGTGTAGCTAATGTATTTTAAACAAGACAGCAAGAAGGACTGATTCCCTTCAGCTTGCAGCAGCCTTTCCATTAACACTTTAAAAAACCGGCCAAGTGCGAGTCGGACTGACGGAAATACATCATCTGTGAAAATTTCAACTGGAACTATCACGGTATCAGTGAGATACAGCCTGGTGACAGACAGACGGACGGACAGCGGAGTCTTAGTAATAGGGTCCCGTTTTACTCTTTGAGTACGGAACCCTAAAAAATATAAAATTAGCATAACAGCAATATACAGTACAGAGCGTGGTTAGAAGAAGGCTTGTTGAATATTCCGCTGTGCTACTCTTCAGTTTTAATAACTGCTTAACGGCGCTTTCTCTAACGTGACTTGTAAGTTAAAATTTAACTATTACTCACTTTTTACTATTGGGGCATGTTTACTGCACCGGTTAGTTAGTAGTTGACATTAAATTAATCTCGTTGTAGAGGCAAGTCATTAAGATGGCAAAATTATTAACACGGTATTTTTCTTTAAACGTCGATTATTCGTAGATCATCTGCTATTGTTATTGAGTTATAACAAAAAGGAGCTTGTTCTCAGAAAACCGTTCAGACTTAGGTTATCAGTCAGCTTAAATAGTTCCAAGAAGCACGGTTAAGCTCAATACCTAATACCGGTACCTTTGTGACAAACATCTTATGCAAAATACATGATGTCATTGCTGAGCAATATGTAGAACGTGCACAAGGCGCCTTGCATGCGGATTTCCTTCGGCTAGTGCAGCATTCCTTGCAAGCCTTTCCTCTTACTCAGCAGCGTACTGTTATGCTATTCACGACCTGTTCTCACCTCGTCACCTCACCTTTAGTAGGTATATCTTGACACAGAGATTCGTAGCAACTATGCGTATTCGGAGACCAGGCGTATACTGGTTTGTTTAACGCGTGTTGTTAGGGTTACGAATACCAGGGCTGGTGATCGTGCCGATGGTAAACAGGTGAATTATGAATGGGCCACGTCATTACGCCCACGCAGCAACACGCACCGCGGCGGCATCGACGACAATTATAATAAGTGGGCACTTCTCCTCCTACTTACATTCAATAGCTCAGACAAATCGATTGTCGATCAAGTCATCTCAACTTAAACAAACTTCAACTGACCAAGTAAGTTACAATGGTTGAGTTTTTGCACAATCTAGCCCAATAAGAGTACAGAGAATATAAACAGCACTTGTCAGTTAATGATATAAGTTTATGCACTTTTAACATGCACATACATATTAGTCACGAGCCTGAAGCTTCCATAATAGAGTAATTATCGCAAGGGTAAGCACGGAATGCGACTATAATATTACACAATGTAGAACCAACGTCAACCCTTAGCTGAATAATGGGAGCTGTTAACTAAACGTTTAATAGGCAATTAGATCGGTGACGCGCGCGCGTTGCATGACGCAGATGTGCACGCGACACGACGTATCGCTTGAGGTGTGACCAGCAAATAATAGCCCTTAGAACTAACTAACTCTAAAAAGGTAACAGGTATCATTAAAGAAATTAACGTAGATAGGTCGGGTTCCTTTATTTAACACGCCAGTCGGCAGGTGAATTAAATTTTAACAACGTCGCAAAATATTGAATGGCCGGTACGAGCAGTTTTACACTATACTCGATAAAGACTATATCGTTTGACAAAAATGCAACTTATTCCTGGCACTATAAACTGTCATCTCATGTCATGACCTTTAGAAAATAAGCTGATAATACATAATTGTTTGACATTTGTCACAGAATCGATTGCTGTATTTTAGGTTTTCACATTTTATTGCAATAAAAAAATGCGAGGCCTTACACCACAACAGCGAAAATCAATTGTGGACAAATGGTGCACCCTGAAAGCAATTACAAATGGAAGGCGTTAGTGAAGGAGCAGTCCAAACTGCGATCCGTAAGTACGGTGAGGATTATACCTTCAACGACCGACAACGGCCAGGCCAAAAAGCAGGTCCATCCAACCCAAAACTGGACCAAAAAATAGTAAAGGCATTTGCATCTAACAAAGAACTATTTATCTGTTCGAGATATCGCAAAAAGTTGGGAACGAGTATCGGGATGGTTCAACGAGCCAAACACAGAAATAGTTTGAAGACATTCAAGAAACAGAAACAACCAAAAAGAAGTGAAAAACAAAAAACCGGCCAAGTGCGAGTTGGACTCGCGCAAGGGTTCCGTACCATAAGGTATCCGTAAGGTAAGGAAAGTATCCGTAGGTATCTATAAAAACGGCAAAAAAATCACATTTGTTGTATGGGAGACCCCTTAAAAAAAAAAAATGTTTTTAGTATTTGTTGTTATAGCGGCAACAGAAATACATAATCTGTGAAAATGTCAACTCTCTAGCTATCACGGTTCTTGAGATACAGCCTGGTGACAGACAGACGGACGGACGGACGGACAGCGAAGTCTTAGTAATAGGGTCCCGTTTTACTCTTTCAGTACGGACCCCTAAAAAGCATCTGTCAGAAAACGTGTCCGGAATTTGTACGATTCGATTTTGTCTAAAAAACACACCTGTGTAATAATGGATGACAAAACCTACGTAAAACTGGACTATAAGTCTTTGCCAGGTCCCCAGTATTACACGGCCCGTGAGGGAACAGAGGTCACACAGTCTGAAAAATCCATTAGTGTCGAGAAATTTGGTAAAAAGATCATGGTGTGGCAGGCAATGTGGCATAAAATCAAGAGCATTTTTCACTACTTCATCAATGAATGCTGATATTTACATGAAGGAGTGTCTTCAGAGGCGAGTCTTGCCTATGATAAGAAAGCACAACTGCGAAACTGTATTTTGGCCAGACTTGGCGTCTTGCCATTACGCAGCTAAGGTAGTACAATGGTCGAAAGACAATAAATGTGAATTTTGTGGCCAAAGAACTGAACCCGCCAAAACCGCCCAGAGCTTCGCCCGATCGAACACTACTGGGCTATAATGAAAGCTAAATTACGTAAAACAGGCCGTAGTGTCGATTCAGAGCAGCATTTTCGTTCAGACTGGAACAAGATGGCCCGAACTTTTGATAAAGTCGCTGTCCAATCATTGATACCCATACCCATACCATGAGACAAAAGGTCAGAAAACTGGCCAGAAATGATTAACTTCGGTTTCGTTGTAGCATTTTTTGGTTTTTCTGTGTTTGTGTACATAGGTAATTAAAAAAAGTAATGTGTAAATAAAATAAAAAATAATGCATTTTCTTTTTGTATTTACATCAAACGATACAGTCTTTATTCAGACAGCAGGGCCCTGTTTAGTGTTTAATAAACATTACAATCCTACAATTTTGTATAAAAGTGACGTATGTGTTAAGTTTTACTAAGGGCCCAGAGCTGCACAATCAATAGATCAATCAACATTTCGCACACCTGCGTAAATGAGGATTACTAGCAAACGAAGCGATTGTGGCCAGTTTTAGCTCGCAAGGCGAGCGGCCGACGCCGGCGCCCGGCAGAGCGCACAGGAAATCGTAAAAGCGCATCGAGAGCGCCATTGATGCGTCTTCCGGAAATGCGTTTTCCGGCGTGGCCACTTCCGTCTAATATCCTTCGCTTTATGAGCGCCGCGAGCCAAACTCCGCTATTTCGGGCGAGAGCTGCAATATCCTCCTATCTAATCAAGCGCAAGGAATTCAAGTTGTAAATAGTGTCCGTCAGAAATAAGGCCAATTCATACATCAAAGAGAACCTAATTATATAGATTTTTCATTGGAAACGAAAACACATTAATAGTTTTATGAATAGATAACATCTGTTGCCAAGTAATTCGATATAGGTAATACTAATTGCTCCGCAATAACGCTCGACATATAGGTAAAATGTCAATTCTAAACGATGTTACAGTGGCAGCGCTAGTGAAGAATTCGTTGTGAAATGGCATGGAAGGTATTGTTTGTGGTAGAGGAGGAAAAAAATGTAAAAGCAAACAGTTGCGCATTCCATTCGGCTATGCACGTGGTACATTCCAGCGGGGTCATGCGCCACGCGGCACAAGTGCAACGATCTACCGCACAGAACGGAAACCTGAATTCTTTAACCCTCTAGCCAATGTCTACATTATTCAAAGATAGGTACGCACTGACAACATCTTTCGATGCGGCAAATTGATTTTCGCCTCACTAGCTCGGAAAGGCCTTTTTGTATGTTTGATATCTATTGAGACCAGGTAGACCGACCAATCGGACGAAGCGGAATTGCGATTCCATGTAGTTCGATAGTCGAAACAACAGGAAAAAAAAATCCACGTCGTCCGATTGGTCGGACAAATCAGTCGGACCACGTGGCCACAGGGGAGAAAATCGCTTTTTATCCACATGTGAAGAAAGTAGACGTAGAACGTTAAAAGTACTATGACGTAGAACGTTAAATGTTTTTTTTTGTAAATTTTACGTAACATCTTTTTTTACTGCTTTTTGGAATTTTTTTGTTACTTTTTTTTTTACTATTTTTTACCCTTTTTCTTATTTTCCTCGCTGTAGTGAGGTGAAAAGATTTGTATAATAATAATAATAAATAATAAAAAGGCGTAGGGATGTGACGGCCCCATCGCCCACCAGATTCCTGGTGCAATCAGTAAGGCAGCTTGTGACGGGCTGTCTGAGCCGATCGGGTGGATGGTCTTGAAAAATATAACCTGTTAGCCCCTGAACAAAAGGGATTCCGCAAAAAAAGGACCACTAACATGGCTATATATAATCTAGTTTACCCTTTGATTTCATCAATGGATAATAGACAACATATTTGTGCTATCTTCATGGATTTAACTAAGGCGTTTGACTATGTGGATCACAAGTTACTCATTAAGAAATTGAACGCGTATGGCATTCGTGGGAATATTTCGAGTCTTTTAGTCTTATTTGAGTAACAGGCAGCAGTGTACAGAGCTAACGCAAATCTGTTTGAATTCGAAGGAAGAAAAGTCATACAAGTCAGATGCACGTAAAATAATCTATGGTGTGCCCCAAGGTAGCGTTTTGGGCCGATTGTTGTTTCTCATCTATATTAATGACCTTCCTAAGCATGTCAAGTATCCTATGGTCTTGTTTGCAGACGATAGCACTGTTATAATTAAATTTAACGATGCTAATAATTACGAAACGGAAATTAATGACACTATGAATGATATATTGAAATGGTTTACTGTTAATAATCTTGTAATAAATGTTAATAATACTAAAATCATTCACTTTCGACAAAGGGTCCCTAAATTGCCAATACAATGTAATAACCAAGGACATGTTATTGAATCTGTTAATGACACTAAATTCTTAGGAGTAATTATAGATAGTAAGTTGTCATGGAAACCACAGTAAGAGAAAATTTGTAAAACTCTCAATAAATATGCATATGCGCTTTATAAGTTGTCCAAACTAGTGAGCATTGAGGCGGTAATTTCAGCTTATCATGGTTATGTTGGGTCAACTCTCCGCTATGGTCTTATTTACTGGGGAAATTGTACCAACAGAGAAACCATCTTTAGGGCACAAAAAAGATGCATCCGGGCTATGTGTGGCCTGAAACAAACAGACAGCTGTGTGCCATATTTTAAAGAACTGAATATCTTAACTCTTCCCTGTCTTTTTATCTTTGAATCCAGCTATATTTGTTAAAACAAACCCTTCTAATTTCAAACAAGTGTCTGAGGTATCCAATAGAGACACCTATCGGGCTCACAATCTTTGCATAGTGTTCTCACGTACTGCACTGATGCAAAAAAGCGTGTTCTGCTTGGCAAGTAAAATATATAATAAAATACCCCTGCCTCTAAGACTGGCACCACTCAAGATATTTAAAAATAATTTTCTCAAACTTGCAATGAAATGTTGACATGACTTACTTCAAATTAGGTCCGAAAATACTACGTATCCGGTGCGGCTAGTGAAAATGATATGTAAAGGAATTTCATACAACCTTACACACCTAGGCCTGCAAAGCAACCGTCTTTTGTTTATAAACGTCAAATTGTGACAGAACGTCTTGGCATTCAATCACCAAAACAAAAAGATTAGGACTAATGTTAATGTAACCGGGTAAAACGTTGCTTCAAACAGGTTAAAAAAAAGGTTGGCGCGTAAATTGAAAAAAGTTTTCTTTTCTTGTTGGCCGGATTTGTCAATAGTTCGTAATTATTTTGAAACTTTCTAATAAAAGCCATCGATTTCGTAATGAGTTCGGACGAAAATGATATGGAATTGAACTGTACGCCTCCGGAATCCGAGCAGAAGTAGCCATGAATAATTTACTGCCCCCGAAATCAAAAATTAAGTACATGACGGCGTATGAAAATTTCATAAAAATTACAAGTGTTTTTTTTGTTGTAGTGCCTCGTCTACATATATAGATAGATATAAGTTCATGTAACTATAAACTAATACTTATTTTAGGGGGAATAAGCGGAATATTTGTTAGTAAGCAATGTGGGACACAATTATAGGTTACGATGTGACAGCACTGACAGCTATCAGAAACGTATTATTTAGTTGTACGAATAAAACAAATTGACTACTTTTTATTTCATTGCAAGTTTGAGAAAAGCACTATACAAATCTCGGCGAGAAACGGGGTTGTCGGCCGCGTATCCCTATCTATATCTACTTGGCCTGCAACCCTTCTTTTCCCGGCCTCTATAGTAATGTACTATTGTATGTTTGATATATATTGAGAAAATCGCTTTTTATCCACATGTGAAGAAAGTAGACGTAGAACGTTAAAATACTATGACGTAGAACGTTAAATATTTATTTTTGTTTTTTGTATATTTTATGACATATTTTTTTACTTTTTTTTTATTTATTTTGTTAAAACTTATTTTAAGTAATTTTTTACTTTTTTTTAACCTTTTTCATTTTCCTCGCTGTAGTGAGGTGAAAAGATTTGTGTTATACACGGGTGAAAAGTTATTTTACGTCTCGTGTGTTGAAACACTCGCTACGCTCAGGATTCTATTTTTGAACCACTCGCTTTGCTCGTGGTCAATCATATAATCCTTTCGCTAGCTTGTGTTTCAAATGAACACTCGTAGGTAAAATACAACTTTCCCCCCTTGTATAACAAATAACTATTGTTTTAAGTGGAAAAGCGTGGAAAACTTTGCTGTAGGTAATTTATTGTGCAAGAAACTGATATAGTTACAGTGAATGATCCACTAGCTTTGCGCATCAGAAGTGTCTAGTATTCTGTGAATCCGTATGCGTGTTCAACAAATATCCATACTATACATATATATCGCATTGCTAGAAACATGATAGAATGTGCAAAAAATATGCGAATACCAATTTATTTATTTATTAGTCACCATTATCAGAACTAACAACTAAACCTTACGTGCTAATTGGTATTACATTTAACATTCGAGTCACATACAATATTGAAATAAGTATCTATAATCTAATTACAAATAGTTAAATGTCAGGACACATTAGTCAAAAATTAAATAGTCACATAAAGTACCTAGTCATAAAACTTAAAAATCATACTAATAATCAGATCCACACATATAATTGAGGGGTTATAGAGCTGGCACTAACAACTGTTTCCAAGTATCGTAATGAGGCGGATAGAAATGTAGGTTATTTCAAATGAATTTTAAAGACTCTGAGCTTACAGTCGTCTGTATCTGAGTTAGGTCCAGTGAAAAGCTAATGAATAATATGTTTAGATAGCATTCCATCCTTTAGGGAGAGCGGACGAGGCGCGGGGCGGGAGGCTTCGCAGGAATGCGGCCGGAGCCAGCCGCCTCCCCGGCCCCCGGCGCAAGCGCCGACCACGGCTATTTTTTTAAGGATAGTGCAAATATTACAATAAAATTTCGGACATTTGGTAAAATATCTAGGCTGAAACTAAGGTCCGCGAAGGTACTGTTCAAGATGTAGCTTTTTATAGTTATTTGTTATGCAAGGCTGCAAAGTTGCTGTTTGGCGCAAGTGCTTCTAGTGAAAGCCGAGCTAGCGAAGGGTTGTTAGATTGAACCATGAGCGAAGCGCATGGTTCAAAAGTACAATCCTGAGCATAGCGAGGCTTTCAAGGCAAGATACGCCAAACAACTTTGCTGCCGAGCGAAACACACAACTTTTCACCTCACCACCGCGAGCATAATTGTACATGTAATGAAAGTAATTTGGACCTGATAGGTACTCATACTCATTTTCAATTAACGATTGTTTACTTTGAAGTATTTGAGTTATAAATGTAGAGTGAGTTGATGAACTAGCGAGTGAGGAGTGGGTTGGTACCTCGTGTGGAATGAGTTGGTTCATTTTTTCATCGTGAAGTGATGTGACAATTTAATGAAATGAGTACGACAAACGAGTTGCCTCACGAGTGAGTTACCCAACACTATTGTTTACATCTCATGAAAATAAAAGCATTTAATAATTATTAAATGTAACAAACATTTTCGCATCTTGAAATAGACTCCACGCTTACATTAAAAAGATCAAAGTATTTTTGGGTAGGTAGTGCAGCGAAAACTCGCTTCAGGCTTATTTGATGCGCCATCTGAATCCCTTTTTGGGAGTTAGTTCGTTTGTTTGTCCACTTCATGCGTCTGTTGTATTCAGATGTATTCTCAGTTGTCTATGCGATGTCAGGTTTTTCTCGTAGATGGCGTTTATTTTGTTGATTTAATTTCTTGGGGGTCTGGCTGATTTTATGGTGATTATTTTTTTAAATTATTCAAAACTTGAATTTCGTAGAAGATCTCTCCAGAATCTTGTCAATTCTTGAAAACAGATTGGTGCAGACTTCATTCTCACTATAGCTATAAACATTGGATATTAAGCTGTCTTGGATGTTTATTTTTGTGGGCCTGTGTTGAATAAAAAGGCGTACAAGTGCGCTATCCTCACATTTATTGAACCTTTCAGCTGTGATTTGTTTATTTGAAGCCCCAGTCGCCCGATTTATAGCGATTGCTTGGTTGCCACAGGAGGCCTGATTTTTGCATTCAGCTTTGCTGAATTGGCTCTGCCAAGGATGTTCTACCGCCTGACCTAAAGAGAGTTCGAGTGAGTATTCACCGCGTTTGGGTCCGTTAATTTACCGGTTTCTCGTAGTTTGTCGTGTGTTACTTATCCCCCTTATTTGTTGGTAGCTGTCGGGTACGGGCAGTTGAGAAGCTGCCGATCGTCCACGCGCTTTCGGACGCTTCAGTCTTGCTAGGCACCCTGCCAGGAGGTGTGAGCCTATTATGATGAAGAAGTTGGGCCGGTCATTCAGCTCCGGTGTTGCGCAGGCCTGGCGCGGTCTATTCAACTTTACCCCGTCGCTGTCGTCATAGTCGTCGTGATCGTCGGTCCAGGATCTACGGAGTCCGATTAGTATATTTGTAGAAGATATGTTAACATTTATCCGGTCTTCCATAATACAACATCACGCAGCATTTGTAGCAGGTACTTTTGTTAACGTAGGGTCGCAAACTGCTTACGCGCCGTGTTTACGTAGCCCGTCACTGATTATTTATCTGGACATACCTATCCTCCCCTAAATTTAGAAAGGCAATTTGCTCGCCACCGTTCTTACTTTCGGAATATCCCTTAGAATCTCATCGTCGTGGATCATCCTAGCACCCTTCATTCATACCATGCATTCGTCATCAACTCATTCAAATTCAACTATTTAAAAAATCTGTGAGCCTAATCCACGTGCCGTTACGTGAACGCAGCTTACGACCAAGCGTATTTGCGGCTTGTTACCCGCTACTCAACATTGCTGTGCTGTTGGCGATTTTAATTCAGAGTATACTTATTTAGGATACTGATATTGTCCTACATTTAATTTGTTACGTCACAATCTGGCCGTTAGACGTTATAAATGTCTGCCTTTGCTTTTTTGGGCGACCGAAAGGTTAGTCAACGATTCTCTGTCGGGAACTTGTACTTGAACACTTTCTTTGGATAAAATAAAGTGATAAATTTCGATATTCATTGGACTCCTCTAGGCTCCTGTCAATTTGTAATATTCTGTGATATAAATCTTTATAACCAAACTGTTATATCCCCATCATGTCAAATCTATTTAGGACAAATTTTTCTAGCTTAATGTGGTAAAGTTGTGAAATAAATTAACTTCGTTCGTGGTACATTTGCAAATGTGTTTATTTTATACTAGTTTTGCTGCAGTAGTTAGGTACTCACGGGTAAACTAAGGCTCAATACGCATATTTTACGTTTTTCGATAACTCAGCAGGCATTAAAATTAATTTTATATATATCTTCTGCGCTAAAATCTATAAATAACTTCCATTATTTTGATATTACTGTGAATTTAGAACAAAACAAAACAAAATTAAATGTAGGTAGGTACACGAGTTTTTTCTTACGTTAACTTTTTAAACGGTGCGTTCCAAATTTGCACGAAGCGTAAAATTTTCAAATGTAAAACTACATTTTAAAATTATTTATTTGTATTGTATCTTTATAAGACAGTCTAATTATTAATATTTCACATATAATGAAGAAAGAATAAGTATTATAAATTTAATTTTATCAAAATAATAATATTGAAATATTAGCATATAACATCATAAGTTTCTGCACGCAGGATAATGACCTCTCATTCCCAAAGTTGGATCTCGCGATAGAGCACCACGTTCGAAATTCAAAAACTCTTTGCACGCTAGCGGATATAATGAACTTTTACGCGCAGATTTTGAGGGACAAAGCAAGCCTTTTCGAGCCGATGAGGTAAAAATAGTACATTATTGCCGTGGCCGGGAAGGAGGCAATTGCGTATTTTTTTTAAACTTTATACTATTTTGCTTAAATTTGTATTCCGTTTAATTATAATACGAAGCCTGCAATTGCCATTCCGGCTGAGGCTAATATAGTGCTTTTCTCAAAAATGGGGGAATAAAAAAGACTAAATCGAAATCAAGCGTTATTATTAAATACAAATTGAGGATACTGCAAATTACATAAAATTAAACGTCATATTTTTTTTTTTAAACATAATTGCAAGTGTATTTTTCCACCGAAAAACGCAATATTTTTATGACACATACAAAAATGTCGCGTTTGCAACAGAAAAATACGACTTGATTTGGCTGAATAAGACCTGTGCCGTCTTTTATATGCCAGTTTCTACTTTTTAAAAAGTTTGGTACTCGACAAATAAAGGAATTCATATGTAACATTACAGGCGGCCTGCAATGTTTTTTATTTTTTAATTTTGATCTGGCCTTAAACTATACACTTTACCTTCTCATATGTAGCGTGTTATGTTCACTTTGCGGGCCATTTTTGAGAAATAGTATATTATTGCCGTGGCCAGGAAGGAGGCAACTGCAGGCTGAGTATTTTGTTTAAACGGACGAGCTTGCGAGTCCGTTTAATTATAATACGAAGCCTGCAATTGCCATTCCGGCTGAGGCTAATATAGTACTTTTCTCAAAAATGGGGGAATAAAAAAGACTAAATTGAAATCAAGCGTTATTATTAAATACAAATTGAGGATACTGCAAATTACATAAAATTAAAAGTCATATTTTTTTAAAAACAGAATCGCAAGTGTATTTTTCCACCGAAAAACGCACTCTTTCTATGACACATACAAAAATGTCGCGTTTGCAACAGAAAAATACGACTTGATTTGGCTGAATACGACCTGTGCCGTCTTTTATATGCCAGTTTCTACTTTTTAAAACGTTTGGTACTCGACAAGAAATTTGGTCTTAGTTGCACCACCCCATATAGGGATACAATACGCAAGGACTGACTGGGCCTTGATTTAGTACGGTCTTCGTTACTACGTGCCTAAGATTTTTAAAGACCCAGATAAGTTTACGAATTCTGCCCATAATACTCTCAGTGTGCAAGTGCCAGGTGAGTCGTTGGTCGACCATAACCCCCAGGTATCTGGTGGATTCTACCTTCTCGGCTGGGCAGGCACAGATGGTTTGCGTGTTGTGGCAAGTATGGATCCTGATTGAGAAGTCTGTGTCTGGTTGCGTACGATTATAGTTTGTGAAGCAAACGTAGTTAGTTTTAGTTGTGTTAAGGGTAAGAAGATTTGTTTGTAGCCATCCGGCAATTTTTGTGAGGCCACTTTCTGCGGATAGGCGCACTTCCTCCCATGTATCCCCTGAGAATACCACAGCAGCAATTAACTTTATATACGTTGTTATTTCACCAAATATCAGCCCCTAAATCGTCGTGATTTTTGAGATACTTAATTAAAAAAAAAGAAAAATAGTTTTTTTTTATTATCTACTAAAGTAGCGGCCCGATTTTTTTTAAATTTGTATATATTATGTAGATAACAGAGTACTTTAAAAAAAATTACCATAAAATTTTATATCTGAGTAAAAAAAAAGATTTTTCATAATTCAAAAAAAATAAAAAATCCTCCCTACGGTCGGCCGTCTATACCTACTCACCCGGCAAGCCCTTCTTTCCCGGCGTCTGCAGTAATGTACTATTATAAGGTATATTTTCCCATGTAATCTGAAGAACAGTAATTAGGTTACTGTCTATAAAAGACAAATACAATACGCTTATAAAAACCCGATTATTATCAACACCAATCGTTCCGCGCGAAACCTTTACCGACACTAACTGACCAAAAGGAAAAAGATATGAGAATCTAACGCATTCCCGGGCCCTCGTAAATTAGGGGCGCATCGGCGCCTCGAGGAGCGCTTGTTACGATATATTTCGAACAAATCCCCGACGGTGTTAATCTGCATAATAACAGCGTCGGCACAAAGCAGTCGTCCCATTACGCGCGGGCGCCACTCGCGGCCCGAGATCTCTCCCGCGGGCTGCGGCCAAACATCAAGCGGGTGGCTGTCATTTTCGGGTATATATTGAAAACTCAATATTTGTTCCGCTATAACGCTGGACACTAAACGCTGCTAAAGAATGTTGTGAGATAGCACCTAAATATAATCATCAAATGTGATCCGTCTATCTCCCATATTAATATGTTGATTCAATGTCTGTACGAAAATATTGTATTTTACTAAGTTTTTAGTTTTAATTGTTGAATTGACTAATACTTAAGATTTAGTATCGTGATCAGATTGGTAGGCTAAACGCTACAGAAAGCGAGAACGAGTAACTTAACCGACTGGTGGAATGTGGACATCTCCGCCCGAAATAACATACACATAATTGAAGTCGGTGTCTCCCCGTTCATTCAGTGCCCTTTTTACGCGGTTTTTAAAACTCCCTTAAACTCAATAGCAACTTTCTACATGACCTGTACCAACAAAACACCAACCAGAGAGAATAAGTCAGTTTCAGAGATAACTGTAAATATTAGGTTGAAACGGGAGATAAATAACGTTCAATTATCGTATTTTTCAACACATTTGCTCGTAACGTGCCTCTTATTGTGCCGCTTTTGGGCTCATAATCCTGGGTATTAAACACGCGTGTTTAATAACATTACGACACTCGTGTAGTTATGTTTATATCCCGATTAAGACACGATGGCACCTTGCAGCAAGGTGTATGTATGGACTCGGCGAATTCTTAAATTGACCGGGTTATACAGGTTTGTTTTTAATTCTCGGCAAATGGATTCTTACTCGACTTTTATTTTGTATTGGCTGTTTAGAGATTTCATCTAAGCCTCGCTGCGGGCGCACTGCGCGAACTTCACGAAAAAAATAGTTGCGCGCCATTATAGGTAATTTCACAAATATTTGTAAACATTGATGATGCGTGTTTGGTTATTGTTAAAAATGTTGACTCGTGGTGAATAGAAAAGTGATAAATAGAATTGACACCACTGTACATACTTGGAGATGTACAAATATGTGAGTAAAAACCTGTTGTCATCAATAACTAAAGGAAACAACTTAGGAGCCTGTTACATGTTCATTTTATGAAAAGGATTTTTTCCTCGCAAATGTGTTGAAAAACGTCGTATGACACGCGTGAGCTTTGATAATTACATCCTCGGCTCTATTATCAAGCTCACCTGCGGTTCGCGTGACAATTCCGCCTCTGGTGTAATGATCAACATACCTCACTTGTATCATAATGTACTATTATGCAACTGTTGTATAAGAAGGGTCTTAAAAGGCGAGTGGCGTGGGTTGCGATGCAAGCCTTGGCGAGCATCGCAATTAAAGACGCCACGAGCGTTTTTAGACCAGTTATACACCGTTGCATACAATACTTTTTCTACGACAATTTTTAAATAAATAGCAGACTACAGAATAGTTACATTTTTCAGGCAGCAAGTTTTCTATTCGTACTTTTGCTACTCACGCAATTTCTTCAGGAGTGCAGTTATTAATTTCTTCGACCATTTTATAAGGAACGTACACTTTTGTCTTCACAAACACGAATAAAATCTTAATAGTTTAGGACTAATAGTTTATCATCTTTCGTCTTTTCATTTTGAACTGTATTTTGGTGGGAAATCGGAAATGTGACAGCTCTTGCTTATGGTTTGTTTTGTTTTTAATTTGTTTGTAATCCGAACTGTTTATTTTTATAAATAATACCAAGAATTTATAAAACATGTAATTTAACACACAATAGATGATGATTTATTATTATTGTAGTAAATAATTTATAATATACAAATGTTAAATTGTAAATAAATACTTTTATTTCGAAATATTTGTTTATGAAGTTGGCACCACTGCAATATAGCGGCCGATTAAAAAAAAGTTAAACAGTGCTGTTATGAAAAATGTATGAACCATAAAAGTACGCTAAACAGTGCGTTTTTGGGCCATAGAGCATAGAGTTTTTCGACGACTTATTAGTGGTGTCATTGTATTTGACCTACAGCCTATATAAATGCCAGATAACGGTACAGGAGTAGAAAAAATAAGTAAATGAAGTCCGCCCGCCCTCTGACGGCAAGGCGTGGCCCTGGGGCGCAGCGCGATATAACGCGTCTTCCCGGCACCGGCTAACTACCATGTTAAATCGACCGCCTTATCGCTTACCATTCAAACGACCGCCCGCTACCACTTCTCATTCTGACAATCACATGTACGAGTAGGTACTACTTATAAACCACCTATTACACATTCCATTCTTAATCAAAGCGTTTTGGAGCCGGGAAATGATCAGCGATGCGATAATTGTAATGTAATTCAAATAATGCACTTTAATAAAGCTCGTTTTTTAGGGTTCCGTACTCAAAGAGTAAAACTGGACCCTATTACTAAGACTTCGCTGTCCGTCCGTCCGTCCGTCCTTCCGTCCGTCTGTCTGTCACCAGGCTTTATCTCAAGAACCGTGATAGCTAGAGAGTTGACATTTTCACAGATTATGTATTTGTGTTGCCGCTATAACAGGAAATACTAAAAACAAAAAAAAAATTAAGGGGGGCTCCCATACAACAAACGTGATTTTTTTGCCGTTTTTATAGATAATGGTACAGAACCCTTCGTGCACGCGTCCAACTCGCACTTGGCCGCTTTTTTTTCCGATAGTTTCGGCTTTATGTTGGCATTATTGAAGAATTACGTACAAATGCTGACAAATGCATTCTTGATTTAAAAGGACATTAAACCCATTGAAAAACCTAAGAGACTACCCAAGAGAAACATTAATGACGTAATTGGTCTGATCTAAAGACAATGTTTTATGCAACCAGTTACATGGACTAGATCACCATAAACATGCAACGCTAATCGTAATATAACGCGATATCATCTGTGGAATCGCTCCGATGTAATTAAACCGAAAGCAACCTCGTCAGAGAAGGTGCAATTATTCGTATAATAATAAGGGCGATGCATAACTGGCGGCAACAAAGGAATTATTAGCTATAGTCTGGGCAACCATCGTTGTTTTTGGCTTCGGGAAGCTAAGAGACACTAACTCTTTCACACGCTAGCACTATCACCGAAAAGAAAGGGATAAGTGTATGTTTCGGGCTTCTCTGCTACTGAAACGATTGGACAGACTATATCTCTTTGTCTTGTTAACCGCCATTAATTGCGGCCGGCGTCAGGAATGGCGCCCGACGATATAATATTTCGCGATCTTTTATTTTTGCGCTGCAAATTCAATCAGGACAGGAGGTTGGTGTAGAAATTGGGATACTTTAAAACGCCGCCTAATATGAGTCTGAGATATTTTTCGGACTTAGGGTAGGTACAGCCAAGGGACTTAATTCCCTACCCATTTCGTTGAAACGTCGTTAGACATTCGCAATGCATTAAGGTCGAAAATTCTATTTCAGTACTATTATTGAAATGTCAATAGGTACGTATTATTTGTCACTTCACATTACAGCAGCGCTACCACGAAAATCGAAACTAGAAATTCGTATACATCTCGAGTATTGTAAGTGCGATACAGATGGAGATACCCGAACTTCGAAGTTTGTGGTCATAGCCATAGCTCAGATAACCTAACATGTGTCATGTGTCAATGTCAATCGAGAAAATTGTTAAATAATTTCCACATTATTCATTTGAAAAATAAAATGCTTGCCGCTAACCGTGAACTATTAAGAGCTCGAAATAGTGAAGTTACTCATATACCAGGAAGTAATGGGGATTCATGAGATAACACGGTCAAAAGTTCAGTTCACCATGTCAACGTTGCCTAGTTACTAACATAAAACAATGCATGCGATATGTCAAAGTAACGTCGTGCTCTAACTAGCTCTTATGATGACAGTTTGCTATAAGATATTGACCCTTAGGTGGGTTGGAAATTAAATTCCTTGACTGTAGGTACCTAAAGAATTAAGCAACCATGTCAGTTTCCGATTTTGGTATCATTATTAAAATTTAAAACGGAAAAGCGACTGGCTGTCGGTTGCGTTTTTAGGGTTCCGTACTCAAAGAGTAAAACGGGACCCTATTACTAAGACATCGCTGTCCGTCCGTCCGTCCGTCTGTCTGTCACCAGGCTGTATCTCAAGAACCGTGATAGCTAGAGAGTTGAAATTTTCACAGATTATGTATTTCTGTTGCCGCTATAACAACAAATACTAAAAACAAAATAATTTTTTTTTTAAGGGGGGCTCTCATACAACAAACGTGTTTTTTTTTGGCCGTTTTTATAGATAATGGTACGGAACCCTTGGTGCGCGAGTCCAACTCGCACTTGGCCGGTTTTTTATTATTGTTATAATGTATAATGTCGTTATATTAATTAAACAGTCATTGGTAGTTCCATTAACTCACACTCATTAACTGCTTTGCATGAGTAACCATTCTTCAAGTTGATAGCTGAAGTATGGGACTAACTTTGCTTGTCTATGCAGATGGTCTATCGACATTTATGTACTGAAGGTATATACTCCTTCAGTACATAAATGTCGATAGACCATCTAATAATTATAGTTGTTACTACAACTATAATTATTACAAGGTACATCCAAAACGTTAAATCGTTCCTTGTAGAGGCGCCAGTGGCGATGCGACTTTGAAGTCACTGAAGAGGCGGCCAGGCGGGCAAATATAAGTCTTGAGTTCGTTCAAAAATGTCAATGTACATTATTGAGAGTAAAGTGGCAATATTCGTGTATTGTGAATATGCCTGGGAGTCACCCACGCGTGCACAGTATAGACGACGCGACAATACGTCAAGGTTGATTTCAATGACACGGCGCGGCGGCGAATTTTTCAGTAAAATAGTTTACCGGGCAGTCAGTGACGGCAGCGTCTCGGGTCGACGACCGCGCCACCGTGCGATTTGGCTCTCGCGGCTACAAATGAACCGATGTAGGTACTCTCATGTGGACATTGGCTCGCCTACCTTCACCACCAATATGCACTTTCCTTTCCACCCCCTTTAACAATCAATAAAAATCATCGGGATTTAACGAAAATAGTCAAGTGCGAGTCGGACTCGCGCACGAAGGGTTCCGTACCATTATCTATAAAAACGGCAAAAAAATGTATGGGAGCCTCCTGTAGCCTAGTTGGTAGTGACCCTGCCTACGAAGCTGGAGGTCCCGGGTTCGAATCCTGGTAAGGGTATTTATTTGTGTGATGAGCACAAATATTTGTTCCTGAGTCATGGATGTTTTCTATGTATTTAAGTATTTATTTATCTATATAAGTATGTTTATCGTCGTCTAGTACCCATAGCTTTGCTTAGTTTGGGACTAAACCGCATTTGTGTAAGATTGTAAAAGAAAAAAAAAATTCTGTCTTTTAGTATTTGTTGTTATAGCGGCAACAGAAATACATCATCTGTGAAAATTTCATCTGTCTAACTATCACGGTTGTTGAGATACAGCCTGGTGACAGACGGACAGACAGACAGACAGACAGACGGACAGCGGAGTCTTAGTAATAGGTTCCCGTTTTACTCTTCGAGTACGGAACCCTAAAAACGAACGGAATTTTACGAAGAATAAAAAGCTTCACCTTGTTAGCTTTTCGAAATGTTTCATAATAAATCTGACCGAAATCGTCAAACCAAAGCAAGTAGGCGTGTAACGGTTTATACCGGGATAAGTACGAGTAGATATTTATAGTTTTCAAATGTCAATACATGAACTGTGTAAAACTGTAAATGTATCTGTTTTACTTTATGTTATGAACAAAGTCGGGTGCAGCGCGGCCCGATAGTGTTTTATTTATAATAGTGTAGTGTAACTGTAGTAATGATGTGATAGTGCGATGGTGCTAGCGGGCCCTATGCACGTATGCGCTAGCGATAGCTGCATCCCACTCGCGCCCGCAACTTATCAATGAAATTCCTGCGCCACCGCCGCCACTCCAACGGTGCCTCGCGTTCCTTCCCTGACGTAACAAGATGGCGGACGGCACACATGTGCTCGCCCAACCGACCAAGCATTCCTAAGCGCATCCTTCTAAACATAATTTACGAGAAGGATTTCATGTCTAATGAACACTAATCCAACTACTATGTAAGTTAGTATAACTATAGATAGAACATCAATATACAAAAATTCTTTGTTTTTCAGAAATAAAATGAGCATCTTGCTGTTATCATAGTTATTGTAAATGTAACAAAATAGCACATTTAATATGTTTTCAGCACATTAACTATCTATCACTTATTAATAACTTGACTGATTTAGAAAATGAAACCTGAAGCGACATCTGTGAACTATGCAGAGCTTCAGCATGCGTTTGCGCAGCATTAATTAGGACGAGAGTAAGAACATTGTCGATAGATGGCAGCACTTAATCATATAAACTAACCAGAGTTCAGACAACACGCCTTCTACTTTGCAACAAGCGCCAAAAGATGGCGTGGTTTCTAATATAAAGATAAGGTGAACAATCTACGAAAGATAATTTTTTTTTAAGTATTATATGTGGCACGGATTATTCACTATAGATAAATAATAATTGAACTACGCTTAACCTATATTAAAAGGTTAATATTTTAACTTAAGGTGGTTCGATTGCCATACAAAACGTTATTTGACATTCGCAGGCCAACGGCGTGATATTTTAGGGAACTTATGTAACAAACTTTCATAAATTGGCCTCCCATTTGCGCCAAATTCCCCCTTTCCTAGAATAAACTTGTATAAACTAGATTAGTTTGAGAAATTGGTTTGGGACGTGAAATTTTGGGAAAACAATTTTTCTCAAAATAATCTAGTTTATACAAGTTTATTCTAGGAAAGGGGGAATTTGGCGCAAATGGGGAGCCAATCGATGAAAGTTTGTTACATAAGTTTCTTAAAATATCACGCCGTTAGCCTGCGAATGTCAAATAACGCTTTGTATGGCAATCGAACCACCTTAATCAAATGATAAACATACGATTTTACATTTTGCAGCTTTTAGACGGAGAGCTGAGGGACCAACACTGCAACAGTTTTATAAAGGCTGATATTTTAATATTAGGTCATAAATAGCTCGAATATCAATAGCCTGCCGTCAGTCAGCCAGTTTTTGGGACAACTGGCGTGGGGGTGGTTCCGAACTTGTTAAGAATACACCTACACTGAAAAAAATGTTAGGTTGGATTTACCAGATTCCGTGTAAATGTTACCAAAGTTAGCGGTTGATTTCGGTCCTATCACGAATTTTGGTTGATTTTACCAAACTAAATAAGTTGGTGTTGTACCAAATTTATTTGGTAGATTACACCTATCTTTTGTAGTAAATAGTAAAATTGTTTACCAAAGTACTTTAGTATATTTTTTACCAAAGTACTTTAGTAACGTTTTTCACCAAAGAACTATAGTACATTTTTAAACAAAGTTCTTTAGTAACCTTTTTATCAAAGTAGTTAAGTATAATTTTTTTCAATGTATATAGTTTGGTGTAATCTACCAAACGGATATTTTTCATTTTACCAAACATACTCGTCTTTTTTTACCAAATACCTTTGGCATGTTCTACTGTTACTATTTTTTGGTACAAATTACCGAAGTTAGTCAGTAGAAAATTTGGTAAAATCTACAACACAATTTGGTAGATATAGCACTTTCTATTGGTACAATGTATTAAATCATTTTGATTGAAAGAGCTGAACTTAACTTGTAAGTATAATGTAATTTATTTGGTGAACTCTAACAAACAAATTTAAGTTGTATTTACTAATAACATTCGGTGTATTTTGTCAGCTTTAGTTTGGTAATAATTACCAGATTTATATTTTAGTTACTACTAAAGGTGTTTGATATATCTACCAGATATGTAACGCAGTTTTCATCAAAGTTACTCTAGTATCATCTATCAGATGGGATCGTGCTTTATATCAAAGATAATATTGTATTATCTACTATAAGTGGATCGCAGATTTTATCAAATATAATTAAGTATTATCGATCATGTGTTCAAAATTGGTTTGGTAATATCTAACAGATTTGTACTGTGGTTTTTACCAAATGTTTACTAGTAATATCTACCAAGATTTTATCAGTGCTTGTTCTGCTAATTGTACCGGTCTTAGTTTAGTAAAACGTACCAAATAAGTAGTGTACAGTTTAATGGTGTTAGTTTGGTTAATTTATCAAACTAACAGTAGTAAAATGTACACATCTTTTTAGGTAGATATCACCAAACGCATTTTTGATTTCCAGAGTATAAATAGGGTGTGGTATCATTGAAAATTAGAAACTTGCGATATTGCTGACATGGTATGAGAATAAAATTATATTGCAGTTTAGATTTTCAAACTACGTAGTTTTCTATGTAGATTGAAGATTATTCGTAGCCACACCCTAAAAATATTGTAGATGAAAAAAAGCTAACAGGATCTGAAAAAAGTTATGTTTTAAGACCTTAAGACAAACACTTCAAAAATATGCAGGCTTATTGGTAACCAACGTATTTCTTTTTAGGGAGATATAGTAAAGCTCATTTGCAATTGAAAAGGTCATGAAGGCTATCCGAAAATCAGCAGTTCCTAGAGAGTGAACATTTACAAATTGCCTTTTTTAAATAGATAACACTGTTAAAAGGAATAACGTCGAATTACCAGTAACCTTATTTCATATTATAAGGGCTATATAAAAACAGTGGTTTAAAGAAAAATAGTCCGAATTTTGGTACATAAAATAAATTTATTTTACAAATCGATACAATAAACTGTAGATCACTTATTTTAAAATTATGTCAGTTACTCAGTAGGGTACAAAACCTTTCTTATAATAAAAGTCACAGTCTCTGCGGCTGACCGTACGTGAATCAAATTCCTTGGCTGTACATATCTTAACTTTAAGTTTACGAGATAGATACCCTGTTCATGGTATACGTAGTAAGTGCGAATCTTATAGGCTGAGTTACAAGTCATGATAAAATTTGCTGAGTAGTCTTATAGACTAGGCTCTCAGTGGAGTATCGTTTGCAAAAATAGCGCTACGTATTCTGACGTCTTTGTGTAGATTCCAGACATACAATCAACAGAATTCGCTGCCCCAATATTATAAGGTTCCATGTTGCAATTTTATCAACTTGAAATTTGAAGTTTATAATATTGGGGCAGCGAGATGTTGCCAACCATATTCTGCGTCCAGGCAGTGAAAAGTTTTGAAGCATACGTCCAGCGCTTTCAGGAATGAGTCGATTTTATAAATGATGTCGTCATAAGCAACATAAGTCCTTTAGGGCATCGAAGGTCGGTCCGACAGCAATGATGATGGGTTGGCACCGCAGTCCCTTAGCCATTTGGCCTTTTATCCGATATTCCAGCTGGGTGAGGACTTCGCTTTCGTTCTGGAAATTAAAATATATTGTTTACTTTTAACCGTATCCATACTAATCCTACTAATATTATAAATGCGAAAGTTTGGATGTATGGATGGATGTACGTTTCTTTTAATCTCAAAAACTACTGGACGAATTTTTATGAAACTTTCCAGTTATGTACCTTACGAGTATATATCAGAATATGACAGGCTATAATTTATTTCAAATTGCGTACCATTTAGTATTAAAAATGCGAAAGTGTGTCTGTCTGTATATCTGTCTGTCTGTTACCTCTTCACGCTTAACCCGCTGAGCTGAAGGAGATGAAATTTAGTAGGTATCGAGATAATTGGAGTCCCGAGGAAGGACATAGAAAGAAAGAAAGAAAGAAACATTTATTCGAGACAAACAACACACAGCGTTTGTCACGAAACGGTTCTATCTCAGCATAATGCTGGCATGGCTGCCAGCGCTGGTCTTCCGATAGAACCGATTAGGATAGTTTTATCCTGGAAATCATCCCCTAAGGAAGTAAAATGGGTGGTGAAAATTTGAATTGGAGTTTATATTAAATCCTTATGGCCGTTTGTATGGAAAGTCGTCATCACACAATAGTGTTAAAAATGAAATTATACCTTTGCATGAAGAATGAAACTGTTCATAGCTTCTTGAATGCTTGGCTATACGGTTTTTTTCGTCATCTGTATCTTTGTAGTGTAATCTCACAGGTGGAACTATTTTATATCCAATTGCCGCGCAATAACAGAAGTCTATATCTGGAAAATAAAAAAAAAATATTTAGTTATGTATGATGCATATTTGTTGGCTTAATTAGATCAAACATTATGTTTATACAATATTGGTTATTTTATTTGGTGCCAACACCCTATTCAACACTAATTAAACATCAGAATAATGATAACCAATCACGTAAAAGTATATTATTGCAGAGGCAGGAAAAAAGCAATTCGTGGATGAGTAGAGTTTGACGGACGAAGCGTAGCTTAATCTGTCCGTAAATACGAATCCACGAATTGCCATTTCCTCGACGTTTCGATTTTGGGGTGATATTCGTGATTTTTAAATAAATATTATGATTACCAACCTTCACTTGGATTTTCTTCGATCAATTTAATGTAGACAAAAGCAGCTTTAATCGTTTCCAAATGATTAAACGCTTTCTCAAAGAAGTTGGGCCATTTCTTGAATAGTAGGAGCTCTGTTCCTTTAAACTTGGTTACAAAATCCAATACAATCTGAAAAAAAAAACTATTTTAAGTATTTGACTTGATGTGCGAAATGCCTAGGTATCTTGTTCTTCATCCATCACGTTTTGCCGAGATGCAGGCTTTGGTCAGCCAAAAACAAATATTGAATAATAAGAAATTCAAGTATTTAAATTATTTATCAGGGGGTGTTACCATACATTAAAAAGCGGTCAAGAGTCAGACTCGCGGACTGATTTCCGGGATGAAAGTATCCTACGTCCTTTGCCGGGACTCAAGCTAAATATCTACATCCCAAATTTCATCTAAAAAAGAGCCCGTTCACGTACTGACTAGCGCCACTGGTAAATATTTGAGATTATTTAAATGTATGAATAAGTTTGATGTACTAGTTTTTACGTTGCTAGATTCGTCAATTCATAAGACAAACTAGAAAACAAGAGATATATGTAATTTATCAGTCTTTAAACTCATTATTTAATGTTCAGTTAGTTACATACAGACAAAATACAAACGCAACGATGGCCAACCAAACCGATTTGGTAAATTTTACTGAAATTCGTTTTGTAGATTAATCAAAGTAATTAGGTAGGTAATACGTAACCAATATTTCTAGGTCAATATCTAAGCTTGAGTAAAGATTCATATTAAACTATAATCACAAAATTATTATATTTAATCATTTATAATAAGGAGGTATGGGTGGGGAATCCATATACGGTGTCAACTATAGGTTACCCTGTGTTTCAGGCAAAAAAGAACTAACAATGGAATAAGTACGTTTTTCACATACAATATCATTCGTATTCACAATTAATTAGTAAGTTATCAGTGTTGCCAATTTAGCACTTTTAGTGTAATATCGTTTTAATGCTTACCTTTAAAACTTGTTATGGTAGATTGAGATAATCCCCATTCCTTCAAATATTTAGTCACCCCCACACTTAAGTCATCGTCGAGATCACTATCCATAGTTGGTTATACTTTGCAAACTAAATCCACCACGCACCAGCCGTAATGAAATGGCGCACCAAGAAAATTTCATTAAAACGCAAACAAAACAAAGTGACTATATACAATGAACTACCTCAACGCAATGAAGCCTGCCGCGCCGCGCGCGCATCGCAAGATGCTGTAGCCGGGGGAAGGGGCGCACCTCCGCAGGGCAGTCGGGGAGGGGAATAGTCACATCTCACTCTTATGTTTATAAATTGAGTAGGATGGAACTATGCATGCAGCGGTACTGTTTTGTAAAATGTACCAGACGTTTACCTAGTTAAATTTACCAAACTCTATGGTAATTTTAACAAGGTATAGGTCTGGTAGTGACTGCAGCGCTTTCTCAAAAGGTACGAGTAGATAGTTACCTATGTACCTACTAAACGCCAAATGTTTCGTGTTAATGTTGTTGGAAAAAATAGACCAGGTAAGTACTTAATACTATTTTGTGTGGCGTGAAAGGTTGCAAAATAACAAAGCAATAGAATCATGAGATTGTATGAGGAATGATCCTACGACCAACAAGTAAAGATAAAACGATTTATTACTTGATTATATACTTATAACTAGCGACCCGCCCCGGCTTCGCACGGGTTTATACGTATAATACATGCATGAATTATACATATAAACCTTCCTCTTGAATCACTCTATCTATTGAAAAAAACGTAAGCGACTTTGTTGTATACTATGTAATGATTAGGTATTTAGGTAATTTACCAATTGTATATTTTAAGGCGTCAATTAATCAATGATTAAGTTAAAGGTACATCCAGCAGCAAAAGTAGCTACGCGGGTCAAAGTGCTCAAAATGACTTACACATGGCTCTAATGTCAAGAGGATACGGACTTTCTAGATAATTTCGAGCGTGTTATTTTGTGTTGCTACTTCTGCTGCTTACTGTACCTACATGGGTACACCATGTAGTATCTACTTACTAATTTTGTCAGCGGCTTGGCCCGCGTGACAAACGTAAGTATATTGCTTATTTATGAAGACGTCCAAACAAACACCAAGGACCAACCAATGAACACACTTTCACATTCATACTATTAGTAAGGATAAGGAAGGATATTACTTACTCGTATTAAGGAAAAGCTACGAAAACTTTAACGTCGTTAAAGCCTAATTACTACATAGATAATCATTAAGTAAGTACCTACGCAACTTTACTTTTTTTGTCTGGGAATAGGTATGGCAATCAGTGGTATGGCTCTGAAAATTATTTATTTGGGTATAGGTTAGCTAGGTAGGTACCTACATACAACGTGAAAGGCGGCCTAGATTATTATTTAATTTTATTTAATACGCAGAGTTTATAAACATAATAACTAACATGGTCTCCAAAACTGTCGGAACAGTTTGTCTGTGCGATTATAAACATCATAATAAGTACAGAGTTAATAGTTTATTAATTACTAATTTGTAAATAGGTTTAGGTTAAATACATGTTACATACAATTGCATACAGTTACCTATGCCTTATGGGTTATGATACTTAAGTAATGTCGTTTTAATAATGATTGAAGCAAAACTAAGTCGTACGTAATTCTAATAATTGTGCTAACTACATTAACTATTATACCTATATACTAATAAAACCAAGAGTATCTTTTATATACATGTTTATAATTTAAATCGAAAGATAACCCGATTTACTTCATATTTACGTATTTACACAATAAACCTAATAGGTACCTACTTATTCCATTAAGCGTAGTGTAGTCTGAGGAGCTACCACGAAACGAAAACAAACTAAGTTCGTTTATCTCTCTCTTTGTTGCTCTAACTAGCAAGTGCATTAGTTATTATTATTATTTATTCAGAAAACCAACAGCGATACAAAGTACGTAACTAATACTATAATACACAGTAGTATGGCCAATTACAGGTTTACCTAGATAACTTGATATGTAAACAATTGAACGGAACAACATTTGTGAAAGAGAGATGATTTTTTTTTTAAATTAAGTTTGAGTAATTGTTTTTTTTTTGAAGATGAAAGCATAACCAAGCATGTCAATCTATATAAGTTACCGCAAATGAGAATATATTGCTGTAGTTTATCCTAATGACAATATTATTGTATAAATCCCATATTTAGAGTGAATCAAATAGATTTAGTAACTTAAGTACAATACTACAACATTTTTAAACATGATAAGAGGTGAGTTACCTATTTCTAATACTATTTATGCTGCTTATTCTTAACACTATTAATTACTAGCATTTTAAAAGATGCCTTTGAATATCTAAAGATATCTACGCTACTGAAATCCACATCAATTTGTGTTAAGTATATTGTTCCGTGATATTTATTTTGTAAAACCTTGTTAAACTGCAATAATAAACCTTGTAACAATGTCACTAGAACTTAAACTGAAACATATACCTACAACCATGGGCTTTGCCTTATTCGTACTCATCGCGGTTATTGAAAATGATCCAACTTTTCTTAATAAGTAACTATGTCGCCTGAAAGTACGGGGTAGTTGGCGGGGTTGGTATTTCTGATTTTTTGCAGACTTGTTTATGAAGTTGGCGCAATGAATAATACAAGTTGGTGATCTCGAGCGTCGAACGCCACTTTACCAAAAATCGAAAATACCGCGTAATCCCTAAATGACTCGTTTTTAGGGTTCAGTACTCAAAGAGTAAAACGGGGCCCTATTACTAAGACTCCGCTGTCCGTCTCTCTGTCTGTCACCAGGCTGTATCTCACTGATACCGTGATAGTTCCAGTTGAAATTTTCACAGATGATGTATTTTTGTTGCCGCTATAACAACAAATACTTAAAACAGAATAAAATAAATATGTTTATAGATAATGGTACGGAACCCTTCGTGCGCGAGTCCGACTTGCACTTTGCCAGTTTTTTGATAGTACCTAACCAAATTGTTGAGACGTGTTTGGTAAAATGTTCATTTTTTTCGTTAATTTACACCAGGAACTCTGTTAGGGACTATATTTTGACCTCAACCTTTTCAGTTTTGTAAGTTCAACCACAGGGCCATGTTATATTTATCATATTTTTATCATAAAATCAACTGAACCAAATTCTTGACATTTGTTTGGTAAAAATGTACAATATCCTTTGTTAATTCACACCATGAACTCTGGTAGGGACTATATTTTGACCTTAACCATTTTAGTTTTGTAAGTTCAACCGCGATGTCTTGTTATATTTATCATATATTTTTTATAAAATCTACCAAACCGAATTGTAGAGATTTGTTTGGAAAATGTACAATATTATTTGTTAATTAACACCATAAACTCTGGTGCGGACTATATTTTGGCCTCTACCTTTTTTAGTTTTGTAGGATCAACCGCGATGTCTTGTTATATTTATCATATTTTTATTTATAAAATCTACCAAACCGATTTGTAGGGATTTGTTTGGTAAAATGTTCAATATTCTTTGTTAATTAACACAATGAACTCTGGTAGTGACTATATTTTGACCTCAACCTTTTTTAGTTTTGTAAGTTCAACCGCGACGTCTTGTTATATTTATCATATTTTATTTATTAAATCTACCAAACCGATTTGTAGGGATTTGTTTGGTAAAATGTACAATATTCTTTGTTAATTAACACAATGAACTCTGGTAGTGACTATATTTTGACCTCAACCTTTTTTAGTTTTGTAAGTTCAACCGCGACGTCTTGTTATATTTATCATATTTTATTTATAAAATCTACCAAACCGACTTGTAGAGATTTGTTTGGTAAAACTTACAATATTCTTTATTAATATACACCATGAACTTTGGTAGGGACAATTTTTTGGCCTCAACCTTTTTTAGTTTTGTAAGTTCAACCGCGATGTATTGTTATATTTATCATATTTTTATTATAAAATCTACCAAACCGAATTGTAGAGATTTGTTTGGTAAAATGTACAAGATTCTTTGTTAATATACACCATGAACTCTGGTAGGGACTATATTTTGACGTCAACCTTTTTAGTTTTGTAAGTTCAACCGCGAGGCCTTGTTATATTTATTATATTTTTATGATATAATCAACCAAACCAAATTGTTGAGATTTGTTTTGTAAAATGTAAAATACTCTTTGTTGATTTACACCAGAAGTCTGGTAGCGACTTCAACCTTTTTAGTTTTGTAAGTCCAATAGCGAGGTTTTGTTTTATTTATCTTAGTTTCCATGTAATTCAGCCAACATTAGCTAATTTGGTAAATCCAACAAACCATTTTTTTCAGTGTATGTCGCAACTGTTTTATAAAATCTGAAAGACAAATTTTCAGATTTTATAAAACAGCCTTACTAGACAACTAACAAACTATGCGGACATAGTCAGTTTGCAGAATATTGGAACAGTACGCGTCAGCAGCCCGCTAAACCCGTCAAAAAATTTGGTTGGTGAAAGTGTTTTATAAAATCTAAAAAAAAATCGTGCAAGTAGTTCATATTACCTAAAACCAGACTAACATAGTCAGCCCAAAGTTTTGTGGAACATACGCCGTCAGCAGTCAATAGAACGGCGCGCCGCACCGCCGTTCTACTGAAATATAAAATCGTGGTAACTGACCGGAGTAAATACAGACCGTGTGAGAAAAAACTCAGAATCGAAATACGCAATACCTGGCTACGGTAAAGTAGGAGTTTCCAGCAGCCCTTATTATTTATAGGAAGTGGATTGTGATCTGACACGACCAGCAATATGCATTTTCTGTGCGATAAGCGCACCTCCACCCAAACTAGTTAGTAGTAAAGACATTTTTCACTCCTCATGCTCGCAAAGTTCGCCTTTGTGCTGGATGTATGCTGCACAAAATGCCACTTTTATGCTCTAGTGCACAAAGTAAAATTGTTTTAAAGACTAAGATAATCGGGCCTAACAGCCACAATAAAACTTCGTAGAATAAACTTGTCATTTGATTTGATTTGCTTTAATAAATTTCACATCCATGTTTTATTCAATTAATAAAACCAGATAAAATATGAGTCAATTATTATTTTAAAATATATTGAACCATTAAATTACTTGGCAGTATGAAGTACCTCAGTCTAATATCGCTAGTGTCGAAAATTAAAACCCCTCGACTTAACTATCCACCCTCGCCCGTGGCTCGGGTAGATATAAACGTCTCAGGTTAAATGGCTCGTTTTATGCCCTTGTTGTACAATGACGAAAGCTAACCTGGCGACATGGAAGGAGGTGCCAGCGTCGCCGCACCAAAGAACACGCCGACCGCGAGCCCGTCTGCTATGATGTGCACCGTGATGGCGACTACCAGCAGGACGATGCGTTTCCACTGCGATTGGTGGAGACCAACCACGTGAATACGACCTTATGTTATGTTACAAAGAGTTCAAAATCGAATGACGAAAGCTTACCTGGCGACATGGAAGGTGCCAGTGCCAGCGTCGTCGCTGGCCGCCGCCGCGCCGAAGTACACACCGACCACGAGACCCGGATGTTGTGCACTGTGATGGCGACTACCAGCAGCATGATGCGTTTTCACTGAGAATGGCGCTTCCACCGACCGTGTAAAGACCTTGTGTTCTATTACAAAGAGTTAAAAATCGAATGACGAAAGCTTACCTAGCGACATAGAACAAGGTGCCATCGTCGTCGCTGGCCGCCACCACGCCGAAGGACACGCCGATCGCGAGCACCTAGGTCATCCGACGCGATCAGCGATTTTCACTGTAATTGCCGCCGCACCTACACCAACTATGTGAGACGACCCTAATATGTTATGTTAAAAAGAGTTCAAAATCGAATGACGAAAGCTTACCTGGCGACATGGAAGGAGGCGCCAGCGTCGTCGCTGGCCGCCGCCGCGCCGAAAGACACACCAACCGCGAGACCCTCTGGTATGTTGTGCACTGTGATCGCGACTACCAGCAGCATGATGCGTTTCCACTGCGATTGTCGCGCCTCCAGCGACCGCTGCAGGCTGTCGCGGCGGTCCCCTTCGCCGTTGTCGCCGACTTTCTGGAATGTGACAACAATACTTAAATATTTGAACAATTATTTGGGGGCATTCCACCAACACAACAGCGGATCTCACTCATATTTGGAGCCGCACAACTGGGGAAGTACCTCCGCCTCCCGAGGATATGTCTCTACTTAGCTGGCAACACAACGAATCCTCTAATTAATAAAGGGTCAGTGACGCGCTTGTGATTCTGGAGTCGCCATCATCCATAGGCAACGGTGTATTCGGCTTTATTACCATCAGGAAGGCCGTACGCAAGCATTTTCCACCGTCGACGTATAAATCTACTAAACGACAATATACATCAGGTACATAGATGTATATAAAAATATGCTCCTTTTTAGGCAGTTGTGTAAAAAAAACATTCTAGACTCAGGAACAAATTACCTATGTTTGTATGCTCATCACACAAATAAATGCGCCCATACCGGGATTCGAACCCGGGAATCAACATCATCTTACGTAAGTACTTATTTATTATATTTGTATAACATCAAATCAGATAGAAGTAAGTAAATTGACTTGTTTACAACCCCGGTCGGTCTACAAGTAAATTAATATTTGTATGATCCTGTAATTACAGAATTCTTTTTTTTTATACCACGTCGGTGGCAAACAAGCTTACGGCCCACCTGATGGTAAGTGATTACCGTAGCCTATAGACTATTGCAACTCCAGGGGTGTTACATGCGCATTGCCGACCCTTTAAGAATGAATACACTCCTTTTTTGAAGAACCCCATACTGTAGTCCTTTGGGAAAACCTCAGCAGGGAGCTCATTCCACAACCTAAGCGTCCGAGGGAGGAAACAGTACGGTACGCGACCATTTAGGTTCCAGGGTGTGAGGGTGAATACCCTGACGATGGCGAGCGGTGCGGTGGTGAAAAGCAGCCGTAGGCATCATGTCGAACAGTTCTTCGGAGCACAACCCGTTATACAAGCGATAGAACACGCATAAGGATTCATGCAAGGATCATATTTTACTAAAGAACTGTATTTAACGAATAAACATTGTATTGGTCACAATTTGTGGGATGTAGGGAAAGAAAGCTGTTTTACTGTAATATTTAAAGATAAGAAAGGTAATAAATACCTACTCGTAACTAAGCAACATACAAGTATATAAACAATGAACACGAAATGACTATTCTGTTACCATTGGAGTACCACGAGTGTCACGATAATCGATACTGAAACTCACTTCAAGCCCGTTAATTATACAAATTAGGTACGTCTACTTCGTAATTTCCCTCGTGCAACATTAACGTATCGTAATAGGTGTGTCGGCCGAAAATATTACAATCATTGCAGATATCAGGATTTCCATTTCCTTTTCTGCGAATTACTCCGAGTATTCTTTGATTAGCAGACCGGGAACGAATACCATGACCTGCGAAGCGAACGTTGCATTGCGTTTGCCAGACTCTACACCCCGCAAAATCAACTAGGTATCTACTAACTGAATGGTTATACTGCTGTGCTTACCGACGCGAATACTGAGAATGGTGCTTGGTGACAGTCGGTCGGCTGCGGCGGATCAAGCGTTTAGTGTCATCAGCAGTTTACAACGGGCCCTCGTTTTTTTACACAGCGTGCGTACTATTAGGGCAAATATTCAGCGTTATTAAGGCGTTTTGTCGTCATTGTCCTCGCCAGCAAATACTATTAAAAGAGACGAATATCAGAGTCCACTTTTGATGAAGAAGTAAGCCAATACCGGCACTGAGTCTTTTTTGATTAAAGTTTCCGCGGTATGTTTTACCTCTGCTAAAATAAGTTTGAGCCGATAAAGACGTTAGAACCGAGCGGTTCAAACGCTAGGAGATTCGCCCACTACGTAGTCGATAGGCTTGATTACGATTGTTGGCACAACCGTCTCAGACACCCGAGCCCTTCAATGCAGATGCATGCATGTGTTAACCGAGAGCGAATTCTGCAAGTGGCAATGCCTCCGCCACCCCACCGCTGCGTCGACTGCTTATTGTTGATAGAGTCAGTGAATTCGGTAGGCTACAACGGGTGCGTAACGATGGCTATAAATATAGCGTTAGGTAAGAACGGAAAAAAGTAGTTTAGCTAAGGTAAATAAAACGCAATTTGCACATAAAATTTATACCGCTTGATCATTATACAATATGAGATGTATATCAAATAAGAATTATACTCTGCGCTATCCCCGTGGCGCGGAGGTCTCCGTAACGGATCTTCCCCCCATAAAAAAACAGCTACAATAGGTCCAAAGTAACTTCGCTGAAAACAGCCGTCTGCGCATCTTCCCTATAGTTAAAGTTACAATTGATGGCTGTTGTACAGTCGCCATCACATACATCGGTACACTATAGGTGTTCAAATATATCGGCACATGCCTTGCAAATAGTGGTGTGTTCCGATGTTTGTGAGCTGCTTGTTTGCTCCGATGTATGTGATGGCGACTGTACTTACCGACAGCGAATGCTGTGAGTGATGGGTCCTCCGCCGCCGCTGCTCCGAATGCTGTTTGTTTATGCAGTCAGTTAAGTCGGTCGGCTACAACGGGTCCAGCGTGACTAACGCCGAGAAGCCAAACACAAACCATCTACGACTCGTCGCTGTAAATTCCAATTCCAATTGATGGCTGCTATGCTTACCGAGAGCGAATGCTGCGAGTGATGGTGCCCCCGCCGCCGCTGCGCCGAGTGCTGGTTGTTTATACAGTCAGCGAAGTCGGTCGGCAGCGGTGGGTCTAACGTGACTACGCTTGTAGGCACCGACGGCCTGTTTAGAGCAGTCAGCATTTCTACGTCTTCTATCTTCTCTTTGCCTTCTTTGCTTTTCGTTATTGCTGAGGAGTAAGATACATCATTTGATGAGTAAAATTATTGATTTATTTCAATACATGTAATTGAAAAAGTTTATTGATAGGTAAAACGCACAAAAACTAAAAATATAAGACCAGCAGTTCGATCACGTAACGCATTGTACGATCTAAATTTCAGAACAACAAACAGACAGACAGACAGACGGACAGCGGAGTCTTAGTAATATCTGTATCAAGTAGAGTGTACCCTGTTTTCTATACGAGACAAATAATCGCGGATATAAAACTCAAATACGATGTTCATCGCATGTGGAAATTAAGTGGGAATAATGAATATCTACATCAATTTAAATGCATGCGAACAAAGTTAAAAAAAGACATTAATACGGCCTATGATTCATATGTAAATAATATGTCCAGTCAGTTGAGTAGAAACCCAGCCAAGTTTTGGCAGTACATCACAAGTTTACGATGTCGTGGCGGGATTGAGACCAAAATCAAACATGGAGACAAATAATGTCAGGGAGCGGAAATAGCTACCGCTTTCACAGAACATTTCCAATCGGTATTTATTCCCGATGCGCCAGCTCTCGATCCATCCGTAGCAGACGCAGCAAGCGTTGCAGACTCTAGGCGTGTAGATGTACAAGCATTTGTACGAGCCATTAAAAAACTGCGATCTAACACGGGCGCAGGGCCGGATGCTTTACCACCTTATGTTATTAAGGGATGTATTGAATACATTATTAAACCTATTACGTATATATTTAATATCATATTGTCATCTGGAATATATCCATTGTCCTGGAAAGAATCGCGGGTTACTCCTATTCCTAAGTCAGGATCAAAACTTCAAGTGGAGAACTACAGACCGGTAGCAATTCTATGCTCTTTGGCTAAAGTGTTCGAAATGGCATTGCATGCTCGCATTCTGTCCCAGTGTTTGCCATATATTACACCCGCGCAACACGCCTTGTTGCCAAAGCGTTCTGTTACTACCAATCTAGTTTCACTTGTTAGCTTAATGTCACAAGAACTGGACGATAAGAAACAAGTTGATATAATTTACTTGGATTTCCAGAAAGCTTTTGACAGGGTAGACAACGATGTCCTATTGAGAAAGTTGGGTGATATGGGAGTGGTGCCTGGGCTGCTCAAGCTATTTGCTAGCTACCTTTCAGAGAGGAGGCAGTCTGTAAAGTAGGTATGGGCCCTATCACTCCGAATCATACAAAACACTATCCGGAATAAGTCAGGGGTAAAATTTAGGACCATTACTTTTCAATATTTTAATCAATGACCTGCCAGCACAAGTTCAGAGCAGTATGATTATGATGTTCGTAGATGATGTCAAATTAATCAAAGTCATCAATACGAGTAATGATTGCATGGATCTGCAAATTGACATCAATGCAGTGTATAGATGGAGCATATTAAATAAATTAAACTTCAATATTAAGAAGTGCGAAATGATGAGCTTCACTCGATCGTCTCTTCCTCACCACCACCAGTACACTCTGGGCGACGACAACATCACGAGAGTCACCGCAGTCCGCGATCTGGGCGTGCTGTTCGACCCGCACCAAACATTCCGGGAGCACGCGCTACGCGTTGCCAAAAGAGCAGCACAAAAGTTGGGCTTCGTTCTGCGAAACTCCCCGCTCATTACCACAACGGCCCTTCGAGCTCTGTACGCAGCCTTGGTAAGAAGCGTGCTCGAGTCAAATGTCACGGTCCGGATCCCGCACGAGGCTAAATATACCTTAATATTAGAACAGGTGCAAAAGAAGTTTTTAAGAAGTCTTTACAAAAAGGAATATACTCACTATCCATATCTCTACCTGACTCTGTTTCTATTAGGGACACTACGATACAACTCTTTAAAAGTAAGGCGGTATTTAACCGTAGTTAAATTTGCTCTGGGAATCATTCGCAACACAATTGACTGGTCCGGATTGGTTGGAGAAGTGGTACGGTTATATGCGCCCTGCGCACGATCTCGCTTGCGCCACGCGCCCCTGCTGGCCCGGCCGCGCGCGCGCACATACCTACTGCATGCAACACGCGCCACTCCCGAGCGCACTCTCTGTCCTCAACTCCGTGCTGGACGCAGCACCGTCCTGTGATCTGTTCACAACGAGATTGGCCTGCTTGTTGCAGGAATGCAAGGTTTTTATTGAACAATCCTTATCCGATTAATATGTAAGTAACTACTCTTGTATGCGTAATGTTTTAATTTATAATATAGCTTAAGATCTGTGACGCTTTGGCGGTCAGCTGTAAGTTGCAGATGTACTTTTTGATACAATAAACAATAGCACAGTATAAAGAACTACAACCAGTAGGCAAGCTTCATTCATCTACGAATTTACGCAACCGCTTAGCGTAACCGCTCAAGAGTCAGGGTTGTCAAAAATATGTTTGGAGAGATATTAATTTATTTATAATTACTTCATTCATTTTCAATCATTTCATAAGTAGGTACCTTATTCACTCAGATCTTTAAATATAAATATACAGGGTGGAAAGATAAGTCGGGCCCTGGACGGAAACTACCTTAAATCCTGAAGCTGGCTCATTTTACTTTAAGGAGACACTCCTTTATTTTTAAAAAGAAACAAAACTGCATTCAAAGATTTTTAAAAAAGCCTCACACACGGCCGGGAATCGAACCCGGTCGAATCTGTCTAAAAATCTGAGTTCGTTTTTTTGCGTTAAATAATAGTTCTAGGTGTAAGGAACTATTGTTGCTAAGGAACTCTGTATCTGCAATCACAGGAAAATGTTGAATTTCATAGTTTAATGTACGGAATGTAGCGGCAGCTGAAATACATAATCTGTGAAAATTTCATCTCTCTAGCTATCACGGTTCTTGAGATACAGCCTGGTGACAGACAGACGGACGGACGGACGGAAGGACGGACGGACGGACGGACGGACGGACGGACCGACGGACGGACAGCGAAGTCTTAGTAATAGGGTCCCGTTTTACTCTTTGAGTACGGAACCCTTAAAACACCTAAACCTTACCGATATTTAAAGTCGGTTTTATAGTAAGTCAAACTTGACACCCCTTCAGAATAGTTAGAGTTTGCGCTAAGCTTCCTCGTCTCCCGCTTCCCCCCCCTTTCGTAAACCCGCGTGGCCATGAGCTTGCAGACTGTATGTAGTTAGACTGTGGTAATAGGGTCCTGTTTTACTCTTTGAGTGCGGAACCCTAAAAATGAGCTAATATCTTGGCTTTACACTGTGTTTACATAATACATTATACAGTACAGACATATTTGAAGTTTCGGATCAAATATCGTTTACCTACGCTAATTACTAAAATTATCAACGAAGCATAAAGCATCAACCACATAATACCCACTACCATGGAATTAAATTGCACGTGCATAGTTACCATCCAGAAGAAAAAAGACCTAAGTGTAGTTTAATACATTCATAACAGTGCTTAGTAAAAATCCATTGCCGCATTGCTGAAAGATCACTAGGAATGGCTCAATCGATTTGACAAATTTTTTTGCTAACATTTCAAATTTTCTGAACAAGATTTTTTGCTAAAAGGTGTGATGAATTTTGTACAAAACTGAAATGTTATGACTAAGTATCTACAGATTGGAGCAATAAATTATTGTTTATTTTGAGCCCGTATCAGATCTCCCCACATACCTACATAATAACAGACATCTGTGCTTCTGAAATGTAGTATTGCTTCATATCGGCGAAGAATTGCATAATTAAAATTTGTAATGAGCTATGCAGCAGGGCTCATAAGACCGCGATAACTTATTTAAAAAACCGGCCAAGTGCGAGTTGGACTCGCGCACGAAGGGTTCCGTACTATTATCTATAAAAACGGCAAAAAAATCACGTTTGTTGTATGGGAGCCCCCCTTAAAAAAATATTTTATTTTGTTTTTAGTATTTGTTGTTATAGCGGCAACAGAAATACATAATCTGTGAAAATTTCAACTCTCTAGCTATCACGGTTCTTGAGATACAGCCTGGTTACAGACAGACGGACTACGAAGTCTTAGTAATAGGGTTCCCGTTTTACTCTTTGAGTACGGAACCCTAATACAGGACATTTTTAATTATTTCTGTCCCACATTTCATATAAATCGGCGTAGTTTTACGTCTAAACTGTCTTTGTCCTTGTTATGCATGCCGATGACGGCATATATTACTAAAAGTAAGTAATATAATGTCGTTCATTGTCAGCGCTGATAAGCATTGCCTTATGATAGTCCGCCTCGGCAGTAGCCATTGTAAGCCTCTCAGATAAGATACAAATCTCTGAATACAAAGATTTTTATTTTCTCAGCCAGTAGCATAACAAAAGGGTTTGTATTTGATCCCTAGTTAGCTATGGTTCTAGAGTGAAACTAAACATCAACTTGATTACTTGTCTGATATCAACTATTTGATGTGATTAAATGTGTTAAACCTGTACTATTAAATAGTCGCAAGTAGTACAGTCGACATTTAAGAAATAATCTTGTTTGAAGGTATCTAAATCCAATAATGATTTTACAAGGTTTTATTTAGTTCCGCCTGCCGTGATGTCAAATTTCAGCTAGTCTGAATTTGCGACAACGTATCTGTAAAGCGCGTTCTTCAATCATACTATTTATATCCACTCGGATAGCCAGGCGGCTCTCTTGGCTCTAACCTCTAACGTCACAACGTCGAGGCTGGTCGAGAACTGCCAACCTGGGCGCCAAAAACAAGGGGTAATTTTACGTTGGGTCCCACGGCATGCAGGTATCGAGGGAAGAGAGACGGGTGAAATTAAAGAAACCTTCCGTTTCTGTTCCGTTTTTTGCCATTTGGCTACGTAACCCTAAAAAGTGGCAGTGTTATCAATTGTGACAAACTGTTATAGACTATTTACGTTTGATTAATAAGGAATACTTGTTCTCGGTTCAGTATTTCAAAGATGCGTTATGTCTTTCAAGTACCTAGGTATTGGTATTGATATGACATAGCGATATTGGGGGATAAATAAAGGGGAGAAATATAGCTCCAAATGGTCAAATCACCCATTAATATTTTTTTCAGTTTGACCAATCCTTAGTTTGTTAATAAGTTTCAATTTTTTTTGCTTGTAAAAAAAAACCTATAGTCAAGGAATAAAAAGGTTCGTCACATTTCGACCTTATTTTTTCAAAGCGGTTAAGGTCCAAAAGGGAATATTTTTTTCATTCCGCGACTGTACTATTCAAATCATGTTTTTTTAAATCAGATTCTTTGAAAATCGTTGGATGCGTTGGATGTAATTTATTTATTTAAACTTTATTGCACAATATAAAATAGAGTAAAAATGGCGGAATTAATGCCATAAGGCATTCTCTACCAGTCAAACATAGGGCTAAATAGAAACATTCGGTGCAGACATTACAATTTGAAATTAAACTCAATCCCAGATAAACGTCAAATACATACTGAAATAAACATACACTTATATAAAATAATATACACTACTATATATATACATATACATACGTTTTGGACCTAGTGAAAAATAATATGGTGACAACTATTCTACGCGCTTATCAGATGTTGATGTGCTTGACGGATAGTTAGCGGAAGAGTGTTCCAGAGTAGAATTTCCTGAGGTAAAAGAAGCAGACATGAAACAGGACTGGTGACCGAGAACAGACAACTTAAGGCTATGTGAACTGCGGAGAACGCCTCCAGTGTTTTGCGACAAATTATGGTAACTTTGATTTCAGTGTTGTAGTTTATGTACAGGTGTCACCAATTCACAGTTAGGTACCCTAATACCAGATCCCAGAAAAATCTGATTATAAAGGGAACAATGTCGACAAAAGTATACAAGGGTGCGACATGTTACTGCAATAATAGGGCACTGAGCATAAATAGCTTATCTGTTGTTAAACATGCCAACCTATCAGTTCTGACTGAACCACTGACTGCACCCAGACACTAAGCACACATTTATTATTTGCGCAGTCCCTATATTCACATTCAAACTTTATCCCAATTATTTGCATACACTCACATACCTATAACCAAGATGTTTACCTAAAATAGTTACATGTATATACTAATATACTGTGCAATATTTGTTATTCTTTACCGGGCACAAGGCAGACCGAGTTGCCAGAGACAGACACGAATGGAGAAGGCTGGACGAGGCCTTTGCGTGCCTTTGCCGACTGGCAAGCGGACGCCTAAAATACTAAGTAAAACTTATGTTATGAACTAAATATGAAACACAACATTTGGATGTTACGGACAAAGGCTTAAATAATATTATTAAAAAAACCGGGCACAAAATCATCCTAGAATTGAACCCTATCACATAGAGATAAAGTTCAAAATCATGATGGGATTATATTTCCAACTGCCTTAATATAATAAGGATGTGAAAAGTAACTGGTACAACACAACCTAAGCTATTGAAGATCAGCATTGTTATAGTTTTGGATAACAAATATTTATCTTAGTAGGCATTTGAAATGACAATTGAAACCTACTGAACTTATTGTAGAACCATTATCAAATTAAACAAAACAATATTTATTATATAATTGTAATACAAATGTTGAAAATGCCTGTAACAAATTCAATAAGATTGCGATATTATGGGTGAAACATAGATCTTACTGGGATCTTGGAAAAATTGTTCAGTTAAATTCATCCTCGCCAGCCTGATTTTTTGTTGATAACTGATAACAAGCATAAATAGTTTTAAAAACTATACCTATCCCAACTACGGAAAAGTAACTATGAATAATATTTTTACATATTTGAACTCGAAATTTTCTCCTCTTTCATTTGAAACCCACCACGCTATAATAAGCAAAAGATTTTTTTCAAAGTCAGCCACTTATTACACCAACCATGTTTTTATTTTTCGTACAAAAGGTAGCCTGTTACCGGGAGCATAATTTCGAATGGATTGACACCCCATTTATCGAAATCGGTTCAGTATTTTAAACGCTACAGTGGAACAAACACAAATACAAACATAGATTGCTCAACACCCTTCCTTTCGGCTCAGCCGTAGTCAGGCAAATACAGGTAGATATGCATATAATATACTGAAATTAGCCAGAAAGGAAGAATATTTTAAAATAATAATTGCTTAAAGTGCAATGCTGCAAAAATATTAATTGCAACTTGATTCGCTTAGTTAGATATTTAGATAAAGAAACTAATTGGTTCTGAATCAAACAAGCAAATACAAGCATAGCTTTTATATTCTCAAATGGAAAAATAAATAGAAGTATGCCATAATAATGCATTATATGCATTTAAAAATTTAGAACAAAGTATGAAAGTAATTATGTTTTATGCTGGGTTAACATCATGAATGATTATGTAAGACTATGGTGGCAATGGTAGCTATATTATTATTATTGTGTATTATCTACATTAATATTGTTAAGAGGAATAGTCTAAATATCTCCTTTCACGTTTCTACTGGGGCATTCATGAGATAGATCTCAATATTTAAGACACTTCAACATATGTTAATGCTGAAGAGAAATGAGAATGTAATTTTTGACTCCACAGTCAAACTGAAAAATTTAGTTTTGTGAAGCAATGTATCAACATATATATGTAAATTTTTGATTTTAATAAATAAAATAAATAATAATATGAGATTGTAGCTTTGTAAGTTTGTATGTAGCAGGCAATCACCGAAACCCATAGTTCGGTTTCAAAAATTCTTTAACCGGTTTATATGATGGACTTCCTGAATGGACATAGGCTATATTTTATCCCGCGTGTTGGCATGCATTCTTTTTAATACGCAGGCGAAGCCGCGCGGGCAGCTAGTCTATTGCTATAAATACAATAAGTCTTATTTCCCGGACATCAGTTTTGGAAATGGTTTCTCTGAATGTACCTTTCCAAAAAGTGATGCCCTATTTTAAATTACAAATAATTAGTGAAATGCTTGACCTAGGCATTGACTAGAACTGGTTAGGAATGCCTTGTTTTGGTAGTAGGTACCTCCACCTCATACATATTAGCAAGCTTGTAAGAGACTATTTGTTTAATTCTACTTTTAAATCTTATGTCCTGTATTGTTCCATTATTATGAAGGAGTGCATGTGTAATAAAGAGTATAATTATTGTATTGTAGTCGAACAAGTGAGCAAAGCGAACATAGTTCTATGCTGCAGCTTGGGCCAAAAATATTTTGTATGTCCGGTGTCTGTCCAGCTGTTCTCCTCAACCGAGTCTCGTGAAATTTTATGAACAGGTTTGTTAATTATATATGTAGTTTGTTTTTGTTCAGAACTATGAAAAACTCTGTTAATGACAAATAGGCTAAACTAAGCATGAAGCATGGTAGTATTAGTATGGTAATACAGCTTAGCTCTGGTAGAATCTTAAGATATTACAAGTTAACTGTAAAAATGGATGTTGTATAAATTAGAAATAAATTGTACTCACACATCATCATGTTTGCAGAATTTAGTCCCAAATAGTCTAAGAACATGTCTGTTCCAAATACAAATACTGCGCCGAGAAGGAATCCCACAGCAACAGGAAGGAAAGCAAACTTCCCATATATTCCTTGTTTCTCACAAAGTTTTATGGCCGGGTCCAACAGGGACCAGTATGATGCTGCTGTCATGACACCAGCGGCAAAACCCAGTGAAACATCCAGAAGCTTTCTCTGAAAAAAATAAAAGATTCCTTAACCTTAACTATATACATATAAAAAGCTACATTTGATCAATCTAGTCAAGTCGAATTTCCTGGAAAACTCGTTTTCTGTCGAACAAACCCAAAATACGCCGGGCAAACGTTGGTCTTCTAGATACAATAACTTGACTAGAATCTAAAATAATAGCAATGGATGAAACAATATTGAATCCGCAGCATAAGATAAACATCATCAATGGCACTGCATCTCTGTAAGATAATTGTTGCAACGTGTTTGGCCAGGCTGGATTAACATTCATAGGAATTTAGTGGTATTAGTAGTATTACACTATCAGTCTCTTTTGAAACTTTAATGGCAAAATCTTACCAATATGTGAACAATAATGAAATATTATTATATCATATAATTTGTATCTGTAGCGCCTTTCATATATAAAATTGTTAACTTCGTACCTGTTTTCCTCGTACGAAAAATACTACAGCGGCACCGGCGGCAGTAAGGCCCCACGTCAATAGGGTACCCAGAAGGGCCTGTGTCACTGCCCCGTATCCCTCAATCATCTTGTTATATCTTTAAGTAACTATTTGCTTCTAAGTACTCTCGGCTGTTCATCTCTTACACACGAGATGTTTTTAAATTAATTGCTACTAAACATGTCCTATTTATATACCTCGCGGGTCTGTGTCTTGTCTACGTGCGTGTGTCAAGCAAGTTGTCAACTGTCAATGTCATTCAGGTGACAGGTAATGAAAACAACTTTTTTAGGTCCAAACTGTAATAGTAGATTGTTAACCAAGGGCTGTAAGGCATCCATTTCTGACGAGATATTTTGGCGCTCGAACGAAGTGAGAGCGCCAATAGTTCGAGTCAGAAATGGGTCTTTCACCCGAGTTAAAAAAAAAAAAAGAAAAAAAAAATAAAACAACGATTGTATTAGTTTTTTTGTAAAGCGCTGGATTTATTTCACGTTAAAAATATATATATTGTGGAGATAATTGCAAATGAATAACTTACTCCATGAGTCCATAGTAAACGCGCGCAGAATATAAGTTGTAACGTCATAGCATAACCCCGTTTAATATAGAGCGGTTTCGGTGGGTGCCAGCGCGTGCAGATTTCAAATGCATATTACATCAGAAAAATAAATCAAAAGAAAGCTTGAATGATATTTCTCTGGATTATGCTTTTGATATTCGTAATAAAATTTTTATTTATAATAAAAATATTTAAAATAAATTATATACAAGTTCCCTATTTACGTTTGAATACCTGATACTTTACTTTATTTGTTCTACGTATTCTGAATAGTGCAAGAGGCCGCAGCTCCTTTAGGATACAGCCGGAAAAATCCTCTCACGTTAAAAAAATATATATTATTTTTTCGATAAATTAACATTATTCACAGTTAGACAGAATATTGAATTAGAAATGATATTTACATCCGGACATCCCACAGAATTTTACCCATGCTGTACCGAATTTATAAATTGTAACGTGTATAATGGCCTTAAATCAAGGAAGGTATGTAAAGCGGTCTTTACACCTAAGTATCAATTTGTCACAACAACCGCCTTCCAAGTGAATGAATTGAATGATTGCAGTGTCCTTCATCTTACAGCTGCGTTTCTAGGTTGCTGTGACAAATTTCTAGGAGTATAATGGCCTGAATCAATAGTAAACTTGATAATAACTCCCAAGTTTACTATTGACCGCCATCGCAGGCCGCGCCAGTCTATGAGAGGCTTAAAGCCACTGGCGCGGCCTGCGGTGGCGATAATAGTAAATTTGACAGCTAATGACAAGTTTACTAATGTCACAGAATAAGTAATAGTACTACGTACAAAAGGTTCTCTGTTAACAAATTCCCTGTTTAGGTACGCCAAACGTGCCTAAATGTGGCCATCCCGTTCTATCGCATGCAACGCGCTGCGACCCGTGCGAGCGTCCTGTACCAACACGTGGCAGCCACTGAATAGAGCCCTTCGAAGGGGCGACCGGCATGTACTTGTAGCGATAAACACAAATCGCGAGTGAGCCGCGCCTGCTATTGTGAGAGGCTTAAATCGTTCAGTCCCTTACTAGCAAGTGCGCAAGTGCAAGTAGGGTTGCCAGGTGAGTCGCGAAAAAAATACCGGACAACCCCAAACCGGGAGGGGGGAGGGGGTGTGTAAGCTTAGTCGCAAAAAATACGGTTTTTTTATAGAAGGTGATTGGTGAAGTGAGAGCCCACAGACGCAGATACAGACAGCGAGCGAGGAGCGCGCGCGAGTGTTGCGTTTGAGGGATTTAATATGCCTACTTTTGTAGGCGCTTGTGACCAGTAGTACCGACTTTCCTCAAAATACCGGACATTGTTCTGTCCGGTATGACCATTTATTTTTTACCGGACAGGCCTCGAAAATACCGGACTGTAGGTACGCTTAAATACCGGACATCTGTCAACCCTAAGTGCGAGCGGAACCTTAAGTACCTACGCGCTTAAAAGTCGAAACGCACAGACAGCGGTGGCGGCGCGGTGCGGAGGCGGTACCGCACCGTTGTAATGTTCGAGCTAATATGAAAAGGTCCGCACAGAATACCGCGCCGCGCCGCGTCCCGCCGCGGTATTCTGTGCGGACCCTTTCATATTAGCTCGAACATTACAACCGGTACCGCCTCCGCCACGCACCGCGCCGCACCGCCACCGCTTTCAGTGCGTTTCGGCCTTAAGGGATGTGTTTTGAGAGTGAGGGACCCGCGTTCGTCTCTGGTTGTCAACACAACAAATCCTCAATTCAATAAAGGGTTGGTAACGCGCTTGTGATTCTTCTAGAATCGCAAGCGCCCATAGGCTACGGTGTCTGCTTACAATCAGGCAGACCTAATGCTTATTTGCCATCGTCGTAGTATTGAGTATGTATATTATTCGAATGGTAACTGAATCAAGTTGTTGTTTGCACCAAAAGTTTAAAAAAGTTGGTTCATCGTGTCCTTATCACTTTCGATGTTGACTGTACCGTACCCAGTTTTATTCATTTATATTCCAACACTCTGTGTATTCCAACCTGCATACGGTTAGTACTATATGACTCACGGTCAGGCATTACCGCTTTAAATAATACTACTTATAACATATTCTACATATAATTAGAGACAAGTAGTTTACAACTCATTAAATCCTTCTACAAACAGCTATTTTATGACTTCATTATAAAACATTGCCACAGAGGAGTCACGTCGGCATCTCACTTACTTACTAAAAACTTAATTTAGTAAATACTGCTTTTATGACTTGACAAATCGAGTTAAGTGTTATTTAAATACGTGGGAATTGGAACAAAACCTGCGTGTTGTTCTTATTCAGACGCGGTGATAGTCACATAGCAGATAATAGGAAGCAAAGTTGGCTTAACGAGATACAGGCGTTAGGAATGCCTTTCATTCGATAAATATGACGAATAAAGCCATCTTAAAGTTATAGCAGTGCTAGCGTTACAGTGACGATTAGGTATTCAGCGTTACTTAGAAATTGATAACCAACTAATTCAAGAAGTTTCAAGGGGGGGTTTCAGATAATAAAACAACAAAAAAATGCATAAAATGACACTAATATTCAGAATAATGTAATATTTCGGGAGATTTGATTAAACCCCCAGCCTACGCCCGTGATTCGAGTCATAGGTATAACTGTACAAAATTTAGTTCCAATACAGGGTGACTGGTAATTCGACATATTCCTTGAAAGGGGTTATACTAGAGCTAATTTGCAACAATTTATGTCCAGTCAACCAGGGGTCAAAACACGATATTTTTTAATTTTTCGAGTTTTTAGTTTGTTTGAAAAAAAATCGCCTTGCAGCCGTAAAGTGCTGATTGTGACAAAAATGTTTTTTTACCATCCAAATGGAAGTACTTTTGTCACAATCACCAGCTTAAGGCTGCAAGGATAATTATTTTCATACAAACTAAAAACTCGAATATCTCGGAAACCAGCGAGTTTCGACCCCTGGTTGACTGGACATAAATTGTTGCAAATTAGCTCTAGTATAACCCCTTTCAAGGAATAGGTCGAATTACCAGTCACCCTATATTTTATTACAGCCGGACATCTGTCTGAGGTCAATGCATTTCAAAATGTATACGTAGGTACCTACTGTCCGTTTCGTGTTGTGTTGGACAGTTGACCCGTCCAACATTGAAACTTTGGTGCACGTTAAACACCTCAATATTTCCAAAACCTGATGTTGCTAGATAGTCCTAATACCTAGCACATTAGGACGACCTGAGGAAACCCCGCTCGCTGCTGAGAAATACACGCTCTGTTTGTGGACGCGACATGTGGAAGGAAAAGTCACAACAAACAATTTTATTGACACAAAAAAGCAAAAAAATATAATAAGTAATTCCTACAATTGAGGAGCTAAAACCTATAGTAAAATTCAAAATTGAAACGCAGAAGCTTAAAAACCACTACCTATCTTGAAATAACTTACAAAGTTGAGGAAAACCTCGTTTTCGGCCATGGTTTTCTACTATGTCGCTGAACCGAATTGCTATGTATTGGTACTCATTAGACGCATAATTTCATGTTCTTTAATTTCCTAATGAGGAACTTTTCGCAAGGATGCACCGTATATACTAAGCTACGAGTGAGAAACCAAAAAAGGTCCCAAAATTTCGAGGATTTATGGCTGCCAAAAGTTGTCCCAAGATATCTCGAGTAACCATTTTTGATATTTGCTCGGTTGTATCGATGTAAACAATATTTAAAAAAAAAACTTCTACACCACCTTTTGCAACGTACCCCCCCGTGCTTTGAACCCCTACAGACTGGCCTATGAAGCATTTTTATCAGCATACAGCTCCATAGACGCTTTGGGGTGTACAACTCCATAGAAGGCAATGAGATATCTGGGGTCACGGTAGTGCCCCGCCAAGACGAGCCAAGCGAAGCGCAAGGGCAGGCACTACCTACCTTTTCTCGAAGCGCTTCGTCGTTTTTTTGAATCCTCATTACATGTGTTGGGATTATACCAGATAAACAAAATTCTCGGGATATGATGTCAATAGTGAACTTATTAAACATATAACTTTTCAATTGCATGGCTCTTATACTTTAGATTTTATTGATATATAAAAAACGCCGATTTCGTCACTGACTCACTCACGTTGATCATCAAAACCTCTAGGGTACTTCCTGAAGTCCTGAAATGATAAGGTGTTTTTGAATAAAATTTAGAGGGTAGGTGTATTTGGTTAGCCGCTACAGTAATGAAATTACTAAAGAAATATTATTTTAGTGGTGTAACCCCATACATGTAACTACAAGTCAAAAAAAAGAAAAACATTTTTAGTCCACGTGTGGCACCATCAATCGATAGGCCTTTTCAAATAAATATACGGAACGTTTTTGCCATTTTGGCTACGGAACACTAAAAGGATCCTCTAGGCATTGTACCGAGTATGGCGGTATTTCCTCATTGAACTGCAATGCTGATGAGTTGCACGAGAAAACCGCCAGCTCTTCGATTAACAATATAGTTAAATTCAAAATTGAAAGAAGCTTAAAAACCACTATCTTGAAATAACTTACAAAATTGAGGAAAGCGTCGTTTTCGACCATGGTTTTCTACTATGTCGCTGAACCGAATTGCTATGTTTTGGTACTCATTAGACGCATAATTTCATGTAATTCATGTTCTTTAATTTCCTAGTGAGTAACCTTTCGCTAGGATGCACCGTATATAGAAGCTACAAGTGAGAAGCCAAAAAAGGTCCCAAAATTTCGAGGATTTATGGCTGCCAAAAGTTGTCCCAAGACTTAATCACTTTTTGTGCCATTTTTTCATTGATAATAAAAAAAACTAATTTGTTTACAATGACACACCGAAGGATGTATAGAAGCTACGAGTAAGAAACCAAAAAAGGTCCCAAAATTTCGAAGATTTATGGCTGCCAAAAGTTGTCCCAAGATATCTCGTGTACCTACACATTTTTGATACTTGCTCGGTTGTATCGATGTTGACAATATTCAAAAAAAAACTTCTATACCACCTTTTGCAAGAAAGAAGTACTCTACGGAACCTATCACTTTTTGTGTAATTTTTTCATTGATAATAAAAAGAAAACTATTTTGTTTTCAATGCAACACCATACAATGAAACAATGTGTGTGCAACAATGACACAGCGATGTAAAACATTTTATTAAATAAATTGATATAAAATGACCCATTGGGTCAATCAACTATTCTTTGTTGCTCGTTGCCATGGTTACGTCTCCTGGGCCACTCTTTAAAACTATCATTTTATGGGATTTAAATCCAATAAGCACGTCTTTTTGTTATATTTAAACCCATTAGTATCTAACCCACTAGTATCTACATTTTAGAGCTATGTATTTTTGCCAAAAATAATGCTGATTACTTTACAAAAATGTCTACAGTAAAAAGCAATTTACGTCAGCAATATAAATTAAACTAATCCTACCTATATAGATTAAGAAGCAGTTTATATGAAAAGAGTGCTTTCATAAGTGCTATACAAGTATTTAATAAGTTACCGGCCGAACTAAAGGCTTTAGAAGGGAATAAATTTAAAAACCAACTTAGAAACTGGCTGATTCAGAGAGTATTCTATAACCTTAGTGAATATTTCGCATCTTAGCTGTAAGTTAGTGTGTTTAAGTCATACCAATTGTTGTATGCCCGATGTCGGGTAACTGTTGAAACAAATCCTGTCACGCCCAACTTATGTACACAGTTATACAATAAAAATATTCTTATTCTTATTCATTCCATCTCCTTAGCATGATAGGAGTCCAATATATAGTATTTTTTTTAAGAAACACTGTCACTGTTGTCTCTCGGCTTACCGGGACAGAATAACAACAAGAAAAAGTTGATTGACCCCATTAATAAAAACTATGTAAAACTCGAATAAATGCAAACAAATGTAGGACAAAGTTACCCTACTGCTCTCATGCGTACCTACCGATCTGTGTCAGATCAAAACAAGTGCGCGAAACATATTGAAATGGGCAACGTAATTCTCAGAGTCAGATTGACTCCCGGATAGGGTTACCAGATACAAATTTCAAAAGCCCTGACAAAACTCCTGATTTTCGGCCAAAATTCCTGACACGAGCTTGACGCAGAGAAGATATAATTACGATTATTTATAAGTTACAATTTATGAAACTCCAAAGTTAGCACTTGTGGTTTTACCTTTTTTGTTATTGTGATTAAAAATAAAAGTATACTGTGTAAAATATGATTGTTTCATTTATTTGCCGAAAATTCCTGACACTTCCCTTTTCCGGCCGCATTCTTGACATTCGACTACCACTAGTAGGCTCAAAGGGCGTAACGGACAAATTACCATTTCTCAGGAGAGCCAAAGAACCGTTACGGTTCGAGAAAAAAATCGTAACTTTTATATTTCTTTACATAATAATATGCTGGTTAGTGAAACATTTTTAGTTTTCTGAGGTCTTTTATATCGAATAACTGGATTAATGACATAATGCTTACTTAAAGAGTAGCTGTCCGTTAAGCCACAATTTTTTTCAAGTTTCCTTTACTTCAATTATACCTTAACCACTTCATTTGACCTCAATGACAAAATGACGTACTTATTGTACAAAACTCCAAACTTTTTGAACGTCAATTGTCGTAAGTCTCATATAATGTATATACTGTGAAACTAGTTTTTTGTATCGTAATAAAAAGCCTACTAAAAAGTGTAATAAAATTAAAAGAGAATTAGTTTTTTAAAGTTTAAGTACCATTTTTTTCTGATAACTCAATGCCATTTGTTACGTAAGTAACCAGAAATAATGATAATGTTGATAGGTACAAATCAAATGTAAAATAATTATATAATGGAACTCTATATCATTTAAACTTTTATTATTAGCTTCATTAAAACTTTTAAAAGGGCCTCATTTTAATCACTATCCATAAGACATTGATAAGGTAATGCAAGGAGCCAGTGATATAAAAAGCACATTTACTAGACATCAATCAATTGGAATTCAAGTTTTTCTTTTGCACTACCTGCGCATATTTTGACATTGTCATCATAATTATCTAAGCGAAGTTCGCTTATTGAACAGCTTAGTTATGTTTGTTAATTAATATTTTGAGATAAAGGACAAGTAAAAACGATAAGACTTCAAGAACCACCACCACCACCACCTATAATAACTACGAAGCATCAGATAACTTTTTTCAAAAACGTCACTCATCTTGGCGTAATAGACACAAACCCTATAATTCGATATAATAAACCTCAGACAATTTGAAATTCTCAAAAAAAATAATATAATAACATTTTTTTTTTCTAAAAGCAAATCGTCTTTTTAGCTCTAATGAAAAAAAATACAGTTTGTCCCTTACGCCTTTGGTCCAAAGGGCGTAAGGGACGATTGATATGCTTTTATCATCGTAAACAGAAGTAAACTCTTATGAACACACTATTAAGTAAATGAAAGAGATGATGCCGTGATCGTGGTTAGCTTAAAAATAAGTAAAAGGTAAGAATTACTAAAATAACTTCCTGAAGCGTATGGTTATTTATCACAATGTTACGGGGCATCTTCAAAATTACTATTCGGCGAAAATATTATTTTATCAAGCACGGGTTGCCAGCAGGGAGATCAGCTCGGGCCTGCCATTTTCAGTTTATCTATCCATCCAATCATAACGAATCTAAATTCTCAATTGAACCTATGGTATCTGGACGACGGCTCTCTCGGTGGAGACGCTGATACAGTGTTACACGATTTGCAGTTAATAATCGACAAATTTGCTGATATAGGTCTCTCCCTAAATTATACTAAGTGCGAAAATTTTCTGCCCAATCACCTCTCCACAGTCTCCACAGACAGAAAAATAGAAATACTCACTAATTTCAACGCGGTTTTACCAAACATCTCTGTCCATTCCAATAGCTCGCTTACGCTTTTAGGGTCACCTATTTTCGATGAAGCCATTTGTCCAGTAATTGACTGCAAATTAAACCTTTTCAATTCTACCTCTAACTGACTTTTTGAAATAAATCCCCATATGGCCCTTTTTATTATCCGTTTCTGTCTTTCACACCCAAATTCATGTATTTGCTTCGCAGTTGTCCAATTTGGAAATTTCCATCCATCATGTCATCCATCGATAGCTCTCTGCAGGTAACTCTATCCAAAATTCTTAATGTAAATTTTGACTCACGGCAATGGACCCAAGCGGTTCTTCCAAAAAGATTCGGTTGTCTGGGTGTTCGTTCTGCTCACAGCGTCGCACTACCGGCGTTCCTCTCCTCCATCTACGGCTCGCTATCTCTTGTCAGTATTATTCTCAAGCTACCACAGATACCTGATGACGAGTTAGCGAGCCTGAAGGAGGCCAGGGAGGTCTGGTGTGACTCTTGCCCTGGAGCCGAAATCCCAGCATCGACACATCTACAGAGAGCATGGGACACGCCTCGCCTCAAGGCAACCCACGCTTTTTTAATTGACAATAGTCCGAATGACTCGGAACGTGCCAGTCTTCATGCGGTGTCCGCTCCGGATTCAGTCCACTGGCTTCAGGCTCTTCCTTCCCGCCAGAAAGGCACAGTTTTGGACCCTACCTGCCTTAGAATAGCGGTTTGCTTGAGGCTGGGTTCCAGAATCTGTGTCGCCCACACTTGCGGCTGCGGCAAGAGTGTTGATGAGCTGGGTCGGCATGGTTTGTCGTGCTCAAGGAGCGCCGGCCGTTTATTCCGTTACGCACGGTGCTATTAACGACCTCATCCGGCGTTCGCTTGTTACCGCCTCTATACCTGCGATTTTAGAGCCTGGTGGTATGGTCAGAGACAATGGCAAGCGGCCGGACGGAGCTACCATGGTACCGTGGAAACTGGGCAGGGTCCTAGTGTGGGACGCCACCTGCGTCGACACGTTCGCACCGTCCCACATTCATGGAACCCGCTCACAGGCTGGCGCTGCAGCTGACCAGGCCCAACTACTCAAGCACCGCAAATATTCGTCTTTACTTAAAGACTTCGAGTTTGCGGCCCTTGCTGTAGAGACAATGGGTCCCTGGTCAGCTGACATGAGGTCGTTCTTGAGAGCTTTGTCGAGGAGGCTCATCAACACCTCAGGTGACCCCAGGGCTGGCGCTTACCTCTCTCAAAGAATCGCCCTCGCAATACAGAGAGGTAACGCAGCCAGCGTCATGGGTACAATGCCGCAGGAGGATCTCCTTGACGGGGTATTCTTTTTATAAATAATATTTATGCATTTTTACTTTCTTGTTATTTAGTTTAGTTTTATTTTCTTGTTATTCTTGTTTAAGTTATTTTAGATTTACTATTTACAAATTAAGCAGATTATTCAAGAATTACTTGATTTATGAAATTACAAACTAGCGTATCAGACTTATATTAATTATTTAAAACAAGAGTATTTTGGCGTAACGGACACTTTTGTGTAAAAGTTCACAACGCGAAATGGCGTATCGTACAATGAACTGAGAGTTACGACAAAATGTACTCGTATCACGAACGTGTCATCCTATACTATTAAACGAGCAATATTTGTATATATATATGTATGTATGTAAGTATATATATATATATATATATATATATATATATATATATATATTTGCAATCACGTTCTCGGAAACATCTCTAACGATTTCGATGAAATTTGGAATGTAGGTGGTAAAGGAGGCGAGAAATCGATTTAGATATGTCTCATGACCGGGAAAATTCGTTTTCTGCGTATTTTTCCATTTTCATCCGAGCGGAGCGTATTTAATTAAATAGTCCCTACTATTTAATTAAATACGACAAAAATGCTCTGTAAAATTGAGTGCCAACGCAATATTTTTCATGGTCGTAACGGACACTTTTTTCAAGCTATCGGGGCGTTATCTATACCAATCGATAGAGAAAAAAAAACTGAGTATGACTGCATTCATTACTCATTTTCGACATTTTGTCCCTTACGCCCTTTGAGCCTACGGTAGTCGATATGTCTAAAATTCCTGACATGTCAGGAAAATTCCTGACATCTGGTCACCCTACTCCCGGATAGGTGTAGTAGTATAACTGAATTTAAGCTGCTAAAAAGAATCCGCCTTTATAATTTGAATTGTTAGCGATAAATAAGCGTCTAATTGCAATGACTCGTTTGTGTCTGTCTTGTTCAATTCGGACGTCGTAATTATTACTGCACCGTTACTTTCTTTCTCATTATAAATGAATTCAATTGAATAAACTGCACATTTTACCGTAATATTGAAACGGGGACTTACATTTGGCAACTTAGTTTGGAATTGGAAGTTAAGGTATAGGCGTACCTACCGTTTAACTGAGACGGTGCCTGCGCTGTGTGTGACGGGACAGGGGCAAAATGTGAGATATCAGAGGGTAGCAGAGGTATCGGGTAGCAGGTCCCTGCTATCCACTACCCTCTGTCGACCTATTGGAATGCTAGAAAAGATCTGATATTATGTGTTTAAATACTGTTTAATCCGGGTCTAACGCGATATTTATTTACCTTTATTTCTGACGTTTCGACACGGGTTGCACCAACAGTATTTAAATATGTGTACAAAGCGCGAGAGTTTAAAGTGTGATATTATGTGGTTATCAAATTTTATAATTATTTTTATGCTGTACTACTAATTTATGATACCTACTTAACCAAAAATTAAGATAATTGTGACCCAACACTTTCGACCTGCCTACCACTTTCAGTGTTGGTATTCTAACTAAATGTCGTTTATCGCTTTTAAACAGACTGAAATCTAGACAGATAATCAGTAAAGCAAAGTAAGCAAACACTCTAACAGCTGACAACTCATCAATGTAAATAAACATAAGTCTGACCTCCGATTACAGCCCCGGTATTCTGTAAGTAACTTGTTTTAAGCTAACCTCAACGCTCATCCGCAAATAGATTCGTAGGAACTAAGCGTAGGTAGAGGTCGAGTTTCGATAGGCGTGACGGGTGGGGTGAGGCGCATGAGCGCGTAAAGAATTACAGCCCTGCCCCCCTATTCTGTAACTTGTTTTAAGCCCACCTCAACGCTCACCACAATTATACCTTGACACCGCGTTGCGTAGTAATTAAGCGTAGGTAGAGGTCTAGTTTCGTAACGGGTGACCGGCGGGGTGAGCCGCATTAATGCGTAGCGAATAACAGCCCTGATACCTAGTTTGATATAATATTAGAACTGGGAACAAATGGTGAGGCGAGTAGAAAATCGTGAAACGTCACATAATTGTTCGAGGCTCTCTTCTCAAGTGAAGCCAAGGTTTTAGCTAGTTAGTTTAGTCTGTCAGTTCAGTTATTAGCATTAGTTGGTTAACTAATGCTCAATCGTGAAATGCGTCTGTGTAGGCAGGTGCCTAGCCTACCCAACCAAATGGGACGTTAACATGATTATCCATGTCAACATAAGTATAACAGTCAATAATCGGACCGTATGTAGTGCATGTAGGTTAGCCTAAGTGGTAGTTCAAGGTAAGGCTTCAATCGTAAGTGCGGGCTGGGTATTACAGTAACCATTGGGTGCAGGTAGCAATCGGAGGCGCTACCGGCGTACTCCGGAATTATGTCCCGCTGTGTGTAGAATACTTACGCACTCAAACGAGTCTTAAGGAGGGAAGGTCGTTCGTGATTGCTATGCTACATGGAAGCTTAAAAGTGAAGGTTAAAATCATTGACGTAACATAACTAAATCAATGGTTAAAATGCTAATAATTTGGTGTGACATTAATATTATTGATGTCTGATGCAGCGAATGCTATAGGCAGAGTAGACATTGTACTCGTACAGCAGAGAACTTTCAAGAGACACTTTATGTAATGCCCTCGGCATGTAGGAATCTTATCTTATCTTATCTAGGTGATGGGCTGAGGGCCCTTTCGGATGCACTTCGACCCAGTGGGATCTTTTGTGCATTTGCCCTCTTCCTTTATGCCTGCTCTCAGGCTTGCTCCATCATTTCCACAAAACGGATAATGCAGTTCAGCGGGAGCACCTTGAATTCCTTTGGTTGCGGGTAGCCGTTACCAAAGTAATTCATTATTTTTCCGAGATCCTTGAACCCGAAGTGACCTGTGAACCCCAGATATAATTCTGAGTTGCTTCCTACTGGATTTCCAGAGTTTTCTGGTCCAGCCCGAGTCCACTCCTTCTATCTGAGTTTTTACCCGACTGCCGAAGGAGAGGAGGGTTATTAACGTACTCTTCAATCCTGCATTACCTTCGTATTTATCTGAAAGTTTTACTTATAGGTATGCCTGACGGCAGCAGTCACGTTTGAGGTCGAGCGCTAACCTCACCCTTGCAATACCGTCTTACCTCCTGGCCACGACTTTGGTCTTAAGCGACCTGCGACCAGCGTTTTATCTGTTCATTGCGCGTGCTCCCAACTAATCACAGTGCGTTGCGCGTCTCGACCGCGCAATGAACAGATAAAACGCTGGTCGCAGGTCGCTTAAGACCAAAGTCGTGGCCAAGGCGTAAGTAATAAGACGCGCACATTTTCTAAGTCCTGTCTACACTCACACTTTCTAAGTGCTGTGAAGTTGTGGAATGGCTTGCCGTTGTCCTTTAGTTAGACAGTCTGTGGCGTGATGGCGTCACTCAAGGTAAATCTGAAAAAGTTCAAGGCTCTCCAATGACTTGTGATTTAGTTGGATACTGTTTGTATGTTGTGTAGATATATTTATTTATTTATATAATCATCATCATCATCATCATATCAGCCGAAAGAGTGCCACAATGGTCGGTCCTGCGCCACCCGCATCCAGCGGACTCCCGCGACATTTACCAGGTCATCAGTCCACCTTGTGGGGGGCCTACCCACGCCGCGCCTTCCGGTACGTGGTCGCCACTCGAGAACCTTTCCGCCCCAACGGTCATCGGTTCTACGTGCAATGTGCCCCGCCCACTGCCACTTAAGTTTAGCAATTCGGAGGGATATATCGGTTACCTTGGTTCTGCTGCGGATAGCCTCATTTCTGATGCGATCGCGCAGAGAAACTCCCAGCATAGCCCTCTCCATTGCCCTTTGAGTGACTTGGAGCCTTCTTATGACGCCCATAGTAAGCGACCACGTTTCCGTGCCATATGTTATCACTGGCAACCATCTGGCAACACACACTGGTCAAAGACTCTCGTCTTGAGACACTGCGGAATATTGGACGAAAAGATGTGCCGTAGCTTCTCGAATGCTGCCCAGCCGAGTCAGATTCGACGATTGGCCTCTTTCTCAAAGTTGGACCTACCTAACTGGACAGTCTGTCCTAGGTATACATAATCGTCCACAACTTCGAGCGTAAAGTGTCCGATTGTCCGATGTCCGATTTATATATATATGTTGATAACTCTGTCTTTGGGGGAGGCCTATGTCCAGCCCTACCTACAGTCGCCATCACATTTTATGAGTAAAATTATTGATTTATTTAAATATACAACGTGTCCCAAAACTCAACGATAAGCCGGCACCAGAGGATGGAGCTGCTTATGATTAGTCGAGAAAAAATAAGGAAAAAAATATATCTAAATATATAAAATAAAATATATCTACCACGTGTCCCAAAACTCAACGATAAGCCGGCACCAGAGGATGGAGCTACTTATTTAGATATATTTTTTTCCTTATTTTTTCTCGACTAATCATAAGCAGCTCCATCCTCTGGTGCCGGCTTATCGTTGAGTTTTGGGACACGTTGTATGTAATTGAGAAAGTTTGTTGATAGGTACAGTCGCCATCAAATACATAGATACACTATAGGTGTTCAAAAATATCGGCACATGCACCTTAACGCCTTAAAAATAGAGGTGTGTTCCGATTTTTGTGACGTGCTTGTTTGCTCCGATGTATGTGATGGCGACTGTAAGTTATATTAATTTGCTTTAGCATAGAGGTAAATTAAATACGTCTCTGTACACGTGTTAGTTTGTCTATCTTGTAGTTCCTGATTTCGTCTCAATTGCTCAAAGGTTAACTGGATGAGATCCCTTACAGGCATAAGTTCGCCTTTGTACCAACTTTACCTATTTTGTCTGTATTTTTACTAATGTCTCGTGTACAATAAAGTATTTACATAAGTTCATACATACAATGAAAAGTTCAAATCGTTGAATACGTCATTTCAATCGTTGTTAATCCTAAGTGATTGCACTGAGTAAATAATCAACGCCGCTGCACGTAATAATAGTAGGCTGTACCTACTTAATTAATTGCAATTGCGAGCGCCTGCCACGCGTCAGTAGACAGATCATTGCCTCGCGCTGCCGTAAGTAAACTGATTAATTCATTCACTAACCACCCAAGTATGAATAGCGAGTACAAAACGACTCGATATACCCCGCTGATTACGAGTTGAACCGAAAGACGCACGCGCAGCCACCGTAGCGCTTGAAACATCCCGCTAGAGCGTCATTATTCAAATTTTCGCTGTGCCAGTTGCCTGCTTGTTCCGGCCTCTTTCTGCCCTATTTCCTAGCGGTCTGAAATTACGATTAGACCGGTCGAAATGAGCGGCGGTCATCCGTGGTGGATGGCCGTGTGAACGGCCCGTTATGCAAACAGTTTACGCGTTACGCGGATAAAATAATAACTCAAGATCTATAAGACGGATGTTCTATACATTTGCCCAGTACATAAGTCCAACAGACTGAGATACAAAGCAATTGAAGTTCAAATTAATCGGAAGCTTCCCATTACAGGTTAACAATTTGTTAAAAATACAAATTTAAAGCATAACGGCAACATTGAGCATTTATGATGGCTCCTCTTTAGGTTTGCTGTAATTGAATTACCCTACATCTCATCAATGGCCTATTGCATCTATAAAAGATGATTTACGCAGCGTCCATTAAAGTGCGGCACTTGCGTACGTGGCTTGTCAGGCCAATACGAGAGCGACAGTGACGCCCGCATATAAAGACATGTAAAATGTCATACACATCGCTGTTGGAGACGCAGCAGCGCGCTGGTGTCTCAATGCTCGTTTGTGGGACAACAGGCCAAACCAGGCGATATCATGTAGTGTCACGCCTTCATAAAGTGTCTATTACATCTACTTGTAAATATACAATACAATACAATACAAATAGTTACTCTTTATTGCACATCTCAATAAAAAAAAACACTGTACAGAACGTAATAAACACATGTAGAGACAAAAAACAGGCGGTCTTATCGCTAAATAGCGATCTCTTCCAAACAAACTTAGGGTAGTGGAAATCAAATCTGAGGGCACGGCAGTGCCCCCGCCAAGTCGAGCAAAACAAAGAGGCACGGCCGTACCATCCTTTTCTCGAAGCCATTCAGGCCATTTTCAACATCCTGTAATTTTGTGCTGTCTAAAGCTAGAACCCTGAATTTTCAGGAACATGTAGGGCATAATATGGCCAACATATAATTTCAATTTGAACTTTTAGTTTAAGAACTATTGTCCGTCAAAGTTCGTTAGTTTTGTCGCTGACATACTCACTGATACTGATCACGCTAATTCTAAGGTAGTAGGTAGGTAAGAAATGGTTAACCACAGTTATTATAGATATGATGATTGAAAGAAGAAGCGTAAGGAATAGAGTGGATGAAGATAGCATAGAGAAATACAGGTACCTCTCAAATAAAATAACATTAAAGTGCAGAGAAGCAAAGGCTCAAGACATATCTGAGGCATGTAATCATCATACCCCGCAATGGCCGCAATCGAACTAGCAAATCGGTAGCAGATGTACGTCAGGGTTGTTACTATGTAGGTATGGTACTTGGAACAAAATAAAATAAAATTTTATTTAAATCATCAAATTTATTATTTAAAATATCTCTCATTTACCTCGTCATCATTTTGAAACAAACTATGTTCCTGTATTATGACGTCCTTTTCCATAAATGTAATGAACGAAAGGCTAGTCATGTTGAATTGTATACAAGCTGTGATCCATCTGAACCTTCTTCTCTATTGTAGGTATATGATCCTTTGATGTTTCCAATTCATATGGCTAGGTGCTGGAGCCTGCCAGCCGCACATATGAGTTAGCTGGCCTGTTTCTCTTTTAAATAAGTGTCGAACAACTAAATCCTGACACATCTTTTTAAATAATTATTTTGACTTTATTTTATTTAAATATCAGTTTCCTTGTGTCAAAAAATATGACGTTGACGATTAACTTTTTTATAAGTCTGTAGTTTTTGTATTTTCAACCAGGACTTGTGCAGCCAATTTTTTTTCTTGTACTCTGACCACAGTGATTGATCCTAGTTGCAACTGATGAAAAATGCCGACAGAGGTGTAGCAGCGACAGTATTCAAGGGTCTATCGATCTTAAAAATAAATTAACATATTTTTTTCTAAAATTATTGCAGTCAAACTGCGTCGACTACTTGTGTAAATCCATTCTAAAGTCGAAAACGAGCGTTCCACATCTACCGACGTCAATGGTAAATAATTTAAATATCTATACTTTTGTATTAATCATACGTACAATAATAGTAGTTAATGCAATCGTTATATAATGTATGCTTTTTAAGTATAGTACCACGTTTAGGCCACGAAGCTTGCTGAGTGGCCTAATTAAGGTACGAGACTTAAAAAGCTAATTATATAACTATTGTATACAATACTTTTTCTACGAGTCAACGGAAATAATAATTTATTAAACAAACTTGGTATCTATTGAAAATCGCCATGCTGAAATGACGCGCAGCAGCTTAGTATATTTGCGCGTTGATGTCTTCACAGTTATCTAATACAGCTCCTGGATTCATAAGATGACTGCTGGCGGTTATCTTATGAATCCACGATCTCGTCACAGAGCTTAGCGATTAAAAAGTATGTGATCTTAGTTTCGTGTACGAAATCTTAATTCAAAGATTAAACTCGACGAGTAGAAAAAGTAAGTACATGATTAATCGTAATCGCCAACCCTAACATAAAACTGTCAAATGCTACGGTTTTGCTACCTCCGTTGCGGGGTATGGTAATCATATAGAAAACTTTATTAAACAAGGGAAATTAGACAAAGCCTATAGTATAGTCAGACACCTAGGAAGACATCACAAGACAAAAAGTGCTGCAATTTTGGACGAGCATGGCAAAATTTTACTAAATAATGAAGATATATTACAACGCTGGATACGATACATAGAACAATTATACAACGGAAATGGTTTAACAGATAATGACATAGAGAGAGAAATGGAAGTAGATGAAAATAAACTAGGTCCTGGTATCATTAGAGAAGAGTTTGACAGAGCATTAAATAGTATTCAAAATGGTAAAGCAGCAGGTGATGATCAAATATACATTGAACTCATAAACAAATTAGAATGTGATTTTATGAAAGATGAAATATTTGCAATAGTGAAAGAGTTCTACATCACAGGAGTGATTCCAAAAGATTTTCAAACTAGTAAAGTGTTACCATTGCCAAAGAAACTAAATACACTGAAGTGCGAAGAGCACAGAACGCTGAGCCTTATATCACAAGCATCTAAAATTCTCATTAAGAAGTGCAAAACAGAATAAGACCAATAACGGAGAGCTATCTGGGACCTGACCAATATGGGTTCAGGCAACAAAGAGGCACAAGAGAAGCTATTCTTGCTCTTCGACTCATCGTAGATAGGAGAATGGAACTAGGCCTGAACACTCATATAGCCTTCATAGATTTAGAGAAAGCCTTTGATAAAATAGACTGGATAAAGATGATGAACATTCTGCGTACAATAGGAATAGATTATAGAGACAGGCGAATTATACATGCACTATATAAAGATCAAGAAACCATAGTAGAAATAGGACAGGAGAAGGGAAAAGCCAAAATAAAACAGGGTGTAAGGCAGGGTTGTCCACTCTCGCCTTTGATTTTTAATATTTTCATTGAAACCGCCATTCGAGAAATTTTGGGATCAGAAAAAGGCGGTGTTAAAATTAATGGAGAAAAGTTTCACTTTATAAGATTTGCTGATGACATCGCAGCGGTAGCCGAAAATTCTGCACAGCTTGAACAGCTCGTAACAGAAATGGACCTCATTTTCACAGAATTTGGACTAAAAATAAATATAAATAAGACCAAAACATTAATTGCATCTAAGACAAACCAAATCATAGATCCCATAAAAATTAGAGGTTCAGCCATTGAACAAGTCAAAAGCTTTAAATACTTAGGCAGCATTATAACCTGTGACTCCAGATGCACTTCGGATATCATCGCACGCATAGCCATGGCCAAAAAAGCTTTCAATGCCAAAAAGCAAATATTAAAGGCGAAAATATCTCGAAAGATCAGAAAACGTTTTATTAAGACCTACATCTGGAGCATAGCGTTGTACGGAAGTGAGACGTGGACTCTAACCCAGCGTGACAGAGAGAGACTGAACGCATTTGAAATGTGGGCATGGAGAAGGATGGAAGGTATTAGTTGGACAGAAAGAAGAACAAACGAAGAGGTTCTAAATTTGATAGGAGAACAAAGATGTCTACTAAAAACTATTGAAAACAGAAGGGGAAATATGTTGGGGCACCTGATACGACATGACAATTACATAAAAACTATAATTGAAGGAAAAATTGAAGGAAGGAGAGGCAGAGGAAGGCCAAGACGTGCGTTTATGGACCAAGCTAAAGAGAAAGTTAATGTAATGTCGTATCAGGAGCTCAAAACAGTGGCAGAAAGAAGAACAGAATGGCGATTACTCCACCGACAAGAGCCTGGCTCTTAAATTTATGATGATGAGGTAGGTAAGAAGTATCTAGCAGACCCACAAGCTCCAAATTTTAAACGAAATTAGTTTTTAGCCAAGTTACCCATAAAAAACCTAAACATATTGCAATTTCAGTCATGTTTCAGAGATATATAAACTGCATAGTAAGTTTGTAATCCTATACAAATAGTTACTTTTACAGTTTCTTCCTGCAAAACTATACAAACGTTATTTGCGGTTGGTAAAATAACATTCCCATATAAATTCTACAAAAAGAAATGAGATCCCATAAAAAAACATTCCATGTAAAAAATAGGCCAAATCTCGAAACTCTTTCACAGTAAAATGTGGTGAGATATTTCGTAGAGCCAAGTCAGGCATTCTTATTAATCTTTATTTGCTTGCTTAGTAAAATTTTGTGACATGGCAATCACACTTACATAGTTTTAGGTACCTATGCAAAAATTAGTAAATGCAGTAAAGTTGTGTGATTCCCAAGTTGCAGAATTTTATTTAGCAAGCAAATAAAGATTAATAAGAATGCCTGACTTGGCTCTACGAAATATCTCACCACTTTTTACTGTGAAAGAGTTTCGAGACTTGGCCTATTTTTCACATGGAATGTTTTTTATGGGATCTAACCTATAGTATATACCTAATATCAATATCATTCACGATGCGTTCGTTCTATGCCGTTACCCTGTACAGCCCTTAAAACAAGTTAGAGACTCTAACTTGTTTTAAGCTCACCTCAACGCTCTCCCACAAATATATTTTGACGCCGCGATGCATAGTAATGAAGCGAAGATAGAGGTCTAGTTTCGTAACGGGTGACCGGCGGGGTGAGCTGCATTAACGAATAACAGCCCTGAGGGATAATGCGGCTCACCCCGCCGGTTACCCGTTACGAAACTAGACCTCTACCTACCCTTAATTAATACGCATCGCGGTGTCAAGGTATAATTGAAGGTGAGCGTTGAGGTGAGCTTAAAACAAGTTACAGAATAGGGGGGCAGGACAGCGGACCGCAGTGTCCGCAGTGCAACCTTTTGTAAGTCTGAAATACATTATAATACTTAATAGGTAGCGGTCCCAGGCTTTTAATGGCCTAATTTAAAGTGGTGGTTTTCAAAACTCTGAAATCCTGTATGACTCATTCCGTAAGCCGAAAATCCGTACAAATAGGCAAGGCAACTTGATTTTCAAGGTGTTAACATTTTTGTGCACGGTTGTGTTTGTGCCACGGTGTGACTCTCGATTCAACGATTCTGTGGCATAAGAACTGTAACACAAATTATATACGCGTTATCGTTAAGCGAATGGTAAGGTGTGAGTGCAATTTGCAACCATTTACACGCAAGCTGATCTGATAGATCTTTTGACCATTTTAACTACCAATTTTGTGGTTGTTGGTTGGTGATGAGGAAATTATTTGGTATCGTACTCATTTTTAAAGATGCTCTTCGTGTCTAGCCATCAAAATTGTAAGTGCGAGCGAGACTTATTATTTAAGTCAGCCTTAAAAGTATTCGTGCCACCTGTCCTTGTGACAAAGTGACAACCTTCTGTTCCTTGGTACCTATGTAGAGCCCCGAAGAAGGACATATCTACATAAGATAGGTTAATTTTTACACCGGGAATTACTTATTCCAGTCTCTCCCTCATCTTAGCGTTATTTCGGTTACATCGAATGAGCCCGGTATCCGAAAATGGTTCCAATAAGGGAGTTATACACGGACGGACTTTTTTCTATGGCATAATTTCTAAGCAGAATACTGATGAACTCGCGGACAAAAGTTAGTAGGTACCTACTTACCTACTTATAGAAATAAATGAAAGAGTATCATGACAGTCACAACCGGCTTACATACCTACCTACTTCCGCGACCTTTACCAGGTCATCAGTACATACACCTTGTGGCAGGCCGCCGGCGCCAGTCGAGAACCTTTCCGCCCCAACGGCCATACCTACTTACTTAATATTAATTACGCTTCATCGCTTGCATATCTATAGATTCACGAATTTGAAGAATGTGAACCGCAACCTTATGGTGCTATGCTATAAACATACTCACAGTGTTTTCTTTAATTATTTAAACTCACAAGTCAGTCACTCCGGCAACATAAGGTAAACGAAGGCTATTGCCACGAAGCGACGCTCTCGATGTAACTGCTTTCCATGCACATTACCGCACCGATTACGTAGCGGTGTGTTTACTGTTGCCATTGATTTCGGTGCATGGACGGGATGCGCTTGCGATGGTCACCACGAAGCGTCCTAAGGCCACGTTCCTTAATACGCTGTCGTATTATTATTGCTTTAGAGTAGGTAGACTTCGAAAATATATGCATGGACAAAGTTATTAAATTATGCGCACACGACTTTACTCGTATTATTTAGGCCATAAGGCTCTTCAGATATTATTGAACCTCTGGTATAACGTACCTACATATGATTACTTAGATATAAACTTGACTTCGACTACACAAAGTACCAATTACCGATCCCACTGATATTGAGATGAAACATTTTGCAACTATTGAAATAGGAATTTGGGTAATGCGAGTAAACATCAAACTTAGGTACGCTTCGGTATCAAGCCCCCAGGGAGAATTCTTTAATTGATCCAATCCAGTAGTCCAGTCAGAGCTTGACAGACAGACAACGAAGTGACAATATAAAGTTTCCTTTTTTTCCTTTTGAGGAACGGAACCCTAGAAATGTAAGAAAGTGCAAGACTTAGCTAGTTCGAAAACTAATCCGTCCTACAGTATATAAAAAGAAGCGGGTTGTGTCGGAGATACAACCGTTAATTAAGTTTAAGTGGATACTTCTTTGTTAACTGTACTTAGCCGTAAAATATGGATTTGAATTAATTCACTAAAATCTGTATAAGTACAGATAAATCGGTATATATGGCAACATTGAATGAAGTAGCTCATTTGACTCGCGATTCATTGAAAATGGCGGTCATTTCAGCATTATTTTCATGTCCGCCACATAAACTTATAACATTTTGTGATTAACAACTAGGTACTGGCAAATAAAGAAGGATTAAAACATGTAACAAACAATTATTTGAAATCAGATTAGGCTTCTCTACAAAAAGTTATTCCGGAAGTCACGTGATACATTTTGAACTGTACCCCTATACAAGAACGCGAGCAAAGAAGTATCCACTTCAAAACGGCATGGCGTTGAAGTCATTTTTACTGGCATCTTTTCATTATTGGTTATTCTCGAGATCACTAAGGCTACTCTCGTTCCACACCTTTAGTGACAGTAGGGCTGGTATTCACAATGCTTACCATCAGCTAGCCTCTGAAAAACCAATATAAATCTGTTCTCCGATTACTCATGGTTTTTTATGAATCTCGGTTCAAAATATAATGGCGGTGAATGGTGCGGTGAATCGACAGCGCCGAGGACTGTTTGTTAGTAGCATAGCTTTAGCGACAGCAGCCGACGTGTCGGTCATCAATCATGAGACGCATTCACTGCGCTGATGGTGGCAAAAACGTCGGCACGCGCATGCCCAGTTGCAGCGGCTTCCCTTGATGCACTTGCTATGAACGGGAGCATTTCACTATTACACTTTTTTTCTCGATAAATCTAATCTATCGAACCAGGGCCTGTCATAATAAAATTGGAATATTATCTTATCTTATCTTATGTAGGTAGGTACTTACAGTTTGAACCTTCGAACTGGGTATTATTAGTGAGGTGATGGCACACAAGAAATACTTTAATGATATTCACAAGATACGTGCTTTTTACACTCCTCTCTGCTAATTATTTATTATATTGTATGTATCTATTCATTTAAATAATTATATTAACGCATTTACTATTTTAACATAAATAAACATATCATGCCTCTTTAGCCTGAACGCCTTGGTGAACTAAGTAATATGACTAAAATACATAATATTGAAACAGTGCTAATAGAGTCCCGCGTCAAGATATGTTTGTGAGCGATGTAGCATAGGAATTATTGGACAACTGTCCGCGAAAAATTGTACATTTGATTTTTTTACTTGACCCAATGTTGTTTTAATTTAGCGGTAGGTATCCTTATTCGATAATATGAAGGCTGTAGGATATTGTATGCAATAGAATAGAATGTTCTTTTTAGGGTTCCGTACTCAAAGAGTAAAACGGGACCCTATTACTAAGACTTCGCTGTCCGTCCGTCCGTCCGTCCGTCCGTCTGTCTGTCTGTCACCAGGCTGTATCTCAAGAACCGTGATAGCTAGACAGTTGAAATTTTCACAGATTATGTATTTCTGTTGCCGCTATAACAAAAGATACTAAAAACAAAATAACATATTTTTTTAAGGGGGGCTCCCATACAAGAAACGTGATTTTTTTGCCGTTGTTATAGATAATCTGTCACCAGGCTGTATCTCAAGAACCGTGATAGCTAGAGAGTTGAAAATTTCACAGATTATGTATTTCTAATGCCGCTATAACAACAAATACTAAAAACAAAATAAAATATTTTTTAAGGGGGGCTCTCATACAACAAACGTGATTGTTTTGCCGTTTTTGTAGATAATGGTACGGAACCCTTCGTGCGCGAGTCCAACTCGCACTTGGCCGGTTTTTTTATGTTATTCTATGAAATTTGAGCCCTCTTAAGTTTTAATATATTTTTATTTAGTTTATCAGAGACACCTACTTTCACTCCCATACTAAAATTATTTGTCCAACTACCACTTTTGCAGCAAAAAATGTCATCACTTACGAAATGGAATCGCTATCCCGTATTTTTTAGTAAACATGAAGTTCTATGATATTTAACCCACACGTTTCTGAAAAGCTTTTATCAAATACTGTTTTCATTCTTTTTTAATAAATTTTTGAAAATTTAGAATTCCTGAACTAACTGTATATGCTCCCACCGGTAAATATGTTACTCGAATGGCAGCACCATTCAACATGATGGCAACATAGAAAATAATTTACCTACTTTAAAAACAAAGTTTAAACCGACTTCAATTCAGTACTTCGCCACGCCACATGGTACATGAAAATTTCCACATTTCCTTTCCAATTTACCACATGAACTGTTTTCCGAGACCAAAAGAATTGATTATTACAGAAAAAACCCAAGTCGCTATATGTGGGGTATTTGAGGAGCTCCGTCGATTCCTCAAGGATCTTAGAATTTAACACTTCATTAGTTGCTTCGTCAACGGAATCATGTCAGAATCTTTGAAGTACTTTACATCTTTGAGGAGTTCCATAAGTCATCTGTGGTCTTCATCATCAGTTCCACTTCACCAAAATTACGATTTCCGAGAGTAAATACACGAGTTATAATAGAAAATACCGAAATCACTACACGCATGCCTATAAAATTTGAGGGTTGCCCTCAATTTCCCTGGGGTCCCATCATCAGATCCTAAATTAGTGACAATGGGACCACCTCGGGAGTATACTCTTTCGAATAAAAAAATTGTTTTCAAAATCGGTTTACAATTGACGGAGAAATCGGCGACATACATTAAAAAAAATGGGTAGTTCTACCATTTCGTGCAAATCAGCATAATTTGGGACAATTTTTTTTTTGGTTTTTTTTTCTATGCCAATGGTAAGAAACCGGAAAAAGAAACACTGTAATATAATTTATTCTGAATTATACGCATAATTTACCGAGATATAGGCAATAGTTTTTTTTCAAAAGGAATGGTAATGAAGTACTAAATATGGTAATGGTTTACTATGTTATGGGAATGAAAATGCGATGTTGGTAATGAAGGATTAAGCAAAAAAAACGTTATAAGATTATTTTTTATTATCTCAAATGGAAATTAACTAATTAGTAACACTATACAGAGATCAATTAATCAGCCTTGGTACTTTAAAGAACTAAATTAGGATGTTCACCTAATATTACGCCATTTATTTATATATGCCACTATCATTGACAATCAATGATAATGTGACTTACAAAAAAGTATATGCTAGTATAAATCAACAATCATAGACTTTGCTAACAATAAAAGCTCTGCGCGTATTATAACGATCTTTCAAATTATGATTGTCATTGCCTATCAATTAACAGTCAAGAACAAAGTATTCGTTGTAAGTTTCACTCAAGACTAAAGTCGTAAACATGGAACTGTTTTATTAATAGAAATCAACATCGAAGCCTACAAGCAATATATAATATAACAGTAACAACATACAAAACTTCGAAGTAAGTAAAAGTTATAACTTATTGTGTAACACAAATTAGAATTATAACTTATAAACAATTTAACATCTTATTAATTTAAATCAACATATTAGAGCATTTTACATACAGTAATTGTACAAAACGAATTAATATTCCAAGAACAAAATTAACACAAGACGAATTCGTTAACATTTAAAGTCTTAACAATAGTACACAACATAGTTACTATGAAACACAACAGAACATTCTGATTAGTCTTAACAAAAAACAACGTCTCGTAGGAATTGCTTAATAATTAATCAGAATTTAACATACAAAGTATTGAAAACTAAAAAATATTATAATCATCGTCAGATGAAGAATTATTAAACAATTGGTTCACATTTTCAGAAATACTTTCATGTTGATTATTTGGTTCGACTCTTCTTCCTTTATCATCTTCATCTGATGAATCATTCAAATAGTTACTAATTGTGGCCTTCTGTATTGTAGATACTTTTCCGGTTTTCGCAATGTTTTTCTTTATTTTGTTTTTTGTCAATAACTTCAGGTTCTGATCAGTTTTATTTTCTTTCTTAGAATCAATTACAGTTCGTTTTCGTGTAAATTTGGAACCTTTTTGAATGAAAGATTCGTTAGTCCAGTGCTGCTTTACATTCGAAAGCAAAGTAATGTTATCAGCAACTCTCCTTTTACGTTGTGACTGTTGTGTTTGTTCTGGAGCGGTTAAGTTTTCTATAATTGGCGAAGGACACGTTGACTCGTTTTCCACTTCTTTAAAAAAACTTCCTGTTGTACGTTGATGCATAAAGTCTTCTAGTTGTGCAGGAGCATTGTTAGATGAAGGTATAATATCAATAAACCCTAGGTGGTAGCCGTGGGTACAGATTTCTCCATTTTCACAATGTAAACAACTCAGTTTTCTGAAGGTCATTCGAAGTCTATTATAAGACCAGAGAACTTGATGCACCGACATAGTTCCACGAAATGGTTGAACGCTTGAGGGAAAGGTTTTCTCTTGCACATCTTTCTCGGACACAGAAATCAGCTTGATGTTCTTTACCTTGTTTTGAATATGCTTCTTAAACTCTTCGATTGTGCCAATATCTTTTCCCATCCTTACTATTTGATCTGCAGTTCTCTTTAAGACTGCGCCAACTCCATCTGGTGCACCCTTGCCGTGACCGGCTTCTAAATAATTCCAGTTGATATATTTTAGCTCCGGAAAATCTTGATGAAGTTGACCAATGACATAAAACATGTATCTGTTTCTGTATTGGCTTGATGGGCTGTCCGATATGAAATGTATTGTGTCAATCAGTGGTGATATTTCTTGGATATAACCAAGCAGCGGTATAAGATGAGCCCATATAGCTTTTGCATCATGTTGATTACATTCGCTAATACTGCATACACTATGTGGCTTCAAAATACCTGTATCTTGATCAATAATGTATACTACTGAAGTGTGCAATGTTATTTGCGTCCGGCTACCACCAAAATGGAAGCTTTGTATCTCTTCATTAAATTGAACCGAGTAATTCTCGGAAAAATCTAAGTGTACAACAGCTTCCATTGAATTTATTGTCGCCTTTAGAGCTTTGACATGTCTGTATTGTACAACGATATTAGCACAGTGTGTGAAATATGGATTTAATGCTTTTTGCATCTGTGCTATGATATTTTTTGGAAAGTCCTGTTTTTTTGTTTTTGTATTCACGATCTTCACTTTTTCTATCCCTTTTGTAATATACGTTTCTTTCCTTGCACACCACTCATAATAGTTTATCTTTTCATCATTGTTAAACTCTTGAAAGTTAATAACGCTATTTTTGCATATTTCACATTCTCGGTTCAAACATTTTTCATCGTAAACATCACAGCATAAGCTTTGTAGTACGGCAGTTCCATTCGCTTCTTTAATTATTTTATTTTTATTTAGACTTTTGACAAGCAAATCAAAATTTACGTGTACTTTACAGGCACATGTATTTCTGTCCGATTCTTTTGGAGTGAGTACCCAAAACGGCCGATACTTGCAAAACGTAGAATATGCCACGTCACCGTTTTGAACGACCCTGAACTTCTTGTGTAGGTTATGCAAAGTATCGGTTAAATATCGTTTCTGTTTCCTAACTCCTTTTCGTGTGATAAATTCATTCTTCTCCGGAGATATCTTTGTGTTGCTGTCATCTTCAAAGAAATCTTCTATTTGTTGTTGAATATTATGCTTGATTTTTTCAGAGTTAGTGTCTTCAATTGTTTTACTTCTGACTGAGAACATGCTTGTCATTCCTAGAATTTTATGACGTTTTAATTTTTCTTTGTTTTTAATTATGACATCACTAAATACACGTTTTTCTTTCTTCTTTAGGTCGCGGAACCCTTCTGATAAGTTTCTGGATATTATCTCGCCAAATAATAATTTCTTCTTAATTTCTTCACGTTTTTCACTGTCCACTGTTTCAACTAATCTATCCACTTTTTCTGTAGTTGAAGGTTCATTGCGAGCATATATTCGATTTGCCCTAATTATATTATTCAGCATACTTTTCATTGCATCCCTCTCTTTTTCCGCTTTTTCTTTTTGAGCCTTCAGTAGTCCTACCTTCTTGATATAATTATAACGCAATCTCCTTATCCTTTTTTCCTTTTGTATACAAGGCCTACAGTTTGTCTCATGTACCTGATGAGATGGACCTGCGACTGGATCGTCTTGAACTACATCTGCGTTATCTTCTTGATCACTTGTTGGTGGTGTCCCTTCAATCATCAATTCTAGTATTCTTCTATTTTTTTTCTGTTGTTCTATGTACCGTTTGCTATTTTCATTCCATTTTTTTCTTTGATATCTTTTTTGCCTTGGCGTCAAATCAGCCACACTCTTAATTTTCTTTTCTTCCTTTCGTTTTAAATATCTCATTCTTTCTTTTTCTTTCTGTAACGCATATTTCTCAGGATCATTCTTAATTTCTTCATATTTTTTTCTCCTTCGTAGCTTTGCTTCGATCAACTTTTCCTCGCGAGTTTTTTTTGTTTTCGTTTTTGCCATCTTGATATCTGTAAATAATATGCACAGTGATTTCATGTGGAAGTGGTTAAAGCAAAAGGGTGCAAGGCATAAAATATATAAAAATAGAAAATCTAATGGAAATTTAAGGGCCCAATATAGTTAATAATTTAATAATAAGTAAAGCTACCAAGCTCCTCCAAATTTCATTCAAATCTGTTATAAAACCGGAAAGGCACTATAATTAATTAATGAATTTCAGTATTAAATTGTTAAACCCTATTGCCCATCTCGTGACGCTTTTTAAGTACTGAACCGAAATATTATACATAAAACATTTCATATCCGAAACGGTATATATCATCAAATTCGGTTCAGTCCTAAAATACTTACTAGATGGGCATGGGTTATACATACACACGACAACATAGATATACACGCATTGCACATCGGGTTTTTTAACAATTTAATACTGAAATCCATTACCATCATTTTATGTTCATTACCATTCTTCTAAAAATTTATGGTAAGTTATGGTAATGACGAGAATGGTAATGAATTTTCTTTACCTTTTGTAGATTTACTCATTGTAAACAAATGCAGTCGTAGGGCACATTCATTCAGTAAGGTTGCGAACTTAATGATTATTATTTAAATATGCACAGTACAATAAAACACTAAAGCATTAACATGAAAACAGCATAAATGGTAATGAAAAAAATACGTACCAAATCCAAAACTCCGCCACGAATTATTTTTTTACGACAACCTGACGCGCGTCCGTCCTATCACTGTTCACTGAGTCGACTGAGGCGGCGATCGCGGGCAGGGGGGTTGATGCGTAGAACAATACTTCGCACATCCACAGGTTGATTATGTTGTTGCAAATTGAACTTATGGTAATGAAGAATATTTTTGGACAAACATATTTTGCTACAGGGAAAGTAAATAACAATTATTTAACTGTTTAAACCTTCATTGTTTTATTCCTTGATAAGTACCTCAACGATATCAGAGGATAAATTTAATGTGGTTGATGTAATAGATTAGTTATTCGCTTTAAATCATATAAATTTATGTTCGGAACGATGATGGTAATGAATTTTTGGCATGTTATTTTTTTTTTTATATATTTTTATTACAATAGTATAATAGATTTTAGATGCAAAGTATACCTATGTACCCAACACAACATATAAAAAAAATTAAAATTAATTTAACATTTAATACATGTTTTTTTTTCAACGGACATGTGATTTGCACGAAATGATAGAACTACCCAAATACATACGGTGGAACATATAACCTCCTCCTTTTTTGAAGTCGGTTAATAAAGAGCACTTATATTTTGCTGAGTGTAATGATGTTTTGTGTCGACGACAGTTTTGTGACTCGAAAAATTATTTGTTTAGTGTGTTAACTGCCCGGTAAGTAGACATATTCTATACCTATATGTGATTATTAGATTTACAATTCAGTAATAGAATTAAAGTGATTCGCTGTTCATTGCTTGTCCCAATTGAATGCTATCTTTTTTTAAGTTATGTCCCGCCAGTTTTTTATGACGAAATGTGTTACGTAAAAATCATGACAGATTGTTAAGATGAGTGTACACTATCGCCCTAGGTGTGAATCCCCATCCCCATATAAATATATCACGGTAGTTACAAGCCATGATAAGGTTTGGCCGCATGATGGAAACTATTCTTTAGGCTATTTTTAACTAATATTGAGCGGGGCCAAACTCTCCTTACAAAAGACTAAAAATTGCGGCTATTATATAAAAAAAAACTTTTTTCTCAAACATGCAATGAAATATTCTCTTTACGTTCCTTATAATTGACTCGGAAGTATCCTTTTTCGGGCGCAGCATCTCGAGGCGGCCTGAAATGGGATTTCATACAACTTTTCAGGCCTAGGACTGCAAAGTAACTTTTTAATTTTCATTCCACTATTTGTGTGCATCACGGCATTCAGCCATGAAAATTTGTTTGATTTGAGGATTTTAATTTATTTATTTCATTGCATGTTTGAGAAAAGCACTTAACATGCCTCGGCGTGAAAATGGATTTCCGGCCTCGTATCTCTCCGTCTATACCTACTTGGCCGGAAATCCGTGTTTTCCCGGCCTCTGATGTAATGTACTATTATTATTACTCAAAAATACTAAGAGCAACACAAAAACTTTGTGTTAGAAAAATGCTCACCATATATACTTTTAACTGTAACTTTGGTTCTCATTACTTTTTTAATAAATCCTATAAGAACCTACTAATTCATGAGAAATATGCTTTATGATATGACGTTTCTTGTTGTTGTATTCAAAAATATATATGTAAATACACTACATTTCTTATAGTTCCATTAAAAATCTATGTCATGAACTAAGCTTTATAATTGTCATGTACGTTACGTCATGAATGTTACTGTGCACTTTTTCGCGGACATACCCATAGGCTACTTCGATCTCAAATACCTATTTTAACGTGCGCTCAACATAGCATTGCATAGCATTGCATAGAGTA